>JALMQS010000426.1:138167-409650 GCA_024734495.1 Forficula auricularia
TGAGCACTCCTGGCGAGCAGACGTCTACTCTTTGGCCTCTCTCAGATAAGCGATTTTATTCTTATCTTTTTTATTTATAATTATATTTTTTCTATATAAATACTCAAATAAGTATTGAATTGAATTTATTTATTTGAAAAGCAAGCCCCCACTGGGGGGCTGAGCCCTTATAATGTTAAATGTTAAGGGGGTGTCAAACCCCCCGGATTCAAACAAAATAGACACTATTCAAAAAAATATTTATTCATTAACCGATACAGGACCTTTCTTTGTGTTTGTTGAAAAAAAACAATCACAAGATATTATGTAGATTCTGATGGCAAGGAAGTTCAATTTAATGATGAATCTCCCCTTTCACAAATAATAGATGCAGGTGAAATTATAACCAAATCCACCAATCTACCTATGCATCCGATGCTCCTCGGAAAAATACTTTTCGAAAAACTACATAATTACAAACACAATATTCTGGGAATCACTAGACTTAACAAATACAAAAATAGGGTTGAATTCCAATCTGGACCTGAGGCCAACAGATTTGTTAATGATAAGCAGTTACATGACTTGGGTTACGAAGCTTATATTCCACTGTTTATAAATACAAAATTTGGAATAATTAGAGACTTCCCAATAGAAATTGATGAATGTGAAATTTTAAATAATGAAGTATGCATATCAGAATTTAAAATTATTAAGGCGGAAAGACTAAAAAGAGTTGTCAAAACAAATGAAGGGACCACCTCTCTGCAGCCAACTAACTCAATTAAAATAACTGTTGCGTCACAAACACTGCCAAATTATATAATCATACATTCAGTAAAAACTGAAGTGATTCCTTATATTCCTAGGCCTATTATTTGTCTAGGTTGCCTAAGATACGGACACAAGATGGCGGGTTGCCGATCTAAAAGGAGATGCTCTTCCTGTATGTTAGAACATGATATTACAGTTTGTACAAGCTCAGATCCCCCAAAATGTGTACATTGCGGTGGTGAGCATATTGCGACCAACACAAGAATCTGCCCAGAATACCAAAAGCAAATGAAAATTAAAGAGCTCATGACTCTTAAAAGTTATTCTTTTAAAGAAGCTCTGAGTATTGTAAACTATAAACCCTATCTTGATGCAGTGTCAATCATCCCCTCTCCTCCAATTGTGTTTGACTCGAAGAATTTTCCTAGTTTGAATAATAGCTCTTCAAATAACAAAACTATTCCTCAAAAAAGAATAAGATTTGATAATGAAAGTGAACAAAATAATAAAAAACATTTTAAAATAAAAACCCAAAATGAAAGGAAACCACATCCCCCTAGGCCGAAACCAAATTTCAAGTTGCCTAATAATAACATAAATATTGCAACATCTCCTATTACACGAAATCCTTATACTACGTGTAGTACTAATCAAGAAGAGGATAATCCTAGAATGGACACTTCTGAAAATATTAATATAATGAACTCAACTTCATTTATAATAAATACTACTGGAAATCCACTAAATATAAATAAACCTAACGTAAATGTGAATTTAATAGATGATAATACATTATCACACACATCGAATAATAAGAATCAAGGTCAAGATATCAATTTATAAAATAATAAAAATTAATTATTTATCAAGAAAAAAAAGTAAATAAATATAATTTATTCTTTTTTAATTTCTTATCTACTATGGATACTACTAATCAGAATCAAAAAAAATATTTCTCTGTTATACAATGGAATGCAAGGTCATTGCATGCCAAGAAAGAGGCTTTCGAAAAAATAATGATATCTAAAGACATTGATATAGCGTTAATATGTGAGACATGGTTTAAGAAGAAATTTAACTATCGTTTTAAAGGATATAATTTAATTAAAAAAGATCGTGATGATGGAAAAGGGGGAGTAGCAATTCTTATAAAAAAAATATAAGTTTTAACGAAATTGTTATAGATAATACTAATTTAAGTTTTGAAGTATGTGCAATAAGGGCATATCTATCAAAAAATTTAATAATAAACTTTATGTCTATATATGCTACTCCAAACACAATTATTGATAATAACCAATGGAGATCCCTAATGAATCAAATTAAAGGAACTATTTTTTAAGTGGAGATTTTAACGCAAAGTCAAGATTGTTTGGGGCAAACCGCGAAGATGCTGCCGGACGAAAATTAGTAGAAAACATCGACCAGGATGGATTGATATTACTCAACAATGGAGAACCAACAATGGTTCCACAACTAAATAGAACGACATCACCTCTAGATCTAACAATAGTTTCTCCCGAAATCGCACCAATGACAGAATGGACTGTTTTGGACGACCCATATGGTTCAAATCATTTTCCAATTATTATCAAATTAACAACCAATAGACAATCGTCTAATGTAAATTTTAAAAATAAAACTAATATAAATAAAATCGATTGGATGCTATATATGGATATTATGGACAATAATATAAGAAGTAATTTTTCAACATCAAGTAATGATGAAACGCCTATAAATAAATATAACAAATTTATTGAAACAATTGAAAATACAACCAATATATTTAATAATAAAAAAGACAATAAAGGAAAAAATAGAGATTCCCCAGACTGGTGGGATGAAGAGTGCACCACTATAATTAAAAAAAGGAAAATAATGTTCAAAAAGTATATGCATACTATGAATTACGAAAATTATATTGAATATAAAAAATCTGATGCAGAAGTTAAACTAATTTTAAAAAATAAAAAACGTACAAATTGGAAAACATTTTGCTCTTCATTGGATAAAAATACACCCATTTCAAAAATTTGGAAAAAAATTAAATGCTTAAAAAATATGACAATCCCTTCGGCCAACCCAATTAATGAAGAGACCTTAGAAGTATTTGCGGATATGATTTCACCTCCTGATGTAATGAATGAAATCGAATACCTTCCGAATAAAGAAGAGGAGAAATATAAATGGCTTATTGAGCCTTTCTCATTAAGGGAATTACAAATCGCGATTAATTCTAAGAAGGACAGCTCGCCAGGTTATGATAACATAACTTACTCGATGATAAAATTTTTACCTACTTCAGCAAAACAAATCTTAGTAGAGATGTTTAATGAATTTAGTAAAAAAAACGTATTCCCACATTCGTGGACCACCCAAATCATAGTCCCGATACCAAAATCGAATAACGATCCAAATCCTGCAAAATCATATAGACCAATAGCCTTGTCATCCTGTATTGAAAAACTTTTCGAACTATTAATTAAAAACCGTCTAGAGTGGTTTATTGAAAACAATAATTTATATAGTAATTCCCAATATGGTTTTAGAAAAAATAAAAGTACTCTGGACAACTTAACTATATTAACAAATGACATTTATTTATCCTTTATAGAAAAAGAATATCTGACAGCTATATTTATTGATATACAATCTGCATATGACAATGTGATGATGAAAATATTAATGGAAAAACTAGTTGAATTGAAATTACCCAATCAACTAATTAATAACATTATTTGCTTATATTGTCAAAGGTCCCTATATATAAAGGGCAATAACAAATTTTTTGGACCAAGAATTGTCTCAAAGGGATTGATGCAAGGAGGTGTACTCTCTCCACTTCTATTCTTACTTTATACCAGCGATATAGATACGGTATTATCACCGGAAGTTAATATTATACAGTTCGCCGATGACTTGTGTTTGTATACAAAATCAAATTCAATAGATGAAAATAATTATAGGCTTGAAATAACTATGAGTAATGTATCAACTTGGTTAGATAAAAAAAATTTTAAACTAGAACCACGAAAAACAAAAGCCATGATTTTTACAAAAAAATATAAATTACCAGATATATCTCATATTAATATAAATAATATCCTTATTGAAAAAGTTGAAAAAATAAAATTTTTAGGTCTAATATTGGATACTAAATTAAAGTGGAAAGATCATATTGAATACATATGTGCTAAATGTGAAAAAATTATCAATATTCTAAGAAGTATTGCAAAAGTTTGGTGGGGTGCTCACCCTTCAAATTGTATTTTAATTTACAGATCAATGATTAGATCAATAATGGACTATGGAAGTCCAATTTTTGCTAATGCAGGGAAATATCTATTAAAAAAACTTGATATCTTGCAATATAAAGCTCTTAGAATCAGCCTCGGAGCTATGAAAACATCTCCTACAAATGCACTATTAGCAGAAGCTGGAGAAATGTCACTTAACCTTAGAAGAACTAAGCTAGCGAGAAAATACCTAATCACTAAAATATGTACTAAAGATAATCAGGTTTTAGTTTCTATAAGTGACCTTCAAAACAAAATGCAGAATAGCATTTTATATAATCAATTATTTATTGTTAAAAATTTTGAAAATATAACTGATAATGACCTACCTATTTATAAAAGTAATAAGCCACTAATATATAACTTCCCATACAGGTTAATTTTATATGAACCTAATATTAATATTAAGAACTGGAATAATAACAATACTAATAATTTTATAAAAATAGAACTTTGTAGTATACTAAGAGAGAACTACCAAGATTTTGAATATATTTATACGGATGGATCAAAGAAAGAACTCGAATCCCACACAGGGGTGCATTTTATCACGAAAACACAGGTTTTTACAAACAGTTCAAATTGAGGAAAGATGTATCTATATTTACAGTCGAAGCGATGGCTATTCTCAAGACTTTGGATTATATCAATTCTTGTAAAAAGAATGAAAAATTCCTGATTATTTCCGATTCCAAAAGTGTACTTTTAGATATGGAAAATTTTGGAAAAAAAATCAGAGAATTATTTAATATATCAAATAATAAACAAATTAATAGAAACTAAAAAGGATATAAGATTTTTATGGATTCCAAGTCATGTGGGAATCAAGGGAAATGAAGCAGTCGATAAACTAGCAAAGGATGCGATACAAATAGGAGAAATATTGGAAATAGAAATCCCCAAACCAGATGTTGTTTCTAGAATTAAAGGAAACATATTGTCAACATTTCAACAAGAATGGAGAGAATCGAGCAAAATCAAAGGCTCACATTTATACAAAATTATGCCAACAATACCCAAAAACCGTGGTATAATGATATAACACTTAATAGAAAAATTATATCTCTTCTAATACGATTAAGATTGGGACATACAACAACTCCTAAACACCTATTCCAAATGAAAATAAAGGACAATCCTTTATGTAACTGTGGCGAAATTGGCGATATTAACCACCTGGTACTAAATTGTATAAACACAAAGCATAAAATTGATAAATTTTATTCTGAGATTTCGCGATGTATTTCATTTCCAATGAGCGTAGAAACAATTTTATATCACTTATTCAATGAAAATGAAATGACTAAAGAAATAGTAAAATTCATAATTTCACTTAAATTATTTATATAAATTGAACATTTTGAATGAATAAATTTTATGAGTGACTCCTATATTAAGTACAAATGATGGCCAAAATGGTGTCCACCAAGGCCAAAGGAAAAAAAAAAAAATATTTATTTGGACGAGCCCATTTTTAAATCCCCCCCCCCCCCTTAACAATCAAATTACACCCCTGTGGGGCGTAGACCCCACTTTGGGAAACACTGCTCTAGACCTTATTTTAAATAAATTTAAAGTTAAAAGCTCTCCGCTTTCATGTGTCATGTGCATTAGCGTGTCCCAAAAAATCAAAATCTTCTTTTTAACGATTATACCCTCTTAATTTTTTATTTCATGTCAAAACAATTGTAAATGAAATTTCGTGTACGCCTGACCACGGCAACCTGTGCCGACTTGCAGCGAAACTTGTCATTACTTGCAGACTAAAGCGAACGCGAGTTGATGTATCGATGGGCATGCATTTTGTTAGGAAACGATTTGTTTTCAATTAGTCAACATGCCGGTGGAATTACGCAGTTCTAAAAAGTGTTTATTTTTAATAGAGGACTTTAAACATCAAATAACGGGTTCAAAACTTCCCTCTAATGGACAAATTTGAGCACTTTTGTTTTACAATATTTGCGAAATGAATTTAACTGTTAATGAAAGCGCAAAACTCACTATCCATTGGGAAAACTGTTGCCTGCCCCAATTTTAGCCCCGGAAATAATAATAACTCTCTCTTTTAATATACGTTCATTTGATGGAATATTTAATTTTTCTTGGCTTGTGCCCGATGCCAATAAATAATATATAAAAAAAAATCTTGGTTTTTTTAGTTTAATAACACTACTAAACAAAAATTTCTTCCCGTAAACCTAACAATGAATTCCAGTAGAGTTTTCTAAGCTGATTATCATGCAATTTCCCAGTTTTTTACAAAATGTCTGAGTTTTGAGATTTTATCTGTCAAAATGATGAAAAAGACCATTTTGACCTATTTTAGAGTCCCATTAGATATTAATCACCAATATTTGAATTCAAAATATTCATTGACGTAAAATAAAAACAGCTTCCTCTTTGATTTTCAAATTACCACTTGTATTTTACTCAGTTAGAACTCGAGTTCTAGCTAAAAAAGTAAAATCACGTGATTATAAAGGATAATAAACATAGATAAAATCATAAGGTCTTAGTTTTTTAGTTATAACTCGAATTCTAACTGAGCAAAAATCAAGAGGTAATTTGAAAATCAAAGAGAAGCTGTTTTCTATTAGGTCAATAAAATATTTTGATTTCAAATATTGCTGTTTAATATTTAATGGGACTCGAAAATAGGTCAAAATGGCCTTTTTCGTATTTTTGACCGATAATATCTCAAAACTGACGTGTTGTAAAAAATTGGGAAATTGCATGATAATGAGCTTATAAAACTCTACTGGAATCCATTGTTAGGTTTAGGTGGATAAATTTTGTCGAGCAGTGTAATCTTATAATTTTAATTTTATAACCCCCCCCTTCCTTAATTTTTGGTTCAATTTCAACCAAAAGCTCTTAATCTCAATGCCCCAAAACTACATTTGAAATTTCGTTTTGATATTCACACTAGTTTTTGAGCTAGAGCGTACACCAATTTGGTAACGTACTAACTGACATTTTGACAAAATCATTAATATATAGTATTTTGTAAAATACAATTTTTTCTATGTTTACTCATTAGAGATTTTTTGTAGACCAAAACGCAATGGGTGTACTCAATTTTTTTAATCAAATTAATTTCAGCCGTTTTTGAGATATTTCCAAAAAAAGAAGCAAAACAAAACATTTTTATCATGCAGTATTACAATGCTTGTCCATACCCTGTATGGCAAAGTAAAAAACTGGAGATATTAGCTTTTGGAAGAGAAAAAAAGTTTTCCAAATTAAAGAATGTAGCCGCAGTAACACCTTCTTTGTCCTTTTTCTCTTTATATTCAGCTTTTCCTTGTGTATGTTCAGTAATTTCTGTTAAATCCACATAATAGCTATTTACTGTTGTAATATAATAATTAAATAAGGATAAAATCATATGATGTGTCGACCAGAAAACTTTCACTTATAATTTAAATTTATAAATTTACACAGGTCTGTGATTAAAAATATGTTAGAATAATTTTACGTGATCCTTTTTAGCTCTTTTAGCTAATAAGGTGTTAACTTTTAAGGAGTTAGGTGTTCGTTCTAGGTGAAACATTTTAATATAATAATAAAATTTGAACAAGATGCGAGGTAGGTTTCACAAAAAAAAAGAAATAAAACAAGGTGTTCGTTCTAGGTGAAACATTTTAATATAATAATAAAATTTGAGCAAGATGCGAGGTAGGTTTCACAAAAAAAGAAATAAAACAAGGTGTTCGTTCTAGGTGAAACATTTTAATATAATAATAAAATTTGAGCAAGATGCGAAGGTAGGTTTCACAAAAAAAGAAATAAAACAAAATTGAGTTTTGAATTCGATATATTTCGGGGGTCATCCCATCATCAGGTGTCAAAGAAAACTGATTATAAATTGGAAAAATAATTTTACAAATAACAATTTTTTATTTTTGAAATGTATGTGAAGATGGGCTGATCCCCGAAATATATCGAATTCAAAACTCAATTTTGTTTTATTTCTTTTTTGTGAAACCTACCTCGCATCTTGCTCAAGTTTTATTATTATAATAAGCTGTTGTTTTTTTCACAAGCCAAGAACAAAAATAAAGTTAAAGTTAAATAAGTGGGCTCATCAAATTTTATAATGTTATTTTACCTATATGCAATAAGAAAAACCATTGAGAAAACACTCATAGTATTTTAAAATTAAAATGTTATTCTGTACTTTGTGGCCAATTCTGGTTCGCTGATTGGCTGAGGACATTCACTGCAATATTAAAAGTTGTGTTTTTAAATCGACATAGAAGGTACATTGATTACACTGAGTTTTAGATGATACACAACTCAAAATACTATGGGATTAATTGGACTTGGTTCATTTTGTAAAAAGAAAGTCTTGTACATTAAGAGCTAACATTTTAAAATAAAAATGAATTGACTTGGCTCACTCCAATTCTCAGCCATAATTTCAATTAAATAAATTATTTTTCTCTTCTAGGTTTTCAATTCGACTGAATTTTTTTTTTTTTTTGTGTCTATGTTACCTCATATCTTCGCCAATTATGAACCGATTTTAATGATTCTTTTTTTATTGGAAAGGGAGTACCTTAGAGGTGGTACCATATTAATTTGGTCAAGTTCTGAAGATATGATCAATAACGAAATAACGTAAATCTCCAATTATTATGACCAAATAATCGAAATTATAATAAATTAAATCTTTTATAAAAAAAAAATCTTAAAACATTCCTTTAAAACCCGCAAATGTTTCGAGATAATTTCTTATTTATGAATTTAATTTTTTTATCATTTTCTGATTCATTCGCCCGACGCTTTCTTTTACGAGATGCATGCAAGGTATTATATTAAGTCACTATCAATAAGAACACTAAAAAGAGAGAAAAAAATAATTTTTATAAAAAAATAAAACCGACTTCAAAAAAATTAAATTCAACAAATAAAATAATAATAAATTAAAAATAAAATAAAATACACTAAAAGGTATAAAATAATTATCTTATTTAGATATAAATAAACGACGAAATATTAACAAGAAATTACTTTTTGAAGTCGGTGCCAAACATATACATTTTATGAATCGCACTAGACTAGACGGATCTTACTTAGTACGTTTGGCGGGTACGCTCGCTTATATAGTTTGTTTGGCACCGACTTAAAAATGAAATTTCATGTTAATATTTCGTCGTTTGCTGTAACTAAATAAGATAATTATTTTATACCTTTAGTGTATTTTATTTTATTTTTAAGTTATTATTATTTTATTTGTTGCATTTAATTTTTTTGAAGTCAGTTTTAGTTTTTTTATAAAAATTATAATTAGATACATTTCAATACATTCTGCCTTCTTGATTAATTAAAGCTGGTTCGAGCCAATAATAATAATAATAACATAATATATATTACTTTCAAATACCGCTGATCTTTTTGTCTATAATAAAAAAATATTTTTTTTGTTCCCTAATTTAATAACCTATATTGTTTATTTGTTTTTCATACCATTAGGAATTAAATTTCAATCCTTATTTTCATAATTTAATATTTTTTACTTTACCATAAAGGGTATGGTCAAGTATTGTAATCGTGCATGAAAAAAGTGGTTTTTTGCTTCTTTTTATTGAAATATCTAAAAAGCGGCTGAAACTATTTTATAAAAAAAATTGGGCGAAACCATGGCATTTCGGTCTATAAAATAGCTCTAATAAGTGAACGTCGAAATAATTATATTTTGCGAGATAATAACTGTTTTGTCAAAATGTCTGTTAGTCTGGTTGTCGGTTGTCTGTGCGTTAACAAATTTTTTTAGACGAGCTAGCTCAAAAACTAGTGTGAATATCAAAACCAAATTTCACACGTAGTTTTGGTACATTCAGATTAAGAGATGATTTGATTTTGGTGCATATCGACCCAAAATTAAGGGGGGTTAAAATCTAAAATTATAATATTTTCAAACTAAAAAACAAGGAAAATGAAATATACTATAAAATGAACCTAAAATAACGAAAATATATTTTTTCTGGCGCCAAAATTAGAGGGGGGAGTCAAAAAATAAAAATCTAGGCTCTTGTACAAAACTCAGCCAGAAGTGTATGGTAAAGTCAAGTGGGTGGCCACATCAGAACGTGTCAATTTATTTTAGAGAAATAAAAAGAATCGTTCTCCTCATTTTAAACTTTCTAGGTCAAAGGGTTTGGGCTGGCCGTTGATTTATCCGTGAACGAGTGAGTGAGTTTAATTTTATATATATCAGTGTTTCCCAAACTTTTTTAGGCCATGCCCCACTTTAACATTTCTAAAATCATCATGTCCCCCCATATAATAATTTTAGTTAAAAAATTTATTTTTGTTCTTTTTAGTAATATGAATGATAATTTTGAAAGCGATTTCTTACAACTGTTGTCAAAACAAAGAAACGAACTTTTAATAAATAAAAATAATAATAAGGAAACATTTTATTTGTTTCATTCATTGACCCTTTGAAACCCTGAAGAAGGAGGAAAAATCCTCGAAACGTCGGTTTGAAAGGAAAGGAGGAAGGATTCCAATAAATTACACTTTATTTTATATGTGTTAATTTTTTCTTTCCTCACTACCTCTGGGCTGCCTTCCATTACATTCAATTAAAAATAATGTATTTTTAAAACTTAATTTTATGTGATTTGTGGAATTGATGCTTTTTACACAGCGATTTTATATCTGGCTCAAGCTTAGTTAGCTTAAGTCTCAAATCTCCACGTTGTGTTATATCCAGACGTTGACTCGTCCATCTGCACAGAAAAATTTCTGGTTTTTAGTTTCAATACAAGTTGTTTTTCAATGTCATCGCCCATCTCGTCGATCCTTTGGCTGACAGTATTGTTACTAAGAGGCATTGCTACTACATCCTCGTCATCTTTTTCTAAAACGGTTTTCATAAAAGCAGAAATTGAAGGCTTAATTAAAATCTCACCTATTGTGTGGCTCTTCCCTGATTTAGCAATTAACAAAGAGATTTGGTAACTAGCCTCTTGGATACTACTATTTGTTACATTTATAGACGTGAAGATTGAGGTAATTGTCCTCCTTTTCCTTTAATCTTTTGAAGAAACTTAAATCTGTATTAATATAGTCCTTGTGTTTGGCCTTCAAATGTGCTTCAAGCCGACCCGATTTCATAGATTCGTTTGTCAAACATTGCTGGCATATTAAGCAAAACGGCATCCTCTCATCATTAACTGCTGGTATGAATCCATATTTTAGATATTCCTCTGAATATTGACGAACTTTCTTTTTTGTTGTTCCACTCATCAATAATAATGTAATTATTAAAATTATAATAATATAATAAATATTATTAATATTATTTACAATATTTTTTATTAAATCAAACCACGTAATAGAACCGAATATGTGCAAACGACTCCGGTTTGGTTAATATATATTCAGTTCAAAATATGTCATGTCAATTCTCAAATTGCCCCCCTCCAACCAGCAAATTGCCCCCCTGTGGGGCGTACGCCCCACTTTGGGAAACACTGATATATATAAAGATGTATATCACTTTTAAAGCTGTAAATAAATTGAAATAATTATTATTATAACATTATATTTATCCCGATTGCTCGATTAGAGTGAAATATTATAGGTATTATCTTTACAAATACATAAGTGTGTTGAATTTGAAGAAAAATCATTATGATTGATCAAAATTGGATTACAACAATTCCCACCAAGAGACAAATAAACAGAGAAATCAAGTAAAACAAAAGCATGTAAAATGTAAAAAAGAAATTAAGTGAAGGTTCTTCTAAGATTTTGGGGTCTTTTGTTTTTTCATAGCTCGTTCTCGATCAGCCAATCCGATCACATATTATCGAGACACTTTTGTTTCTTTACGCGCAAGTTGTTATGTAACATCGACCCAGCCCTTATCCATTTGGTGTGAGGTGGCAAGTGGAACAGCCAAGGGGGATCCAAAGGGATCCACTCGCTGTTACTATGCCAACCAAAAACATCGTCATCTCTTTCAAAGCCCTTTTATTCACCCAGAATCATTTGGCCACTATTTTCATTAAACTTTACCACGTGTTTAGAGTTGATAATTATTCGGTTGAATTTATTATCCCGACTATTAAAACACACATTAGTCGAAAAGAATATTAATAACACATCTATGAATTGGTCATTGTTTAAGGCTTTTTAGTGTTCAGCTTAAAAAGTAAAATACGACCCTATTAGTGCATCTACAATATCAATCAGTCGTCGGTCAGAGGATAGTATCCCGCAAACTAAATACGGAAATCAAAAATCGTATTAAAATTTTAATTGAATTATTATTTTGAGAAGAGTCAAATTTTATGTGATGTTTTTTTTTTAGAGAATATACAGTATCTCTGTAAAGATTTCTTTAAGTAGAATTTGATTTTTTTTTAATTTATTTCAATTTAAAATTACGGTGTTGAGATAGCTCTAAAGTAACCGTTTTTAGATGATTTTTCAGCTGTCTGTGTTTAGAAAGTATTTAATTTAACATTGTCGAAAAAATTCTCTCATTCTTTCCTTATCAATAATAAATAAGAAAGAATTCGATATCTGAAGTATTTTAGAAGTTATAAGTAGAGACCGGATTTTTATGCAGTAAAAACTGCCAAAAAACGCCATAAAATATGCAGTTAAAAAGGCTGAAATATGCAAGTAATATGCAGAAAACGTTGAAATATGCAAATATATGAAGTAAAAATGCGCAAAATAATTTTTTTTATGCACTAAAAAATTAAAATTAAAGACAAAAAGACTATATATTTGAAGGAGTGCAATGAAAGAAATAAAATGATAAAGTAAGCTGTCTATCACCAAGTGTCAAATATGTACTTTTATTGAGTAAAAAATTTCACAAAATTCTCATTAAATTTAGTATATTTAAAAATCTTTAAACTCAAAGAAATAATAGGTGCAGTTGAATAAAATTTAATAATGTTTCAAAAAATGTGATCGAAAAAATACGGGATGTAGTTTTATTTAACAGACACGATTTGATTTGATTTTTGTATATTAACAAGCTTTTCTTATTGACGTACAAATAATAAACTAATAAAATTATGCAAATATTTGTCCGGCTATAATCTGATCACTTTACTAATTTAGACACACTTTCACACACACACACGAACACTTTATGGCCAAAATTGGCTATAGTTACCGAAGGCCATTCAAAAAAAAATAATAATAAAGAAATAATTAACAAAGGATCTCAAAAACAATTAAAATTTGATTGTAATTGCGAATAATTTATTTTTACAAGTATTTTTCTGAATTATCTTCAGATTATTATGTCTACGGTCACTTGAAATTGATTTATACGACGAAAAGGAATCCTCAGATGTAATGGGGAAAAATTTAAAGGAACTTTATATACATATTTCTTCGTTTTTTCATTCTTTCTCCGAAAATTTAATTTTTAAAAATCTGTATTTGTAATGGGCAATTTTATGCAACATTCTTCAAATATGTAATTTTATGCAATTTTACTCAAATATGCAATTTTATGCAATATTACTCAAATATGCAAAAATATACAGTATAAAATTTAACCCACAGTATCCTAGATGCATGATTCGGATAGATAATTGATCCCCTGGGCTGTATGTGGAGGCAAACAAAATATGCAAGTGCATAGGAATCCGGTCTCTAGTTATAAAGTACAGAGTTCTTGGTTTGCCTCCGACTCGTACACGTTTATTTTTCGTATTCCAAGACATCAAAAAACACCATATAGGTATAATAAAAATAAAGACATTTTTAATCTTGAACATTTTCAATTGTCATACATTTTTATTTATAATTCAAATAAATAAACACTTTTTTAAATAATATTAATTTAACTAGTTTTTATTTAATTTATACATTCCAAAGTTTCAATCTATATACTAATTTCACATGATTAGTATATTTATGAAATACCAATTGGTGATATACCATAATCTATACAAATTTCGACGCTATTTTAACCTTAGTTATGATGTGCCCTAAAACTGCAATATAATAATAATATTATATTTTTGCATCTATTATTAAAGCTAATAGAAAACACAGAGAATAATGTTTTTGATTTAACCCAAGTAATAGACATTGGAATAATTAATTAATCATTAATTACTCTCTGACCACAGGCTTAGTGCCATAGAGGGGGGATCGGTGGGGGTCTTTCCCCTAATTTGTTGAAATGAGTAAGCACAAATTAGCGTATAGTATGATTTGCACGTGCGGATTAGGGGTGGATCCTAAGCGAAGGGTAATTTTTCCTAATTACTTATAGGTAATGCAATAGAAACATTTTTATTTAATATTTAAAAATTATTTTTTAATAGGTTATGTATTTCAAAATTGAAGGAGAATGTGAAAATTATATTTAAACTTTCCACAAATTTGATTGATTTGACAATTTTTTTGTCAGCGAATGATTTCAGTTAGAAAGTCGCAACTAAGTTCAGAGGTGCAATTTATTAATACAAACTTATTATGCCAATTTTACCTCATTAGCTACAACAATTCGAAAGATCCTCCTATAAGGATTCACTTTTTAACTCGAATTTATATTACATTTAAGTTCTGAAGTCAAAACCCCCAAAATCTGTTCTTCGGAATTGAAGTACATATTTTTGTATCTTGAACAAACTTTTCATGAGCTTGTGTTCTAGAATTTTCGTAGATTTTTGAATCCAGACAAGCAGAAAAATTATCTTTGAAAGTTTTTTCTCCTCCTTTTAAGACCTTCCTGGACCCGGGATAAAATACAAATTAAAAAAGTCAGTCATGTCTAACTGGATTCTATAGGTAAGAGGAAAAAATTTTCAATATCCACGCGATATTGACCCCATGAAAAATAATATTTATAATTAAAAAAAGACTGATGTTGAAAGCCAAGCCTTCCAAACGTCTCAAACAAATAAATAATATATATACATATACATTATACATATATATATATATATATTTTGATAAATATATGTGTGTATTGAAAAGTTTTTGTTTTGCCGAGAGTAGCAGAGTTGTTGATTCACAAAGATCAAACAAATAAATAATATATATATACAGATATATCATCTCGATATATATATGTGTGTATGTTTATTTGCATCAAGCAGAGGACAACCTCTTTGTTTCTCTTTGTGGAAATGTGTGTATGTTTATTTGCATCAAGCAGAAGACAATCTCTTTGTTTCTCTTTATGATTCAACAACTCTGCTACGCTCTTTTTTTAATGCAATCGAATGCAAGCAGGGGGCACCAGTAAAGATGCAGCCCCTATAGATCTCGAAAGACCCTTGCATTACCGAAGAGAAGGGAAAGCTGATTAAGGGCCGGTTGTATGTCGCAAAGTAAATGCTTTTTACCACTAACAAACGGTAGATGGTAAATGGAGGCACTGGGGTGGCCAATCAGATGACAGGCACTTTCAGTTGTTTGTTAGTGGTAAAAAGCATTTACTTTGCGACATACAACCGGCCCTAAGTGAGAGGGTGTAGACGTAGGTGTCTATGCACTCGGGTTTTGAAGGTTTGAAGATTATAAGTGCTAGGAAAGATTGAGGCTGGGAGAGAGTTCCAGTTCCAGTTCCTTGAAGTCATGGGGATATATGTATTGGCGAATGAAGTGGTCCAGCACTTTTCTAATTTGACCGCGAAAGAGTGTTGGGAGTCGGCAAAACGCGTGCTACGTGCAAAGCATGCTTTGGGGGAATTATTGATTTTATCTCATCAGAGCACCTGCCGTGATAGTATCTATAGAAAAGGGAAAGGGCAGAGACATTTCTTCGATGAGCCAGCGAGTCGAAGGAGTCGGTGAGGGTAGAATCGTCAATTAGCCTGACGGCTCGTTTCTGAATTGCATCCAGGGTAGCAAGAGAATATTTTGAGGCTCCTCTCCATAGATGAGAGCCGTATTCGAGACAGGGGCGGATTTGGGCCTTGTAGATGGTGAGAAGATGTGGGGGCTTGTAAAATCGTTTGGACCTGAATAAGAAGCTAATCTTCCTTGCTGCAGATTTCGCCACAGAGGAGATGTGTTCATTCCAAGACAGGTCAGATGCGACAGAGACTCCCAACATGGATAGGCTGTCACACATTTTCAGGGTATTCGAATCGAAGTGAATATCAGGAAAAAATTTATTTTCGCGCCTAGAAATTAGACAACATTGAGTCTTGTTTGCATTAAAGTTAACTAAGTTTTGAGAGCCCCATTTATTCAGTTTGTCTAGGTCGAGAGTGATTGAGGAGGCAACATTGATTCGATTATTCGGGAGTGAGGGTTTGCCGTGCAGAGTGCTACTCGTGTACAATGAGTGGGGTTTGACGTTTGATCGATAAGGTCGTTTATATAAATTAGGAAGAGTGTGGGGGAGATTACAGAGCCTTGGGGAACACTAGCGTTTGTGGAGAACGATTCTAAGCAAACTCTAAGCAAAATATAAACTTTTTAATTAAAAAAAGTTATACTTGAATACTATTTTATAAAAGATGTATTTCCTCTGGTCTGTATTGTAAACAGTTACTGTTAATTTTTTTTAAATTTATTCAAATTATCAACATCATAGAAAATTCAGCTAATAAACTAATTTAAAAAAGTGATTTTTGAATTTAAGTGCTTCCCTATGAGAGCTCCTCAATTAATAACTCGAAAAATATAATTTTTAGACGTTCATTCATTAAAAAGCTTTTTGTAGATAAAAACACTGATTTCGCTCAATTTATTTGATCAATATAGTTTAAGTAGTTTTTGAGATATTTCGAAATAACGAAACAAAAGTACTTTTTTAATAAAAATCTTCTGCTTCATTGGAAGTGATTAAATGTAGGGTGGGGGTAATTTTAATGAAAGTGGTAGGGGTTGCTTTTCTTGAAACTGGGGGGGGGGTGTCATTAAGCTAGAGGTTAGAGGGCTCCCCTGTATAATAGGTATGTTTAAAAAAGATTTGATTTAAAATATCTTAAATTTCTTTATGATTTTCTAGTAAAAATGTTAGTTTTTCTAGATAGCTATAATTTTTGTTACCCCAGATTATACGTAGTTATATATAACAAACATTTTCTCAATCAAAATTGGGTAGCGAATGCAAAAAGTTTAGCAAGCGTTGCTTTAGGCAAAACGATTTTTACTTCTATTAGCCTAGTATTAGATTCAAAGGAAAAATTTCATTTTTTTTTTTGCTCGCTATTTTGAAAAATGAGAAAATTTATTTTGTCTGTGTGTCTGGATTCAGATACCCACGATAATTTAAGAACTAAAAGTCATAGAAAGTTCGTTTTTTTGCTAAAATATTTGCATTTCTAATACAGGGAGCAAATTCGATTTTGGGCTTTCTAGCTTTAGAACTTCTGGTTCAAAAATAAATAAAACATCATTTTTGCAATGATTTTATTCACGTATTAAATCAATGTTATAATATAGGCATACATGAAAAATTTATTTTATATTTAAGTTTATTATTAATTAATTATAAAGGCATCCCTAACATAAATAAGTTTTCACTTTTTATTATTTAATAAATGCGCGAATGAGCGATTGTTTCATTAGAATCTGATCGAAGAATTATATTTAAAAAAAAAACTAAAAAAGCATGGCTTCTAAAAAGTACAAAATAATGTAATACTTAATCAAAAAGTGTTGGACGTAGAAACATGTACTTTTAATTAATTTCGACAATATGTCCCACGCTTTTTGATTAAGTATTAGATTATTTTGTATTTTTTAGAAGCATGTTTTTTAGTTTTTTAAAATATCATTTATTTTTTTACTTTTTAGTCTTAATTATTTTTATAGAGAAAAGTTTACGGAATTTAACAGAATTAAATGTATTTATTTTTATTATTTTTATATAATTTCATTTAAATTGAGTAGGTAAACAATTATTTTTATAAAGAAATGTTTGGGGGATTTAACAGAACAAAAGTCACATTGATAGATAGATAGATACATACATACATACAGGTGAAGCTAATATAAAGCATGTAAAAAGACTAAAAATGATGGAGATCTCTATTCTATTAGAGCTAAGACCTTGCAAGGATGCCAAAAACAAGTCTAAACCTATTTCAGATTATTGGATAATTTCTTAATTTCTATTATTTTTATAGTATTTTGACTCTAGGTAAAAAAATAAAATAAGATTTAGATACTAGAAAATCAAAAGATGGTGTCATCTATTAAATCCGATGGAATGGAATATTTTTATTTATATGTCAGAGGGGTTGTTTACGCGTGTACATATCTCAGAGAGTTTCGCATCCTGCAGGTGAGCCAGATGGCCCGGATTGCTGTTACTGGCACTCGGGTTCGATTCCCGAGGGGGTGAAAAACAGCCCCTCTGACCTATAATTAAAAATATTTCATTCCATCGGATTTAATAGATGACACCATCTTATGATTTTCTAGTAAATTTGAATCTATTACCATCGGCAAATTAATATCTTTCATATAAGATTTAGATATTGACCATCAAATTATTAATTCACGGAAACTGCAATTTAAAGTTTGATACATAGATAAATGATTCATACAGTCGAACCAATGGCAGAACTACAATACTGCAAGACCCTGCAACGCTAGCCAAATTTTTCGATTTATTATTTGTCAATTATACTAAAATTGTCCCTATTTAAATTAGAATAAAAATACACTGACAAAAAACATAGTTATAGTCTAGAAAAATAATTAAGTGCTGTGCCTTTTCTAGCTAGGGTAAATAAAATTCTAACTTTTTTAATTATTAAATGAATGTGCAGATGAGCGATTCTTTCATTAGAATCTTATCAAGGAAAATTACTAAACAAAAAAAAACGCGGTTAGATTGATCTCCTTTCTTAAGAGCTAAGATGTCGAATACAAAACAAAGTTATAGTCTAGAAAAAAGTTTAGTAGAATAACTTTTTCGATGCCCTTTTACCATTGAATTCTCATATTATAATAAAACACTCACTAGTATGATATAAATTAATGCTTTAAAATCCTTAGTTTTCTATTTGAATGACATTCTCCAAGGCATAGAATTATTTATTCGATACTATTAATATATTAATTGTTTTCGGAGTACTGAGCCCCTCGAGAGAGCCCTTGTCGCCAGTCTGTGTTGTAGTCATATATTTATATAGGCATATTAAATTTGAATATCTGAAAAGATTAATTTATTTCAAAACTTTAGACGGTACCAGTAATTTTTAGTGAATTTATAATAATCAGAAAAATAATCCTTAAAATTCAATATGGTATATGAGATTTCATTTCCGACTGTCTTGAAAGAATCTTCTCTCGATACCTAAGAAAGAAAGCGATCTTATTTAATCAATTTCAATTAATGGTAAATTCACAACACCTTGTGTTTTTATATTTACATAATAAAATAATGAATAATTTCAATTAAATAGTAATAAATTTTCTCTGTCCTCTGAGTCTTGGGACGCTGGTTTCCAAACCTACGGATGTTTATATATAATACATATAATCGAATATTTAAATTATTTTATTTATTTATTATTTTTTACTTATGGAAAGTGATGTAGGTTTTAGGTGAAACATGATGTTAATTAAAAGAGTAAAGGGTGTGTAGTTTCACAGTGAATGAAATGTATGAATGTAAACTCCTGATGATGGACTAATAATCCGAAATATATTGAGTTTGTATAAACCACTTTGAGTTTTATTTCATTCACTGTGAAACTACACACCCTTTACTCTATTAATTTATTTATTATATTAAATATTCTCACATTTAAATATATTAAAAGATATTTCATTGGGGTATATTGATTGGGCTTGATGAAATGACGTGATCCTTATTTCGAGAGGCTTGTGTCTCAACCTCTTCACCATAAACCAGACCAATAGATTTATAAATGAGAAAGAAAACGATCTTATTTTATCTATTTAATCTATGTGAAGGTACACGTAATCATTTTAATATAAGAAAATAGCATTTCAATTAAGAATTTTGTAGTTTAAATGAAATGTTATGAAAACATTCAGTTTCTTCACTAGGGCAGAGAGTCGATTAGAAATGGCAAAAGGGATTAATTTTTTCCTCTTCACATATTCAATTAAATATATTAAAATTTAATATCTATAAAATATTTTCTTTTATCTTTTATATCAAATAGTTCTTATTAGAATATTTGCATTTTAAAGTGTAGTTTATTTAAAGACTAATTTAAAAAACGCTAATTACCACTTTGAAATAATTTTTAAAATACGAAATTAATAAATATTGTAAAGCAATCGATTATTAATAATTATATTCAATTTTGAACAATATGAATTGATTAGTTTTTAAAAAAATGGTAAAAATCTAGAAAACCGTAACGAATGACTCGCTGACGGGTGACTTGCGACCCAATCTCGAGTTAAAACAGAAAACAAATAATTATAAATGAGAGAGAAAACGCTCTTATTTTATCGATTTCATCTATCTGAAGGTTCACAGTATGTATATTATATAATAAAATAGCATTTTGATTAAGAATTTTATAGTTTAAAAGAAATTTATGAAAAGATTCAATTTCTTCTCTCCGGAAGCGAATCAACTAGAAATAGCAAAAAGTTTTATTTTTTTCTCCTTAGATATTTATTCAAAATTATTGAAATATCATATCTCTGTGTTATTTTCATTTATCTTTTATAATAAAAAAATATTATTAGGAAATTTGCATTTTAAAGGATAGTTTATTTGAAGTCCAATTTGAAAAAACACTAATAACTCCTTTGAAATTTTTTTTAAATATGAAATTAATAATTATTATAAAACAATTAATTATTAATAATTTACTTCAATTTTGAACGAAATCGCTTCAGTGCTTTTTGAGAAAATGGTCAAAAACCATCTGAACCGTCTCAAAAACGATGTTTTTTGAAAGCACGAGATTGGTTTGAAAAAAGCTAAAAAAGTCATATAAAACGAAACATTGACTTGTGACATGGAGGTGAATTTTAAAATGTTTCTAAAACGGCCTTTCATAGATGAATTTTAGGGTTTTTGACGATTTTCTCAAAAAGTACTGAATCGATTTTGTTCAAAATGGAAATAAATTATTAATAATTAATTATTTTATAATATCTATTAATTTCATATTTTTAAAAAAAATTTCAACGAAATTATTAGCGTTTTTTCAAAAAGGTCTTCAAATAAACTAGCATTTAAAATGAAAATTTCCTCATAATAAATATTTGAATAAAAGATAAATGACAATAACACACAGTTTTGAACTTTCAATAGATTTGAATAAATATCTAATGAGAAAAAAAATAAACTTTTTTGGCATTTCTAGTTTCAACTATTCGCTCCCGGAGAGAATTTTGATTATTAATTAATTAATTAATTATTAATTAATTAATTCTTAATCAAAATGGTATTTTCTTATATAATAGACATACCGTGAACCTTCAGATAGATTAAATCGATAAAATAAGGTCGATTTCTTTCTCATTTATAATTCTTTTGGCTTGTTATATCGAGAGATGTCTCGCCACATCAGAGACACATTTGTTATTGATTCAAGTATATTCGCTCTACATACAATATTGGAATATCTTCTAACTCGTAAACTATTAATTTTAGACACTTCAGTCATATTAACATTTCTATTGGAATTAATTTCTTCTTTAATAAAGTTCATTATATAAATTTGTGTACCTCAAAGGGTTAAGCAGTAATGGTGAAATTTATGTGGAAAGTTAGATAAATACAGCTCTAGCGCCCTCGATATTCTACATATAAAAAATTCTAATGAAGAAATATTTTGATATTTTGATTTTCTAAGAGAAAGTTCATTATCTATAATTAGCTCCGATGACTATTTATGTAACTAGCTAGAGAGGAATAAAATTTCAAAATTAAATAATTTTTTCAGAGAAAAGTAAAGATTATTTTACAAAAATAAAAGCAGTTTTAGATAAAGGGTGTCTCTTAGATTGAATGTGAATTTTTTTTATTGTCATCCGTGTCATCAACCAAATTCCATATTTTTTGATTTAAAAAATTACCTGGCCAATTCATTGGCCTTGAATTTTTATATTGAAAAATATTTACATATACATAACTCGTAAACTATTGATTTTAGACATTTCTCTCATTAAAACTTTTCTGATGGAAATTAAATGTACTTTAATAAAAGTACTTATATGAATTTGTTTACCTCAAAGTTTTAGGCAGTAATGGTGAAATTTAAGTCGAAAGTTAGATAAATAGTCCCTATAAAACTCATTGTTCCCCATAGAAAAATCGAAACTCCATTATTACGAGACATCACTTATGTATTTCTCATTAAATTATTTAGTTAATTACAAAATTTGTCAATTCTAATAAAAAGTTATTTGATCTCTAATTGAATTACCGAAATTGAAACCTTGTGGTGATAATCAGCTGGCCGGTTGCCCGCCCCCTAGGAAAACTCCCTAATTACGCCAATGGTCGCGAGCATCCCATTTTTAGTCACATAACTAAATTTTGGGGTCGAAAAACATAAAACGACAATGTCCAAGAAGAAATTATATAGGGCATCGACCAAAAATTAATTCAAAATAATCTGATGTGGCCATCCATGACATTACCATACACCTGGACCCTCTCTCCTATTTTTGAACCACTCCTATTCTGGACCACTATCAATTTCACATAATGAGACATTTTAATATGCTCATATAAGGGTGCATAGGCGAAATTTCGTACAAATTGATCAAAGGGGCTAGGACTTAATATAGTGATAGTTCTACTTTTCTCCAAAAAATAATTACTCTCTTTTTTTATTTTAAGACCGTTTTATAGTCATTTCTATTTTCTTTTTTTTTTAGTTTAAAAATTTTATAATTTAAATTTTTTAACCTCCCCCCCTGCCTTAATTTTTGTTTCAATTTCAACCAAAATCTATTCACTTCTTAATCTCAATGTACAAAAACTACATGCAAAATTTCGTTTTGATATTCACACTAGTTTTTGAGCCAGAGTGTAGATACACAAAATTTGGTAACACACATTACTAATAGTCAAAACAATTGTGGAGCTCTCATAGGAAAGCACTTAAGTCCAAAAATCACTTTTTTATTTTCAAATCAATCTACGCCCTGAATTTTTTATTTAAAATGGCTTAAGCTAGAAAGCTGAAATTTGGCATAAATGTAATGTTTATTTCCAAATTGCAGCTGATTAGCTAGAAATGTCCAAATGTTTCCTTCATAACAATTCGATTTTTTTTCAGATTTTCTGCATTTTCACATGGAATTTCTAAAGCTAGAGACCCAGAAATTTCTAAAACGTTTTAAAAAGACAAAAATTTTAGAAATAGAACAAACATTAAATAACTAGCTGTTCATGATTTATCGCAATTCTAAGAGAGACACGTTTTAGAAATTACTAAACAAGTTAAGAAAATAATACTAAGCAGGCCATGTGCGAGTCGAACTAAATACTGAGGGTTCCGTCGCTAAAACGTCCAAAATAGTACTTGCGGTAGCAAATTTGTTCTTATTTGTCGTTGATAAGGATTGAATGAGGTGATTTGAGGAATTTTTTCATAATTTTAAGTTAACCCATTTCTATTAAATAATTATTACTTCTAAAGACTACAGATGGTGTACCTTTTTGGTGCAACTTCTTCTTCTATCACTATCATTATATATATAGTCAATTCTTTACGATGATGGATATTGAAATCTCAAAGCAAGGCGACTTCAGAATTACGAGGTTTTGATTGAATTTGGTCGAATCAATTAACAAGGTAGTTGAAAGACTCATTAAATATCGTATCATTAGTGGTCCTATATACTAGGCTATTATAAATCTGCAAGACATTTGGAGGAAATTTTAAGCCAAAACGCATCGAATGTATTTGATTCTAATGAGGAAAAAGTTGGCAAGGAATATTGTTACAAACATAGGAGCAGACATCAGCATAACAACGTGTGAGAATTTATTGTAAAATTGGAAATCAGGGGCATTAGATTTATTTATATCTGTATGGGTCCCACTAAAGGCCAGATTGAGTGTTTTTCTATTTTATTTTATTTTCGAGATGTTGGTTTTCTTGCTAAAGAGGATGTTTGTATAATGAAGACTTTGCGTGGTGATGGATGAGAGTAGATGTGGATTAGCTGAGATAATAAACAGATACAGAAGAAGAGAGAATGAAAGCCGGAAACCCAAAAGCCAAACTCAAAAAAATAGATAAGATTCCAATATTAGTGAGTGTTTGGGAGATGAATAGAATTCTTGCTCTGTGGATAATTAAATTAAATTATTTACCACCCAGATTTATCTTGAATTTAGATATGTTGCAAGGGATTTTATCTGTAAATATATCTAGATATCTAACTGTATTTGTATATTTTCACAAGAGCATCTGTATCCGTATCTAGATACTTTTAAGATTTTTTTTATACCTTTTAGTGTATTTTATTTGATTTTTCAGTTATTATTATTTTATTTGTTGCATTTAATTTTTTTGAAGTCGGTTTTATTTTTTTTTATAAAAATTATTTTTATTTTTCTCTTTTTAGTGATGTTATTAATAGTGACTTAATATAATACCTAAAGATTTTATTTATTATAATTTCGATTATTTGGTCATAAGAATTGGAGATTTATGTTATTTCGTCATTGATCATATCTTCAGAACTTGACCAAATTAATATGGTACCACCCCTAAGGTACCCTCTTTCCAATAAAAAAAGAATCATCGAAATCTGTTCATAAACAAAGAAGTTATGGCTAAACAAACATATCAAAAAAGGTCCAATACCAATGAAAAAAACGAGACCAATTGGAATCTAGACTGAACCCAATGCAAAAAAAAATCATCAAAATCGGTTCATAATTGGAGGAGATATGAGGTAACATAGACAAAATAAAAAAAATTCAGTCGAATAGAGAACCTCCTCCTTTTTTCAGGTCGGTTAAAAATGGTTGGCATGTGTCTTGCGTTAAAGAAAACATTTTCCTTATCAATAATGTTTAGGGAAAGCGGTTTATAGTGAAACATATTAAACACAGGAATTATTTGACGGATTATAGCGGTGTTTCACATGGAGGAAATAAAATTAAAAAGATTAAATTTTCTTTTTTAATTATATTTTGGAGATTTTTTATTTATCTCTATACATATTTCGGGCCATGAACCCTTCATCAGGAGGTTTAACAAGACTGAATATAAATTTAAAAATAGAATTTATATTCATTCTTTCATACCATGGTTTTGTTCAATTTTTTTAATCTAAATAGTTTCAGCCGTTTTTGAGATATTTCGAAAAAAATAAGGAAAAAAACCACTTTTTTCATGCACGATTACGATACTTGACCATAACCCTGTATGGTAAAGTAAAATTACTTGTCTCTTTGGAGTTCTGTCACGTAATTTTAATTTGAAATATATAAAAAGCTCTATTCTCTTCTACTTAAAGACGTTTACACTTAATTATATATTTTTTATTTTAACCCCACAAAATAATCATTCGAGTAAAAATGTAATACGATTTTTGATTATCGGAAGAGAAATTTCGGCTAAAACTACCTAGATTGCACATTTTTAATGAGAAAATCTCATCAAGATGCACGACGTTTACTACAACTCAGCCGTTTTTAAGTGCTGTAAGAGTAGACTGACTTCATTCTTTCAACAGACTTCTCTCACAGTGCAGAAATAGATGCAGAAAGTACGTTCTTTCGGATGTGATTTAGTCATAAATAAATGTGCAATCTAGATGGTTTTAGTTGAAGATTCTCTTTTGATAAACAAATTAAACATCAAAGTATTAAATCTAGAAAGATTTTTGATTTCGGCAAAAATAATTAAATATAATTTGTAAATTTCATGTTTGTAACAAGTTTAGTTTACGGGCTTCAACGTCTTTACAGGCGGGCAGACCTAATAAGGTCGGGTCTTACGTTTGAATGAAATCCTACTAAAAAGTAATTCCGATAGACCTTGCGGCATTTCTTCTAACCGATACTAAACTTAAATTGAAGTATTATACGATTTTGCTAGTATACAGGGATTTTATACATTTTTGAGAGATATAGGTTTTTGAGCAATTTTTAGATCCTGGGAACCCTAGTTCTAGTTCAAACCGAGGGGTGAACCGCCATTGGAATTAGGTGTACACCGTCTTTGGAATTATTTGGAACTACTTTGGAATTCATTAGATAATCTATTGTCCTCTTTGTCTTCTACTTGGAAATGAAAGTGGAAGTGGAAGTAGGTTTACAAGATTTTAGGTCGTGGTTCACCCCTCGGTTTAAACCATTCGCTGACAAAAAATTGCCAAATTATCGAGATATGCGGGTAGAATACAAAATCTTGAAAACGTTTTCACTTTCTCTCCCAATTTCAATTCCTCTTTTCTGATTGTCATTTCAGCAAATTTATTGATTAGAAGAAGCGTGAAAATTATTTGTAAAGGAACATTAATATTCCGATATATGACTCAATTAATCCAAAGTAATGAATACACATTTTCCGTTATAGTGCTTTATTTGTTCCTCCATTGTATCAGAGATGTATTTCAAACAAAGACTATAGATAGATAAATCAATAATTAATTTGTCACAGCAAACTTTTTGTATATATATATATAATAAATCCTAGATAACTCGATGAAACACATACATACACCCAGTTTATCAACATCTAAACAGCTTAGCAGCAGCGCAAAAGTTAAAAAATATTCTTATAAAATTAAATCATCATCATCATCATCAACTCCCAAAATCCCATCCAGATTAAATTGGAAAAGTATCGAACCATTTGATAGGACACTTAAAATCTTCAATTGTTCAAGACACGGGTCTCCTTGCGTCCTTTCGATTGATCACTTTTTCCTCCTCTCTTCGGTAATGCAAGGGTCTTTTAAGACTTATTTTTTTTAATGCAATCGAATGTAAGAAGGGGCGCACCAGTAAGATGCAACCCCTATGGATTTAGAAATTTTTTCTGATAAAACTAAACAAGCTTTTTGAAATTATTAGCGGTTTTATATAGAGGAGACTCTCCGCTATGAATGGGAAATTTTTTAGTGAAATCCGTGTCATCAACCAAATTCAATATTTTTTGATTAAAAAAATTATTTGGACAATTCACTGGACTTGAATTCTTATATTGAAAAATATATAAATTCACATAACTCGTAAACCATTAATTTTAGAGATATCATCCATAAAATATTTTTTACTAGGAATTTAATGTACTTTAATAAAGGTCATCATACTAATTTGTATACGTCAAAGGGTTAGGCAGTAATGGTTAAATGTACGTGTTAAGAAAGATTAACACTGCTCTATCCCTCTAGATATTCAACCTATAAAAAACTCTCAGGAAGGATCATTTTAATAATTTAATATCCTAAAAGAATGGTCATTATATATAAATAGCTTAAATCAATATTTTAGTAGGGAGAAAGGGTATTAATAATATTTAGGAATTTTTTCAGGTAAAACTAAATAAGATTTTTTGAAATTATTAAATATTTTATATAAAGGGGACAGTCCACTATGAATGTGAAAACTTTTATCCAAATCTAGTCATCAACCATAACAAATAATGTGTTTCTGATGCCGAGAGGCTTGGGTCTACAACCTCACCATAAAACAGAGCAATAGAAATATATATGAGGAAGAAAACGATCTTATTTGATCGATTTCATCTAACTGAAGGGACCCAGTATCTTTCTAATATAAGAAAATATAATTTCTTAGTATAAAATGAAATGTTATGAAAACATTCACTTTCTTCTTTCGGAGAAACTATTCGACTAGAAATGCCAAAAAGTTTTATTTTTTCTCATTATATATTTAATCAAATCTATTGAAATTTCATATCTGTGTGTTATTTTCATTTATGTTTTATATCAAATAATTATTATTAGGAAATTTGCATTTTAAAGGGTAGTTTATTTGAATTAATAATATAATGCTGTAGCCAGCCAAGCGCAGTGCTTTTAGTAGGCATAATATAATATAATAATTTTATTTTTTATTTTAGTTGTTATATTATATAATAGTATAGTTAAATATATTAAATTCGAATATGTGAAATGATATAAAATTAGTATAATATTGTAACTGGACAAAAAATCCATAAAAAATGTGTGAGTTTCCCTCTGACAGTCTCTCATGGCGAGAGGCTTACGACCTAGCCTCTCGATAAAACAGACCAAAAAGATTTATAAATAAGAACCAAGTCGATATTATTTTATGGATTTCATCTATCTGAAGGTTCACAGTATGTTTCTAATATAAGATAATAGCATTTAAATTAAGAATTTTGTAGTTTAAATGAAATTTTATGAAAACATCGAGTTTCTTCGCTTCGGCGGCTATTCGACTAGAAATGCCTAAAAGTTTTTTTATTTTTTGTTCAGTACATATTTAATCAAATCTATTGAATTTTCATATCTGTGTGTTATTTCATGTTATCTTTTATAGAAAATAATTTTTATTAGAATATTTGCATTTTTAATGGTAGTTTATTTGAAGTCTTTTTTGAAAAAACGCAAATTTTGCTCATTTGAAATAATTTTAAAAAATAGAAATTAAATAAATATTATAAAACAACTAATTATTAATAATTATATTCTATTTTGAACGTAATTGATTAATTAATTTTTGATAAAATGGTAGCTAACATACGTATATTTCCGGAGTAGCCCCCTCAAGAAATTTCGGGTCAGGGGCCCAAAATCTGAAGCGGGCCCCTTATTATGAGAGGTGTGTGTTTTTTATGAAGTGGAAAAAGTTGGTCAGAATGGATTTTATTTTTTGTTCTTTTGCCAATCGCTATGGTGTTATTTTAAAAGAAAAAAAGCTGACGTGTTCTGATGTGGCCATCCACTTGACTTTATCATACAACCTGGCCTATCACTTATATTTAATATTTAATAAAATCATTTATAATTATGTAGGGGGGGGGGGGGGTTAGTTTTTTCATTTTTAAATTACTGCGTGCCCACTGATTATGTATTCAAAATTTGGTTGAGTTTGGTACAAGAGCCTATATTTTCATTTTTTGACCTTACACCCCCCTCTCCCCACCAATTTTGGGCGGTTAGTTTTTGCATTTTTAGACTTCTGGGGTCGCACTGATTATGTATACAAAATTTGGTTGAGTTTGCTCAATTAGCCTAGATTTTTAATTTTTAATCCCCCCTCCACCCCCCTTAATTTTGGGTCGATATGCACCAAAATCTAATCAGCTCTTAATCTCAATGAACCAAAACTACCTGTGAAATTTGGTTTCGATATTCCCACTAGTTTTTGAGCTAGCTCGTCCACAAAAATTTGGCAACGCACAGACTAACAGACGGACAACCAGACAGACTAACTAACTAACAGACATTTTGACAAAACAATTATTATCTCGAAAAATATAATTTTTTCGATGTTCAGTTATTAGAGCTTTTTTGAAGAGCGAAATGCCATGGTTTCGCTCAGTTTTTTAATCAAAATAGTTTCAGCCGTTTTTGAGATATTTTGAAAAAAAGAAGGAAAAAAACCCACTCTTTTCATGCACGATTACAATACTTGACCATACCCTGTATGGTAAAGTAATAATATAGTCCCTGGATAAGGTCCTAAAATAAAAAATATACTAAACTACAATCATATACATTTTTTACTTTCCAATGATACTAAATAAAAAAAACAATAATAATAATATTAGAAAAACATTAATTTTTACTAATTAATAAAGTTGTTTTAGGGAAATAAGGACAATAGCTTATATAAATAATTTTTATTTTTTGCCAACGTTTCGTCAACTTTGTTCATCAGAATCTGTTTGATGACTTGCCTAATATGTTTGCTAAGAAGGAATATTGATAAAATGACAAATATGCAAGGAAGTTAATTTATTTGAGCCCTGAGCAAGTCAGGCAAAAAATAAAAATTATTTCCATAAGCTATTGTCATTATTTCTCTACAACTACTTTATTAATTTAATCGATAGACATAAATAATCAAAATAATTAATTTTTACGGTTAACCAATATATTTCACAGTTTTTTTCTAACATACCCCGATAAAAAAAACATCACGGGTCCAGGCCCCTTAGGGGCCCGGGACCCCTATGTAGAGAATAATAAATATTAGATATATTTTATACCGTAGATCCCGTTGCAAATGACTACCTCTAATGATTAACCTCTAACTCAAAATTGACCTCTGAACTTTTGCTAATTACTTAAATCTACACCTTCGTTAATCGTCCAATTTATTATTTTATCTTATGAGGTAGCGTTAAATTGTTTCGATTTTCCTTCACGGAAACAAGCAAATTTAATACATTCTTAATAGTCTAGGGTCTAGGTGGTTAAATAGCATGTTAAATTTTTTAATGAAAACCATCTTTTATATTAATATGTAAACAATAATTTAAAATAAAATAGACGATGTTTCATTCACTATATCTGTTAGATATAGTGATGGTAGATATATTATAAAAGAAATTGATTTAGTATAAAAAAATTTAAATAAACAAAATAAAAATTTGAAAAATCGTAATGGATGTCTTCTATTCGAGTTGTTATGGATAATTTTTATTACATGTTAGAATAGTTGTATCACGCCCCTCCCCTCCCTTGGAAATTGAACCCAAGTGCCAAAAAGCAATCCTGGCCATTGACTCCCTTCAAAGCCAAACCAGTCAGACATATAGGTTTGACCGTTCATCATCAGTCTTTTCAATTAGAAATATTCTTTCTGTTTTTTTAATTGTTTGAAATATCCAATTGGATGTAAGTAAATTCGTTTCGTTCTATTAGTAAGTTCGTCAATCAACAAACTAATATCATTTATTAAATTAGGTTGGAGTTGGTGGTGTTTCACAAGGAGAAAAATTAAAATACAAAGATTTTTTTAGTTTACTCTATATATCAAAACATCTTGAACAATCAAACAGACATCAAAACTTCACCAATAATTGACATCTTAATCAATGATATTTAATTTGAATTGGAGTGCGATGAGGGTGTATGGTGGGTTTATTTTTAATTTTATTTAATTTTTTAAATAGAAAATGAGAGATTAAATTTTCGCTATGCACCCTCATTGCATTCTATAGTTTATTGCCTTCCTTTATTACACATACATAATTTTCGGCAACTTCCAAGTATAAATATCTTTTCCAGCCCTTTGTCCCTACATCTGGTCATTCGGCTTTCTAAAGCCATTCCATCCTTCTGATAATTCTTTCATATTTACACTATGTCATAAATAACTGTCCATCATATTAAAATTAAAATAAATTCTGTTCAAAATATCATGTTATCTTTAGTCAATGTTCTCCTGACGATGAGTTAAGAGCTCGAAATATATAGAGTAAACTAAAAAAATCTTTGTATTTTAATTTTTCTCCTTGTGAAACACCACCAACTCTAACCTAATTTAATTTTAACAATGTTTCACTATAAACCAACACCGCGTTCCCTAAATTTTATTAATATCATTTATATTAAACCTGAATCAAAGTTAGGCAATAATGCATTTTACTACAATTTATAACAGTTCAGATTCTTTATGTACTAAGAATACATAATGTGGCGGAAACCACAGCAAGCAAAATTGGCTTATTATTCAGGCCCAGGTGATTTTTCACACCCCTGCAGTTTCTAACTCTCTACCAGGCCCTGTCTTGAATACGGCTCGCATCTGTGGAGAGAGGCCTCCAAGCATTCTTTTCCCACCCTGGATGCAATCCAGAAACAAGCTCTCAGACTTATTGACGATTCGACCCTCACCGACTCCATCGACCCGCTAGCTCATCGAAGAAGTGTTTTCGCGCTTTCCCTATTTTATTTTATTTTTTTTTTTTAATGCAATCGAATGCAAGAAGGGGTGCACCAGTAAAGGTGTAGCCCCTATGGATCTCGAAAGACCCTTGCATTACCGAAGAGAAGGGAAAGTTGATTAAGTGAGAGGGTGTAGACGTAGGTGTCTATGCACCCTGGTGGTTATAGATACTATCACGGCATGTGCTCTGATGAGTTAATGTCAGTCATTCCCCCCAAAGCATGCTTGCACACGTTTTGCAGATTTCCAACACCCTTTCGCTGTTAAATCGGAAAAGTGCCGGAACACTTCATTAACCAATACGTTTGCCTCCATGACTTCAAGGAACTGGAACTCTCTCCCGGCCTCCGTCTTATCCGACACGTATAGCCTTTAAAAACACGGCATGATGATACCTGGGTACGCCCATGTATATGTATAATAAATGGATCTCTCTCTCTCTCTATATATATATATTTATTTATTTATATTTTTATAAACATATTTATTTGAATCAAGTGGAAGACACTCTGATTTTCTTTCAAAAAATCGACTCTCCTACACAATTCAAGAGATATCTTTTAATTTTTAATCAACCTCACAAAAGGAGGAGGTTATCAATTCGATATCTACATATTATATATATACAGTGGCCGTTGGTGACTTTTCAACCAAGGGATGTTGTCGAAAAAAGTACCCTTCATTTTTTGAAATTTTATTTTAATCTTTGCTTTTTTTTGCAAATTTCATCGACATCATTTTCGTTATTTTTCAAATTAAACATTAGATTTTTTAAAAATATATTTTGGGACCTTCGCCTCAAACTGATACTGCTTTGTGTGAGGTGAGTGAGGATAGGAGTCAGAAATTAATTCTTGTGACTTAAACTCCACAGTCCCTGAGATGGAAATCGACAATCTTCCACAATGAATCAGTCTGTTCTATTAAGAAAATCTTAAGTTTCTCCTAATTCTATTGCTATAAGCAAGCTATGACTTGTCTATAGTACTCTTAGTTATTTCCGATCTTATATATTGAGGGTTCTTAGAAATGAATTAGTCCAAAGATTCTCAAATCATCTTTATTTATTTATTTTTTTTGTTGACGAGCGAGAACAGTTTTTATTCAACTAAAACTCGCCTGGACTTGTCTTTGACATGCTTGAATTGGAAGATATAGCAGGCAGGGAGTTTAAACATTCTATCCGAGCTCTTTTCGGAAAAATCATTCATTTTAATTGACCCTTGAAACTATCGAACAATTTTATTATATTTCGTGAACCAATATACTTTTCAAAACAAAAAATGTTTTTTATGGAAATAACGGATAATAATTTGAAAATTTAAATATCCTACTGAAAAGTCAACCTCATATATTTATGAAAATACTCTAAATGTTTGAAATTTTAAGGGTTCCGCCGCATCCACAGCATCTATGGACCGCACGCCACTGATATACTGCATATTTATATATAAATACTCGTATATATCTATTTACATAAGGTAGGGGGTGTTTCACATTGGTTCATTAGCTCTGATACCGACAAAGCAGAGAAAAAAACTGTCCCGAAAATTTACGAATTTTGAATTATGAATATTGATCAAGTTAATCCGGAAACCACATGCATACCTACATACATTATCATTGAAAAAATTCTACCACATTTCTTAAAAATTGTATATCTATATATATAAAATTAAGGTTTTGTCTGTACATTGGTCCAAATCACGCCAAATTTTGGTTGCACACGTTTCAAGCAAAGTTATGAACGAAAACACCCTCAACAAAATTCCCGTATGCCTGTCTGTCTGTCCGTATGTTTCCGTGGGTTCAGCGAAAAGTTGTTCACGATTCAGGTAAAAACAGCTGAAGGGATTATTATGAAATTTCATATTTGCATCAGATACCTTCTAACTTACGTTTATAATGTTTTGATATTTTGATATTTTGACCCCAAAAGGGGGTTTGGGGAAGCGTACGAATGGAAATTATCAAATAACTCCTAAAATATGAACACTACAGCAAATTTTCTTATGAGCAAAGTTGTAGGGAATGTGATTTTTGACAACTTTATTCAAAAAAATTTCTCCCAAAAAACACCGAAAAAGGGAGAAGGGTGAAAAAATGTAAATTCTTGCCCTTGGAGCAATCTCAAACAAATTTTGTATACATATTCTGTGGGCCTCTAGATAGCTAGAAATGCAAAAACTAACCACCCAAAATGGGGGGAGGGCAAAAAATGAAAATTCTTGCTCTTGGACCAAACTCAACCAAATTTTGTATACATAATCTGTGGATCACTAGAAGGCTAGAAATGCAAAAACTGGGTGCGGGGGTGGGTGGTGTGCAGTCGTGAGGTGCGGGGTTGGTGGTTCGGAGGGGGGGGTCAGGGGGAATAGGGGGGTTCGCGGGTGTGGTACTGGGAGGGGGTAGTTTATAATAAAATTGTAAATCTAGCAAATGAAGTAGTATGAAAATTAATTTTTTTTATCTATAAATATTAAAAAATATATATAGCACTTAAAAAACGACTGCTTGAAAGGTGTGCTCAAAGAGATTTTTTTTCAACTTGGTGCCAAAATTGATACCAAGTGAATTCTATCCAATAAATTTCACTTGATTTCAATTTTAGTGACGACTTGATAAAAAAAATGAAAATATTTTATCCTTTTACCGGATCTCTGAAGTTTTTTTTTATTTTTTTTTAATTCATCCTCTTTTGATATGGAAATGCTATAGTTGTTTTCTTTTTTTCGTTCTAGGTGCGTATGACGCCCAGGCTTGCACGGGAAGAGGTCCGGATTCCATGTTGTTGACGACAACATTTGCAAAAATGGCAAGAAGGACGATGACGCGTGTCTGAAGCAGACGTGGACGACAAGGAGGCTCTCTCTATTCTAATACTGCTTGATCTGAAGATCTTTTGTGAACAAAGGCCTGTGGGCGAAGAGTTGTTCTCGGAGCAGGGAGGCGGCGTGGCTGCAGGGGGCGGCGACGCCATGTCATGTCCACTGCGAAACGCCTAGTGCTGTCTCTGCGAGGCCGAGCCGGAGGCGGCGGAGGTTCCGTCCCCGGCGGCGTGTCCGCGTCCTCGAGCACACGGCTGGTGGGTCACTCGGGCAGCTCGCATCCTGAACACGAACTCGATGAGATCGCGGTCGTGTCCCACCAGGCCGAGCCACACCACGTCAAGTACGGCAGTGGACCCTCGCTGCTCAACGGACCACGACTCGTCCCAGGTCGGTCTCGTCTCTCTCTCCAACCACCAATCATACCAATGTACCAAACATCATTTAAGGTACTTGTTTCGCGACAATACTAGAAAAAAGTTAATGCTAGAGTATATAGAAGAGACAATAAGGATTCATAATTCATAAGCCCAAAACTTTTTGCTGTTTATGTACCACTACTAGCCAATCCAGACATTTCTGACATTAGATTCTCGATGACGTGAATACTCTTATGGCATACTATATAATAAACAGTATCCATAACATCTCGGATTTAGTAGTAGAAAGTGGCGTAACAATAGGGTGGCATGTCGGGCAAAATGCCAAGGGCCTCGGGCCGCGAGCACAGGAGGGTCCTAACATTTATTATTACAAAATTCGTGTCTCGTTTGTGAAGAAAATTCTCATGTTTCTATCTACTATTAGACACGAAATAGTAAAGTCATCTTCTATAAGAGAACTTGCTGATTTATTAATGATAAAGTATCATTTAATGTCTTCAAGCTTTCCTGAAGCTTTCTCTGAATTTCTGTTATTTGTAACCATTTCTGTGACTAAGGCTAGTTCAGAGCGATCATTTTCAAAATTAAAATTGATAAAAACTAATTCAAGTTATTTGTTTCGCGACAATACTAGAAAAAGTTAATGCTAGAATATATAGAACAGACAATAAGGAGGTACTTTTCATGAAACTTGGGGGAGGAATTAGTCTTGAAGCTAGGGGCACCCCTGACGTAAGTGAAGCATTTCTACCATTTTAATAAATGGTAAATTTAGTTAAAGGTTTATTTGGGATTTTTGTTATTTAAGGTAGTTGTTTCGCGACAATACTAGCAAAAAGTTCCGAGCTAGTATATATTTTATCATAGAAATGTCAGATAAAGTACATTATAAAGGGAGATTTATAAAACAAAAAGTTCTTAATAAGCGATTGAAAGCTGTTGCGACAATGACTGAAGGGAAAAAAAGTCAAAAAAATACTAAAGTTAACCCACATCCGTTGTTGCCAGCTTGTTTTTAGTGTAAATTTTTCATTATACATTTTTCATTATTATCTCAGAAACTGTGTTGTAACTATGAATTAAAATTTTCTTAAAAAATGTATTCGTTATTGTATAATGTTGGTTTAGTTTTTTATAACAATGGTAAGAAGAGTTTCTTAATTATAATTAAATATGTACTAGTATGTAAACTTTCCGATATCCTGTATAGTGCAATATAAGAGTCTGAAAAACTCTATCTTTGGAATTTACTATCTCCGGAACTATATTGTTCATAAATTTCGTTTTCCCACCAATCGATGCAGAAGTATTTAAATTATATAAATAATAATCTGTCTAAATTTCAAAAAAATCCTAAGAAAACCCATAAGGTGAAACAACTACCTTAATATTACAAATTTGAATTTCATTGGAAAATGATGCCAAATCAGATCAGGGAAAATGAAAACCACCCCTAAACAAGGAGGTAAGTTCCTCCAGCCCCCTTAGCCCCCCCGTAGTTGTGCCAGTGTATATTGGTATATATTAGACTGGTCGTTAAAAATTAAATTTTTTCCGACAGCCCTTAAATAACATCCTTTTGATGAAAAAACGCGAGGTATTTTTTTGTTGGTATAATCATGTTTTTTTTTAAATTTCTCATTAAATATGCAATAATAATAATTTTTTGATAATTGGATATTATTAACAATGATACATTATTATTATCAGTACAACTAAGAAAAATTTCGCGACATATTTTTTATAGACGTATGAAAGTGTCGGTAAAATAAATATAGATAATGATTGTACATTAATCTGCTAACTAACTTACCGATAGGAAATTTATTTGGGAAATTAGTTCAAATTTATTGATGAAAATAATGATAATAATAATGTAACAGATTGTTAATAATATCCAATTATCAAAAAATTATTATTATTGCATATTTAATGTGAAATTTCCAAAAAAAACATGATTTTACCAAAAAATGAACTCAGATCGTCTTGCGTGCCACGTGTTATTTTCAATAATAAATAAAAAAAAATTACCTCGCGTTTTTTCATCAAAAGGAAGCTTTTTAGGGGGCGTCGGAAAAATTTAACTTTCAACCACCAGTCTAAGTCCCAAGTTCTAAGTCCGCTGATCCTCCTGAAAAATTCTTATTCTCAAATTTTAATTCAGTTTAAATAAGCTGACGTGTTCTGATGTGGCCATCCACTTGACTTTACCATACAACCTGGCCCCTCACTTATATTTAATATTTAATAAAATTATTTATAATCATGTAGGGAAGGGGGGGGTTAGTTTTTGCATTTTTAGACCCCTGGGGGCCCACTGATTATGTATACAATATTTGGTTGAGTTTGCTAAATGGCCAAGATTTTCATTTTTTGACCCCGCATCCCCCCCATTTTGGGTGGTTAGTTTTCACATTTTTAGACTTCTGGGGTCCCAGTGATTATGTATACAAAATTTGGTTGAGTTTGCTCAAATGGCCTAGATTTTTAATTTTTAACCCCCCTCCACCCCCCTTAATTTTGGGTCGATATTCAAAAATCTAATCAGCTCTTGATATCAATGGACCAAAACTACATGTGAACTTTGGTTTCGATATTCAAACTAGTTTTTGAGCTAGCTCGTCCACAAAAATTTGGTAACGCACAGACTAACGGACAACCAGACAGACTAACTAACAAACATTTTGACAAAACAATTATTATCTCAAAAAATATAATTTTTTCGATGTTCACTTATTAGAGCTTTTTGTAGAGCGAAATGCCATGGTTTCGCTCAATTTTTTTAATCAAAATAGTTTGAGCCGCTTTTGAGATATTTTGAAAAAAAGAAGGAAAAAAAACACTTTTTTCATGCACGATTACAATACTTGACCATACCCTGTATGGTAAACTGAAAATTGTCTTTGGACAAGGGCTCATAGTGAATACGCATCGGAGATGATGAAGAGATATTTTTTTAGCTTTAGGATGATGTGATTGATTGAGAGATGTTTGGATATTTGAAAAAGAAAATTTGTTATTTTAACATTCATACTGAAAGTCATGATTGATTAAAACATATGTAGCTATACATAAAACATTTTTATCTATTCATATGAACAGTTTTGAAAGATTGACTTATCACTTTGCAGTCTAAACCTATATTTTTAAAATCTTGCAATTCTCGTAGTATATTTTATTCATAACCAAACCATCGACCAAGAAGGGATTTTAAAAAATTCCCCTTTTCCCGCTAAAGGGTTGAAATGTGGTGAGTTGGAATTCGGGGTGTAAATTTTTCACTTGACGCAAGTGGTCAATAAAAGAAGAAAGATTTAAAAATCCAAATTCCAAAAGGCGGAGAATTCTTAAAAAACAAAAATTCTATATATATCTAAAAGCTGCTTGAACTTTATTGACTCTTATTGATGGCGGTATGCTTCTCGGAATCCAGAAAAATATGTTCCCTCAAAAAATATTTTTATAACAAAAAATAAAATATAACAATATCAAAAAAGAAGAATTTAAAAATACATATCTAAGTAATAAAAACGAAATTAGGAATATTCCAAAAAAAATTAATTCTATTTTCTGCTACGTAAATGAATTACACAATCATGTACACTCCCTAAGAAATGTCTTTTTACTCCTGATTGTTCAGCTTGAACTCCTGGATATAGAATATATTTCTTATAGGCCAGATGTGATAGCTTCTTAGACTTTTCTTACAAAGCTCACCTATACATATGTTTAAATAAAATTCAAACTTTTGCCAAAAGCAAATTATTAATCGGGTGAAAATGTACTGTGCATTGATAAAATTAATTGTTATTATATTTTTTGTTAGTTTCACTTATATCTATATCATTAAATCTTATTAGATTGCGCAAGTATTGCACTTTCTAAAAATATTTTCAATAAAAAGCATACTTCTCAAGATGTTTTTTCATGTAAGTTTCATTCGAAAATCACAATATAATCTTAGTAAAAATCAATAATAGCAGGAGCTAGGTGCACACACAACCACTTGGATAGGATCCACTCAATCAAATTTCGAAAACGTTACTGGCTACATGGACGCAATTCAGAGCTGTCTGTGAGAAATAAAATTTTAATTTATAGGCAAATTTTGAAACCCGTATGGACATACGGGATTCAATTATGGAGCTGTACGAAAAAGTCCAATATAGAAATTATACAAAAATTTCAAAATAAATTCCTAAGAAGTATTGTAAATGCAACTTGGTACATCAGAAATAGTAACCTGCATCGAGATCTGCACCTCGATGCAGTCACAGAAGAAATCTACAAATGTTCCGTTAGACACTATCAACGTCTACACAATCATGAAAATCAAGAAATGAAACAAATGCTCAAAGTAGATGATAATGTTCGTCGACTAAAAAGAAGAAAAACAATAAAAATCGAGGAATGCTAATATATCTAATAAAATAGTCTCATAATTAAAAGGAGATATTATTAGATAATAAGTAAAAATATATTTTTCTAGGTGGGTTTAACAAATAAAACAAATATATGTTTTGAGTTTTTTATCTCGATATATATTTCGGGTTATGAGCCCATCATCAGGAGTTACAAAAGAAAACTAAATATAAAATTGGAAACAAATGTATAAGTGAAGTTCAGTCTTCTTAGTATACCAATGAATATAACACATTTTGATAAGGAATTAAATATTATCAAGAACATAGCCCTGAATAATGGTTATGATATTTCGACTATTAACAAAATTTATAATAAAATTAAACGCAAATTCAACATTTCTCAAATACACTCATTACAATCTATAAGTGAACAAATATTCAAAAGAATACCCTTCATTTCTAATCATTTGTCTACTCCATTATGTTCTTTCCTTAGATCATATGGAATTACTCCTGCTTTGTATAATAACAATAATTTAGGCTCTCGATTAATTAATAATAAAATAGACAAAATTGATAAATTAGACAAAGCAGGAGTATATAAATTGACTTGTGATGATTGTGATGCATTTTACATTGGTCAGACTGGTCGCTCCTTCAGAAAACGCTACACTGAACATATTGGTGCTCTTAAACGCTTTGACCAATCAGATAACATCAATTTAGATTCAACTTCTGCTTTCGCCATTCATTTACATTCCTCTACTCATTCGGCCTTTATTAATAATCCTATTCCTATTCATTTTGAAAGAAAAGGCCTTAGGTTGGATCTTTTGGAGTCCACAGAAATTAAAAGAGCCCTTTCAAATAATAGTAACATCCTTAATAACCATTTAGAAGTTAATAAAAATACCATTATAGATTATATTTTATAATTTAAATATCCCGAAAAATATTATTTCCCATTCTCAAAATTTCTATTTTGATATTTTACTATTGTTTCTTTCAAGTTCTTAACCCCCCCCCCTCTTTTACCTTATTCTACTTCTTCCTTCCTTTATTTCTAAGCCCAGGGATAATTCTAAGCCCTTAGTTAAACTCCTTTGTTCATTTGTCTAATAATACAATAACCAATACTGCATTCTTTCCCCCTACCATGTACGTTCCTCCCAATTGAACTTCACTTATACATTTGTTTCCAATTTTATTTGTAGTTTTCTTTTGTAACTCCTGATGATGGGCTCATAACCCGAAATATATATCGAGATAAAAAACTCAAAACATATATTTGTTTTATTTGTGAAACCCACCTTGAAAAATATATTTTTACTTATTATCTATTAAAATGTTTCACCTAGAACCGACACCAAATTCTTTAAAGATTAGAGATATTATTAATTGCTAATGGTGTCAAAATTAAGAGGAGGGGAGGCAGTTCTTTCCTAAAATCAGCTTATTTACGTTTTAGAGCATTTTGTTAAAAAATAGTTATTTAAAAAGTTTTTTTTTTACCTAATTAGCTAACTTTAATATAGTGGAATTTCTTTAATTAAGCTGGAGTAAGAAAATGGATTATGCATTACAGGGATCATCACGTCTGCAGGCCGTGGGTCTGGAGACGCGGGCTACCCTGGGTCTGCGTCGTCGTCTTCAGCAGCAGCGGCTTCTGCCTCTGCATCCTCGCAAGCAAGACACCGATCTGGTTCGATTCCGAGGAGAGCCGGTTCTAGACATTCTCTCCTTGAACTTGTTGGCTGCCGATTGGGTGCTGCACGTCTTGCAGCACAACCGGTGAGTTAACATTCATAGTACTACATCCAAAATTTGTTTAAAAACTCACCGTGGATATTTATTATTTATTGATAAGTGAATGTCGATGCGGCAAACCAGTCTTTGTGGACTGTTTATTTCATGGGTGTCAAACTCGCGGCCAGCAACGGCCAATATATCGGCACACAATAATAAATAACAAATCGACACAGAATAAAAATAAGATAGGTAGATTTAAATAAAGTTCTTCCCTGTAGTGCAATATTTCCTCACGAATTTGATCATCTAAAGTAGTAAATTGCGCCAGATGTAATTGATTGGACAGCGAGAGATGTATTACTTTTAGGTGAAGGTTTAAGTAATATCTAGTTGCATACTATTTCTTCATTTCTTGCTTCAATCAAGTTGTATTAGCTATAGAAGTGGCCTTACGGGCCGCGGGCGAACGAGAAGCACATTTGATGTTAATACAATTGGGGGTGAGTTGTTGCTTATGGCAGGTAGAGAGAAACCATAAATGACTATTATATCATTCCAACTTTATCAGAATTCTTCTATAATACACCATTAATTTTGCTTGACTAGCATCTTCAATAGTTTTTAAGGAATTTAGTGTTGGTACTTGGTGAAACATTTTTTTATAAATTATTGCATAAAAAATACTTGGTAGTTTTCACATTAAGATATAAAAATAAAACGAATTTATTTTTGGAGAGTCTTTAATCTCGATATATATATTTCGAGTGACTAAGCCATCTTCAGGAGCAACAGAAAGTTATAAATAAATTCGTTTAAGTGGATATCGATGAGGCAGTCCAAAAAAAGAAGATAATTTACACTATCTTTTTATTCATAAAACCGACGTTTCGGAGGCTATTCCCACCTTCTTCAGTGTTTTGAAAAGTCAGTAAAGGAAATCCAATGCGACATTCCCTTCTGTCTCCTCTTTCAGGGGAATGTCGAATTGGATTTTCTTCACTGACTTTTCAAAACCATGAAGAAGGAGGGAATAGCCTCCGAAACGTCGGTTTTATGAATAAAAATATAGTGTAAATTATCTTCTTCTTTTTTTGGAATGCCTCATCGAAATCCACTTAATTCACTTATCAGTCCGTCTCCAAAAATTACTCCAATTCGTTTTATTTTTATATCTTAATGTGAGACCTACCAAGTATTTTTTATTCAATAATTTTAAGATAGGTAGAATTTGCTAAACTAATTTTAATGCTTTTTAATTATACTCTTTTTTTGCTATTATTAAACAAAATTTCGTGCTTAAATCAGCGACAATTCACTGCTTGCTTAAGTGAGTTAGATAGTGCATATTCAGGTTTGTACTACTATACCGAGGTACGTTGGTTATCTTGGTCCAAGATTCTGAAACAATTCTGGGATTTGAAAGAAGTATGTCAGTTTTTAAAAACTAAAATTAATACACAAGCTTGTTTTCCGATCCAATATGGTTGAAAGGTTTATCTTTCATCGTTGATATAACCAAACACTTAACCGATTTAAATTTATCGTTACAAGGAAAAGATCAGATCATTACAAATATATTTGACATAATTAAAGCATTCAAAGCTAGTTCTTAGGGAAACGCAACTGAAAAATTAAGATTTAACGCATTTCACGACGTGCAACATGAACAAATCAAGTTTAGATGATACTCTGTCGTATCAAAAATACGCAGAAAAAATTTCAAATCTTAGAAGTGAATGTGAAACAAGATTTAAAGATTTTAATTCTTTGAAAGACAAATTTTGTTTGTTTTCTTCGACTCAGTACCCAGCTATATGCAAATGGAGGTAATCGAGATTCAGTGGAACTCAAATTTGAAGGCAAAATTCAATGAAGTGGGTGTGCCTGAATTTTACAAATATTTACCAGCCAGGTTTGAAAATACTAAAAATTCCCATATGAAATTATCTCTGTGTTTGTAAGTACTAATCGGCGGGAGCAGTTATTTTCAGTTATGTAAGGAAATAAGTCTCCTGTTAGAAACAGGATTAATGACGCTCACCTTGGGTCAGTTTTGAAAGGAATCACTGCCAATAAAATTTCTCCCGAAATAGGAAAGATAGTAGCAGAGAAGAGATATCAAGTGTCTAGACTTTAACATTAAAATTTTCTTGTTCTTTTATATATGTTTATTATAATGTATTATTCGAAATAAACCTACGTTCTATGAATATTGATTTTTTTTGCGGCCCACCTAATGTTAAACCTTGTATGTTTGGTCCAAGTTAGCCTTTGAGTTTGACACCCTTGGTTTATTCTATTATGACAACTGTTAGATGAGAAATGGTTATCGCACCTTAAATTCCATTAGCCCAGTTCGAGGGTAAGTAGCGTACATTGGGCAGTTTGGTCTGAACGCACGATTATTCCCCCCCCCCCCATTTTAAATTTTAAAGTTTTATAAATTTTGCAAAAGGTACATGTTGTGGTAGACAATATTTAAATAATCTAACATTAAATTAAGTTTATGGCTAGGTTACAATTTTTTGAATAAATAGATAAACAATATCAATCTCGATTTTGCGGTTAGCTTGCTACAACAATAAATCAAATTTTCTATATCCACTCGGGTAATTGATCCCATGAGAAATAACATATAAAGTATTTCTTATTAAGACTGATGATGAAGGTCAAATCTTTGAAACTATAGTCTCAAACAAAAAATTTATATATACCGGGTGAGTTTTTTATCTTGAGACAGTCTTATAACTCAAAAACAGTGCATTATATGAAAAAAGATTCAAATAAAAGTTTATTTATATCGAGGGCGAAACTAAACTACGCTATTGTTTGTCGACCTAGAAAAAGGTTTCAAGGGTATTTCAAGGTCAACTACTGTTTTTTAAATAGAACCCTATATATTTCTTTACGGATCCTTAATCTTCAAAAAAAAACTGAACAACTTTCATGAGAACTATTTTTTTATCCATCAAATAAAAAAAATATTAAATCAATTAGATTAGATGTCAAAAAAAATTCTAATAATTATTTTTAACAATTATTCAACTTTTTTTATTTATTTATTGTCACCGGGAACAAAGCCCATTTAGACAGCACATAAGTAAAGTGTTAGTAGGGTTAGTGAGGGAGCCGAGTTTTTAGCCGGTAGAAATTTTTATTTGCCAGCCAGGATCGAACTCCGGCCTTCCGCACCAACATCGTCACAATCGATCGATGCCGAAGCGGGGCGAGAGCGTTAGCCGGCTCGGCTAACCCGACTCCCCATTATTCAACTTAATTATCAAAAAATAATGATCAATTAATTAATTATTAAATAAATAATTTAATAATAATTAATAATTTTTCGACACTGTTCTGTGACATTCCAGAATGTATCGCAAGTCTTCTGGATGAATTCCAGGTCCAATTTCGTTATTTTGGCCTGTTGTAGTTTCTTCGTAGCATTTGCACTTCCTGTTTTCTTTTTTTTCTTCAAATAATAAAAAATATTAAATCATTAGATCTCAAAAAAATTCTAATAATTATTTTTAAAAATCATTAAACTTAATTATCAAATAATAATGATAAAATATTTAATTATTAAATAAATAATTTAATAATTTTGCTACATTGTTCTGAGACATTCCAGTGTGTATTGCAAGTCTTCTGGATGAATTCCAGTTCCAATTTCGTTATTTTAGTCTGTATCAGTTTCTTCCTAGCCTTTACATTTCTTGTTTTTTTTAACAGATTTATAACACGATAAAATGAAGCTTGTGAGGATATATTCCTATCAGGAAAACGCTCGGCATCCATTTCAATGGCAGCCCCATAACACTTCTTCCACATTCACAGCATAAATTAAAACCATTTCAATTCTGTCTTCAACAAAAAATGCTCCATTTTTATTATGGTAATACAATATAACTATCTACTGGATTAACACGAGAAATAAACTTTTTTAAACTCAAGAATTTTAAATAGTTCTAATAAGTAGAAAATAATCTCTTAAAGCTGTGTATAATGAAGTTTTAAGATCATTATAATTATAAACACTTATTTTCATTATTGTGACTTTTCGATTTAATAATTATTTATTTAATAATTAATTATTTAATCATTATTATTTGATAATTAAGTTAAATAATTGTTAAAAATAAAGATTTTTTTGAGATCTAGTTGATTTAATATTTTTTTTATTTGATATTGTGTAAAAAAATAGTTCTTATGAAAGTTGTTCAGTTTTTTTTTTTTTTGTAGATTCAGAATATGTAAAGAAACATATAGGTTTCTATTTAAAAAACAGAACTTGACCTTAAAATACCATTGAAAGCTTGTACTAGGTCGGCAAACAATAGCGTAGTTTGGTTCCCTCCTCGATATAAACAAACTTTTATTTGAAACGTTTTTTATACGATGCACTGTTTTTGAGTTATAAGGCTGTCTCAAGATAAAAAACTCACCCGGTATATATATATATATATTTATATTGGGTATAAATATGTGTTTAAATTAATAATCTGGTTAAGATGGACCACTGTATAAAACTGTTATTATTTTGTTCTTCTTTTTAATAGCTGAAATCGTCTTGGTTGTGGACTGTATTTCTATGATAGGTTCTGAATTTTAAATTTAGTAAGGAAGATTTATTTTAGTTCTTAAAGAAATGATTAAACAGTTAGATTAGTTTTTTATATATACTTAATGATAAATGTTTGATGTGATATTTACAAATGTTTCTGATGAGTTTCTAAATAAGGCCACGTTGATTCAAATGCAGTTTGGGTCCAGAGGTTGGTTAATCCATCCCTGGTTTAATATTTCCAATCAATGTTTCAATAAGCCTTAGTCCAGTTGAATAGCAGGGTCATGTCAAGTTTCAGTTTATTATAAAAGGAAACTACCTTTATAGGCAAATTCAATCCCAAATAAAAAAAATAAAATAAAACCGACTTCAAAAAAATTAAATGCAACAAATAAAATAATAAGAACTCAAAAATGAAATAAAATGCATTAGAAGGTATAAAATAATTATCTAATTTAGTTACAACTAAACGACGAAATATTAACATGAATTCACTTTTTGAAGTCGGTGGCAAAAATATACATTTTATAAATCGAATACGACGGATCATACTTAGTACGTTTGGAGGGTAGGCTCGCTTATATAGTTTGTTTAGCACCGAGTCCAAAAAGTGATTTCATGTTAATATTTCGTCGTTTAGTTGTAACTAAATTAGATAATTATTTTTATACCTTTTAGTGTATTTTATTCGATTTTTGAGTTCTTATTATTTTATTTGTTGCATTTAATTTTTTTGAAGTCTGTTTTATTTTATTTTTTTATAAAAATTATTTTTATTTTTCTCTTTTTAGTGATGTTATTAATAGTGACTTAAGATAATATTTTGTATGCATCTCGTAAGAGAAAGCGTCGGGCGAATGAATCAGAAAATGATAATAAAATTCAATTCATAAATATAGAAATTCTCTCGAAACGTTTGCGGGTTTTAAATGAATGTTTTAAGATTTTTTTTATAAAAGATTTTATTTTATATCGATTATTTTCTCATAAGAATTGGAAATTTACGTTATTTCGTCATTGATCATATCATCAGAACTTGACCAAATTAATATGGGACCACCCTAAGGTACCCCAATAAAAAAATAATCATCGAAATTGGTCCACGTGACAAAAAGTTCTCGCTGAACATATATAAAATAAATAAATAAATAGATACTTAGGTATCTTGACTATCTTGGAGCTATACTGATCCAAACGCAGAAAGAATCATTCAAATCGGTTCATAAACAAAGAAGTTATGCCTGAACAAACATAACAAAAAAGGTCCAATATCAATGAAATTTATATTTTTACAAATCGGAAACTATACTGAACCCAACGCAAAAATAATCAACAAAATCAGTTCACAATTGGCGAAGATATCAGGTAACATAGACACACACAAAAAAAATTCAGTCAAATTGAGAACCTCCTCCTTTTTTGAAGTCGGTTAAAAATTAAACACTTTTTATAAAAGAATGACTCCTATATTCTTAAAACGCGGTGAGAAAAAATTAGATTTATTCACACATGTCGACATATTTTGATAGAATACTAAAGGTATGCTCGTTCATGAACGAAATCCCTGCTGCGAGTTTTATTAAAATTTTAACAAAAAGATTGTCTCAAGAGATACTCGAACATCCCTTCCGACGAACCTTTTAGCCTATATTTTGAATTATACAATATATATATATATGTATATTTGCATCAATCAGCGTAAAACCTTATTGATTTCTCTTTATGAATCAACAACTCTGCTTCTCTCGGCAAAATAATCTCGATATCAAAAAATCGAACACAACAAGTAATAGTAATAAATTCAAAAAAAAAAAAAAAAAAAAAAAAATTGAAATTTTACTCACAAATAAGGGTATGTATATTTAGAGACTAAATATGTAGTTTCAAAGTCCTTTATGAATATTTCCAAAATAATATTAGCAATAAAAAGAGAAATCCTTTAGTTTGAATAAATGTCTACGGGCACGCCTGTAGGGTATAATACAACTATTATAGCAGAGCTATTCGGTTGCATAACTCATAGGCGCATATGCCAGAATATCAGTCATTTATAAATTCTTTTTATGTAAATGTTATGACATATTAATCATATATTGAGAAGAATGAAAGAGATTCGAATTCTAGTGAATTCTAAATGATTCTCTAAAATTTTTATAAATAAAAAATAAAACCGACCTCAAAAAAATTAAATGCAACAAATAAAATAATAATAACTTAAAAATCAAATAAGATACACTTTTTTTCTTTTCTTTTATTGGTCTCGGGAACATAGATGCCCATTTAGCCATAAAATACACTAAAAGGTATAAAATAATTATATAATTTAGTTACAACTAAACGACGAAATATTAACATGAAATCACTTTTTGAAGTCGGTGCCAAACAAACTATATAAGCGAGCGTACCCGCCAAACGTACTAAGTAAGATCCGTCGAGTGCGATTCATAAAATGTATATGTTTGGCACCGACTTCAAAAACTGATTTCATGTTAATATTTCGTCGTTTAGTTGTAACTAAATTATATAATTATTTTATACCTTTTAGTATATTTTATTTTATTTTTAAGTTATTATTATTTTATTTGATGCATTTAATATTTTTGAAGTCGGTTTTATTTTATTTTATAAAAATTAATTTTTTTCTCTTTTTAGTGATGTTATTAATAGTGACATAATATAATACCTTGCATGCATCTAGTAAGAGAAAGCGTCGGGCGAATGAATCAGAAAATGATAATAAAATTCAATTCATAAATATAGAAATTCTCTCGAAACGTTTGCGGGCTTTAAATGAATGTTTTAAGATTTTTTTATAAAAGATTTTATTTATTATAATTTCGATTATTTGGTCATAAGAATTGGAGATTTCCTTTATTTTGTCATTGATCATATCATCAGAACTTGACCAAATTAATATGGTACTACCTCTAAGGTACTCCCTTTCAAATAAAAAAAGAATCATCGAAATCGGTCCATAAATAAAGAAGTTATGCGTAAACATACATAACAAAAAAGGTCCAATGCCAATGAAAAAAAAAAACGGGACCAATCGGAAACTAGACTGAACCCAATGCAAAAAAATCATCAAAATTGGTTCACAATTGATGAGGATATGAGGTAACATAGACACACAAAAAAAATTCACTCAAATTGAGAACCTCCTCCTTTTTTGAAGTCGGTTAAAAATGAATATCGTTTCTATCCAAATGGGTAATTCTTGAATAATCGAGACTGAGAAAATTTCTAACCGAGCTAAATCTTGTCTGAGCTTGTTTTGTTCATCTTTGCAGCTTTTTAGATGTTTCAGATAACATAGCAAAAAAGGAACATTCTATCCGCGGACTTTTTACAAAAAATAAATTCTCAATTATATTATGCGAATACATTCGAAAGAAATTATTGAATTCATAATGCATTTTTTAGTCGATTAAAATGCATATATTGTGGCGATTTAACCTACTTATGTTAAATCTGGGTGAGGCCCAATTTAGGATTTTATTGTGTAATGGTATATTTAGCACTCTGGAATAAAAGATAGAAGTTTTGAGAGAAAAAGATTTTATGTTATGTAATGAAGAATAATCAATTTGTACAAAGTGTATTAATAGAATAATTATGTATATAAGTAAAGAAGACAATGAAAACAGCGATTGAAACAAGTTGAAACGGTGTGTGTGTAAAATGACTGAATTTAATGTAAGTATAATTAACAAAGAAAGTGAATAATAATGGCGAGCCAGCGTGCATCAGCCGAGCCATAGAGTTTGTGTCCGCTAGCGTGCCTCCGGCTGACTGACTCCGCCAGTCGAGATAGCCTTCCACGCGCAACTCAGGATAGCAACGGAGCGGGGAGCAATTACAGACTGCCAACTGCACCTACTAAAAGAAACAATAAAACAAACCTGGCAAGCTATATGCCGATTATGAATATAAGGGCCAAGGGGTGCTTATTTCATTACATCCCCCGGCCGGAAACATTAAAACTGGAGCCACTCACAGAATTAAGTAGCGACAATTTTAATGGCTTCAGTCAGCCTTCAGACAGCATTCAAATGCCTCCTTTCATGGAATAATATTGACACATAAGAAAATCTACTGTACTGAAGCTACGTTAAAATAAAAATAAAAAAATAACAATGAATGTATAGGTGTTGAATGGACATGACTGGTTTCAAATCGGAACGGAACTTTCCAGATCCACCAGTATGGGCCAGACGCACCACAACGAGCGCACGCCACGGCCAAGACGTGGGAGCAAAGATTCATTGTCAAACAAAAAGGAATTCGGGATGGCTGTTAAGAGCGCACAGCCCTACCCTGTGGTCTCTGAAGCCTACAGGGCGGACACTAGCATGTCCTCAAAACGAGCCGCTGCCAAATCAGAACCAGAGTGGATGCTAGACAGCTGGATACAGCTGTCGGGGTGGCCAACCACAACGCCTCCAATTGGGCACAAAATTTAATATAATTTACGAGGCTTTAAAGCCTCCTCCACTGCTCAGAGTGAATGGCCCGCCTCCCATTTCTCCAGAACTCGTCCCGGTGGGATTGCAGTCAGCTCATTCCTCAATAGGGTCTATGCCCTGCGGACTTAGCCGCCAATAACTAGGCTCTCAGGCCTTCTTCACTACACTCAATAGGGTCCATGCCCTGCGGACTTAGCCGCGAATAACTAGGCTCTTAGGCCTCTTTTCTCCATCTTCCACACAGCAAAAAACAAAGGGGGGGGGAATTGACAACAACGAATCTCCGGTCCCACACACACGCCAATGACCCACGACCATAGCGGAACGTCCTTTTAAACTGGCTTTAAATTCCAGTTCCACTCCAAAAATCACGCAGGATGAACACTCAACAGTGCTCTACATTCTTTAAACTGGACCATTATGACCTTAACTGAAAACAAAAAAATTAAATATTTATAAAAAAACAATTGTACTCAACTTGCAATATTAAACCATTAAAGCATGGCAGAATTTAGACCGCCCGCTTCCACAACATCAACCCGCCAATAACCAGCAACCTCAACACATTATTTCACTTTTGCGCTTTTGCTTCGCGATTAATAAAAAAATAAAAACTATAAAAAAATTTAGTGAAAAATTAATGTAAAAATATTTAATCAAAATAATCATTAAATTAAAGAATTAAAATACGCGTAATTAATAGCGACCATCCGTCCTTGAATTCTTTGACTGATCAAAAATAATAAACAACACAACCATGGCTCTCAGATTATAGAGCCTTATAAAGTTTAGAGAACCTTCGTGAGGCTGCAAAACATTTCACTTCCCAACACAGATCTTTTATTCACAGTTAACAGGCCACAGGATTTAAATTATTTGATATGACTATTAACCCTTAGTTTACTTGTTCCCTTGGAACGAATGTCTAAATGTAGTTATACAAAAAATATTTGAAAGAGACTTTCAATAAAATAGACTACTATAGAAAAAGGATTGCACGACTGTTTGTTGACAAATGCATCTAATTTTGGCGGGATTTGAACCCGTACCAACTGCTTGGAAGGCAACTATGCTGACCTTTACTTGTTATGCATTCAATAAACAAATTGGACTTGTTTGGGAATATACCAAAACTGCCTATATAAACATAGAATAATGAGCGGGAAGTTATTTACCCTCATATATACTCCTATATACTCGGAAATTCACGAAAATAGCCAGACGAGGCTTTTGTTGATTGCATTTGTTATTAATAGAATAATGTATTTAAGGTGGACGCATTGGATCACTTAATTATAAAATTGTTTGTAATTACAAAAAAATGCAATAGGAATTCTCAAATAAACTCTTGTAAGGAGATTTCTTTAATCAAAACTAAATGTTTTGAAATATTTTAACATCCATAAAAAAATTTGTTGAACTATAGAAATTTAATATTGATTACCAATTGAATAAATGACCAAAGGTGGATATCTAACCATTATCGTTATAAACTTCAATTGTAAACAATTAAATAAAAAAATGTCCCTAACGGGATTCGATCCTTTATTTTTAGATAATGGAATTCAGACTTTATTAAAGAATTGTCCAATTAAAATTAGATGGGCATTCTTCATATAAAAAAATGAATGAACCTAATCATTCGATTAACACACCTTTGGTTTGTTTACCAACAAGTAAATACTTCGGTTCAGTAGTTCACACTGCCTTACTACGGAACAATATTATAGTACCTTTGCATACAGTTAACTTCGATGTAAATAAAAAATTTTACTAGTATTAAATATACTAGTGGTCCCCATAGCAATTGACCAAATATTTTTTTTATATTATTTGATGTCTGTTTTCAGAATTGAATAAATTTTACTTCGGCAATTGATTAATAAAGTAAATATAGAAATGAAAACATTTTGATAAAGTGCAGAACATTATCTATAGGCTTATTTTACTCCATGGGACTTTGCCCGCTTGCCTTCAGGCGACTCAAGGCTACAACCCCGTCGGATGGCCAATCAGCCTGCGAATTTGCTTGCAGAATACCCATACTGGACTGGCTAAGTTTTGTCGTCGGTAGACCGTGACTAGTTTGAATAAACAGCACCCATACCAAGCATAGTATAGATTAAGAATTATTATTCATTGGAAAATTACCCAGGTTTAACGTGAGTTGGGAAATGAGCGGAACATGGAATTAGCTACAAACGAATTTCATATTAACGGATCGAGCTTTTTATCACGCGAAAGAATGATTTGATAATTTAAAAGAATAATATGAGATAATTCAATTTTTGTGGACAGACTGACAGATTGTCAAAAAAATACAATTATAATTATTTGTAAGAAAAATGAAATTAACTAATTATAAATTTACATTAGAACCAATTCAATTGTTCTTTTAACTTGAAACTTTAATTATTCAAGGATTAGGCTTATCTCTTTATGACTAATTAATGAAAATTATCTGTTACTGATAAGGATTAAATTCATTATTATATTGAAATTTTTTGGAATTATCCAAGACTTTATAGAATTTCAAAATATTATAGTAAAGATTATAATATTATTTTGAATTTTCCAACTATGAAAACTTAAAAAAATTATTTATGAAGGATAAAGAGATAATTGCTTGAAATGTATTTTTCTTTAGGAAGAAAAATACGGACTTTTTAAATCTTAATTATATTAAGGATTTTTCTTAATAGAATGAATTTTTTAGAATTTCAATTTTACATATAAAAAAAGGACTTGATGAAATTATAACACAATTCATCAATTTGACAGACTATGAGATATTTATTCGAATTTTATTTTTTTTAGAAAAAGACTGACCTTTTAAATCTTAATTATAATTAAAGATTTTTCTTTATAGAAAGAAAATTTTAGAATTTCCATAGTTTAAATAAAAAAAGGATTTAATTCAATTTTAACAAAATTTATTAAGAGACAGACAGACTATTGAATTACCTCTAAAGTATAAGAGAATAAAAAATATAAAAATAAACAAAAATTATTTACAAATTTTACAAATAATTGAAAAATATTGGGATTTAAAAAAAGAAGGGGGAAAGAAGAAAAAAATAGAATTCATTAGAGCAAGCCCCCACACTGAATTTAGCGTGTGGTTTGTAACCTTCTTTGAGGTTACTGCTCTGGGCGAGGGTAGAATCGTTTTAATAACCGGATATTGTAGACACCCTGCTTTTTACCACGGGTTGTCTCCAATACATACGTACTCTCGGGGCGTATTTCAGCCACTCGGAACGGGCCGTCATACTGTAGGAAGAACTTTTGATAAACTAAACGGATTTCGGAGAGGGGCATGTAAAACCCAGGGGCAAAGTTTAATAGTCGTTGAATGGTAGAGATTTTCCGTTACCATGATGGATGGTTATGGTGCACATCAGCACGAAAAAGCCGGTTTAACTCTTTCTTGGTACGCTCAGCCGGGTTGGCCTGTTGATTGCGGATAGCGACAAATCGCAATTCAGTGCCCATTTCACCAATGAAATTATGAAATTTCTTAGAGGTGAACTGAGTTCCGCGATCAGTTAGAAGGGTTATGGGAATCGGGTAGGTTTTGGTCTTGAAAGGAACTACATCAGTTATTTTAATCACATGTTGGTAGCCCTTCTTACACCCATTCTCGGGGGAAAATACATCCTGGAACTCATTTAAGAGTCATTCTAGAGAGGATGCGGGCTCAGGCACATCCCTCCAGAGGCAGCAGTTGTTGGGATAGACTCTTTGTCCTGGTTTCACAAAAGGGCCACCGCAAAAGACTCTTGAAAATGGACCGGGACCTCGGGAACACTATTATTTTGACCCTTTATCTACTAATTGCTACAGGGCATAGGGACTGAGAGGATAGTTTTACGAGGTTTTCCTGCTCAAGTTTTATCTCGTCCAACCTCCTTCTCTTTTGTTCCCTGTCCCGAACATAATAGTCTACCTTACCTTCCAGCCCATCTATTTGACTTTTTAGGTCCCTACCCATTTCCTTCATTTCAGTCCTTAAGCCCGCCATGTTAATAGTTGAAGTATCCATATTGCTATCCATTTTCTTTTCTAACTCGATTTTTAAGCAGTTTATTGAACCATTTGTATCTATTATATCATTTTTTAAGCAGTTTATTGAACCATTCAAATCACTTTTTGTATCTTTTATATCATTTTTTAAATCCTTAAACAATGCCGTTATTTGTGCCATATCAATTTGTGTTTGTGGGAGACTAGGTTGTAAAAAATTCTGTGTAATATTGGGCTGTGAAATGCCCTGCAACTCACATGATATCGTCTCCATTTGGGCCTGGTCTGGTTGGTTGTTGAGATTGTTTAACGCCGAGGAGTGTGCCAATGGTTGTTGCTCTCCTTCTTCCAACAGTTCTGCGATTGACGGCATTGTTATTTCAGGACAGATGGTATCACTATTAAAAAAATAAATCAAATTAATTAGGCCCTTCACGCCAATTATTTCACAAGATTTTGGACTAAAAAAATAAAATGATAATTAATTACAACAAATACACACAGGTTGAACTTGTTTCATTCGTCATATCGGTGCGGTCCTCCATGTGGCGATTTAACCTACTTATGTTAAATCTGGGTGAGGCCCAATTTAGGATTTTATTGTGTAATGGTATATTTAGCACTCTGGAATAAAAGATAGAAGTTTTGAGAGAAAAGATTTTATGTTATGTAATGAAGAATAATCAATTTGTACAAAGTGTATTAATAGAATAATTATGTATATAAGTAAAGAAGACAATGAAAACAGCGATTGAAACAAGTTGAAACTGTGTGTGTAAAAATGACTGAATTTAATGTAAGTATAATTAACAAAGAAAGTGAATAATAATGGCGAGCCAGCGTGCATCAGCCGAGCCATAGAGTTTGTGTCCGCTAGCGTGCCTCCGGCTGACTGACTCCGCCAGTCGAGATAGCCTTCCACGCGCAACTCAGGATAGCAACGGAGCGGGGAGCAATTACAGACTGCCAACTGCACCTACTAAAAGAAACAATAAAACAAACCTGGCAAGCTATATGCCGATTATGAATATAAGGGCCAAGGGTGCTTATTTCATTACAATATATAGATTAGGGCGCTCCTTATTTTGGATATTTTCGAATATTTACGCGGACAGGGGCTCATATGGTTCGAAATAAATAAAAAAATATCCCCCAAGTTTCAAATCTCTATCTCAATTATATCCCGTGCCCCTCAGCGAAGTAAGTTTCTCATCTAAATAACATGGGGTTTTTGGTATTAAAATATCAATTTTTTATTCCGGCCAAAGTAATGGTTGAAAAAATTTGTAACTCTGTAAACTTTATCCTTATAATACTAGCTATCTATCTGAATTATTACAGATTTTTAGCTATTATAATTTTGGAGTCTATAACTTAGTAACACTAAGATATAGCAGTAATTTATCTAGCTGTAACTTCAAAATTATAATAGCTAAAAATCTATAATAATTCTGATAGATAGCTAGTATTATAAGGATAAAGTTTACAGAGTTTTAAATTTTTTGAACTATTACTTTGGTCGGAATAAAAAAATTGATATTTTAATGCCAAAACCCCATGTTATTTAGATGATAAAATTACTTCGCTTGGAGCACAGGTTATAATTGAGATAGAGACTTGAAACTTGGGGGATATTTTTTTATTTATTTCGAACCATATGAGTCCTTGTCAGCGTAAAAATTCGAAAATACCCAAAATAAGGACCACCCTAATATAGATATTTAAAAAATGCTCTCCAAACAGGGACCTATTTCCATTACAGAATTAATTACAGACGGTTTATCATCTTAATATCTTTTATGCAAAATATAATAATAACTTTCATAAAAATAATTAATTTCTCTGAGAAAATCTTATTTTTCCCATTTCGGTATCATGAGTTAAGCTATTTAGTAGGCTTTATAGCTAGGCTTCGAATTTATAGGCACCAAAAATCTTTAAAATAGGCAGACAACTAAGCACTAAAAATTACTAAAATAGGCACTTATAAGGAGATTTTAAGTAAAAACAGGCCCTTAAAAAGTCATTTTAAGAATAAAAAGGCATTTAAAAGTAAAATATTGACTGAGCGGTCTGTCAGTAATACCAAACATTTTTCATCATTATTTTCTGCAAGTCACAGGATACCTGTACAGGGAAGGTAGGTTTAGCCAGCTAAAGTTCTTTGCCGATCTTTCAAAATATCCATTGCATTTAATTTTACATACCTACATTCCAATTTCCAATTTAACGTTCATTCATTTGGAACCTGTACCGATTGGGATTTGAACTGACTTTTTTACCTCAATTCAAACAATTATAATCAATAAATTACCCTCAACTAACCCACGCACACTCCCACCTTTTGAAAAAATTGTGGTATTTCCTTTTCGCCTACGCAATCTTGCGATCCATCCCCAATAAGCTAGGAGGGGTTGTGGCCCTGGTCATATTATTTTGTTTGTCTTGCCATTTTTTAAATCTTCTCGGGCACAAGGATTTGAATTCTATCCTTTAAACCAGTCTTTTTTGATCCATAGTTATTATTGTTATTTTGATCACTTGAATCGGAGCTCGGTATATTGCAAATTTCCATTAAGAAAAGAACAATACTTAATATTTTTAGGAGACAAGGGAATTGAAACTTACGTAATACTTTGCGAATTGCTCTAGAACTATTTGCATCTTTAAGTTCTGAATAAGCTATTAAATATGGTCCACTTTTCGATTTTTGGGCGTCCTTAGTGGATCGATAAATAATTTTTTTCGGAATATTTTCTTAATAATTCAAAAAAACTTTTAAATTTAGAAAATATATAGATCGTAAAAAATGGAAATTGCCAATTTTAGTTAAAATAGACACTAAAAAAGGCATTTATAGATTAAATAGGCAGTAAAACACCCAGAATAGGGCAAAATAGGCATTATAGGCACTAACAAATACCTCTTATTTTATTCAGAATTTCATGAAACGCATAGATATCATATTCGCCTAAATTTTAAGCCATAAATAAAAAAAAGGCAAATAGGGCGAAATCCGAGCCCTATTTATAGCACTAAGAACAACAAGGGTTTTTTCAATTGGAACCAATAATATTACTTTATCTTAAGGAAATCACCGATTCTAACAAAATTCATGATTCGAAGGTGTGGGTAATTGTTAACCCTTCAAGAAAACTATGAACTTTGAACGAAGAAGCTGTTAAATTAGACATTATAAATTATAAGCAACCTCTAAATAAACTGCAACGGATCGTTGCTAAACTTTATCCAAATTCATTTGAAATATTAATATGTTCTTGAGTAAAGTACTTTAAAATATAATTTTACTAAAAACTTTATTTAACCTTTTTTGTGGTTCCCAAGGTACTTAATTAGGATATTAAATTTCATCAAAATTGGTTAAGTCATTTTCAAGATATTTAGAAAAAACTAAAAAAGTACTGAAATAAAGTACTAATGTCTGTGGACCGATATGTACCAAAAACTAATCAGCGCTTCATTTTGTTAAAATACTGGTAGGTTTTCAATTTCAATTCATTCGGTGCAACGGTGTGGAAAAATTCGTGGACGAAAAAAACGATAACACACACACATATCCATCCATCCATCTGCACGCACTTCCAAAAAAAATGGCACTTTTTGGCCTCTCGGCGAGATCCCAGGTAATTTTTGGTAAAACCGTCACGTGCTAAAATTCAATCTCATTGAATACTTCAATTTGTAACCTTAATTGAGTCCATGGGTTCCGTAGTCTTTACCTGAGGACCCTTTGAAGCCGCGAGAGCGATTCCAATACTTTCTCCCATGCTTCGCATTGGATAAAGTAAAAATTAAACAAATTTATTTTAGAATATTTTGGTGTGTAGATTTTGAGGTTTTTGGAATCAGTTTTATAGATGTAAGTAATGTTATTTTTTTTAATTTAGCATATTTAGAAATGTCTGAAAAATTGAGATACATCATTTTCAAATATAACATTTCTGCTCTCTCCGTCTTTATCTTTGTGTGGATTAAGATACCACGATAGCTCAAGAACAAAAGATCCTAGAAAGCTTGCTTTGATATTTGTATTTCTAAAACAAAACACTTGTTCATAAAATCTTTCTTCTTACTTTCAATATTTTTAGTTCAAAACTGCATAAAATAAATAAAATAAAAAATCAAACTGTAATATCGATTATCATAAAGCTATCATCCCTGAAATCCTTAGCTGAAACGAATGTAGTTGAAAAGTTTTTGTTTTGCCGAGAGGAGCATAGTTGTTGATTCACAAATAGAAACAAAGAGTATGCTTGATGGAAATAAACATACACACATATATATCGAAATTATATATCTGTATATATATTATTTATTTGTTTGAGACTATAGTTTCGAAGACTTGGTCTTCATCATCAGTCTTTTTTAATTATAAATATTATTTTTCATGGGGTCAATGCCGTATGGATGTTGAAAGTTTTCGATCTTTACTTAGCTGGGAGCCATATCTTCTTTTCATAAGATTTTAATAATTCCCACCATGGAAAAGTATCAAAAAAGACAACATTCTCCCGCGGCATCTTACATACAGAAACTATTGTACAAATCAGCTCTATAAATTTTATAATTCTATTCAGTTGGAATGAACTTCTTTGTTCTATATTTCGAACCCTCAAAACAAAATCTTGATTGCAAAAACCCCCAAAACAACAGGACATATAAACCTTTTTTATATATGAATTTTCAACAAATAATACAGTATTAAAACCGTTTAATTACACAATAACCTCAAAAAACCTTGAGAAAACTTTCATATATGTTAATTTTCTTTTTGCTTATGGTTGTGTTTTTTGATACTACTATGTCTTGCTAGAGACTGAAGATGGCATGAAAATATCGGCCGAAACTGTCTTCATGGCGGGAATTATTAAAATCTTATGAAAAGAAGAATGTGTTATAATTGACCTTTCTCCTGTCCATAAGAGAACGACCAACGTTTTTCCATGTGTTTTTAAAAAAGCCTCATTTTGATTATTAGAATTACTATTGTACGATAGAGCTAATGAAATAAAATTTAGCAAATACCATAAGTTTGTATGTATTTTCACCTAAAAGCCCCCATTTCAACTTTCTAGTCTAAACCGTTCGGTGATGTAAAATTTTCAAATCATTACAATTTTCGGAAAGCGTATCAAGTCATGAAAAAGATCTTACTTTTTCCTCAAATATTTTAATTTGTATTTTGTTCTTTGTTTCAATTTTGTAATAAATAAAAGACATTTGGTGGATTGTTTATCGAAAATAGAAGCCGGTGATTTGCTTAGAAATATAATCTATAACAAAAGGTTGATTATTTATCAGTGAATTAAATTAATATGAATTCCCCAAATGATATATCCGCACAAGGGAATTCCCCTTTTTTAGAATACATTAATAAATAATCATTATCATATCTAAAAATCTAGTAACCAACATATTAAGATCTTTATTTAAGGGCACTTTATTTTTGGCATCCTAACGGTAAATGTTTATCTGACCAAAAACATAAATGTAAAAATGGGGCTAAGTTCGGTACAAACGGCTTCGCCGGCAAAAGAGTTAAGATCTCAACGGGTACCAAGATTGATAGTAGTTGCTTAATAAATCATAGCTATAGGAAAGTACAACGTTCTTCAATTGATTTAAAAGAAAATTTTTACCTTCTTTGATATTAAATTTATAAGTTGGCAAGTTATAATAGTCAATAACTTACGTTTAACGCGATGATATTTATTTAATACAAGCTTAAAATTTAGCTTTGTTAGTTGTTCTATTTTATACTACAAACAATTGAGTTGGATATAAAACTTGTCAAGCTATAAAGTCAATATCAAAGAACGTAACAAAATTTCTTTTAAATCAATTAAATAACGTTCTACATTCCTATAGCTATGATTTAAGCAACTGCTATCAAACTTGGTACCCGTTTTGATCTCAATTCTTTTGTGGGTGAAGCCGTTTGTACCGAACTTGGCCCCTTTTTCTCATTAATGTTTTTAGTCAGATATCATTAATTTTTGAAAAGTTTTTTCCTTTAATTTATCTAATTAATAACATTTAAACATTTATATTAATAATTATTAAAAATTTATCATAAAATATATATTAAAAACCCGTTCGGTTTTTCATAAATTTCACCCCTTCATTTCGGACCCCGAAGAAGGGAAAGTTTCGGTTTTTCAATTTTCTCCTTTAATAATGTTCCAAGCTTTACCAGTATGCCAAATTTCAGCATTCTAGCTTGATTGTATTTTCACTATATGTTAATTAAGCCTATAATAAATTTCACCCCCTTCATTTTATGTCCTGAAAAATGGAAAGTTTCACTTTTTCAATTTTTTCCTTTAATTGTAGCCCAAACTCTACCAGTATGCCAAATTTCAGCATTCTAGGATCAGTAGAAGTACTTTAGGTTTTTGATATGTCAGTGAGTCAGTCAGTGTTAAAAATGGCACTGTTCAGAGCTTAATAACTCAAGAACTATATTAGATTTATTCATGAAATTTGGGATTCTAGATGTTCTAGTGGGTCTTATTAGGCATGCAAAATTTCAAGTGTTTAGGTCTAATAGTTTTTGAGTTACAATGGGATCGAAAGTAGCTTGAAATGGTTCGTGTAAATATACCCATGGCCTGTCGCCCGTTTTTCCGAACTTGGCTTACACACCGCCGTGTGTCTAGATTTGTATGCCCTTATAAAATTAACAAAAAATAAAATTAACATCAAATAAGTTTAAATTTATTTATATATTTTAAACATCAAGTTTTTGAGAGATATCAAGATGCCGATGGTAATAGATATAAATTTTCTTAGAAAATCATAAGAGAGTGTCATCTATTAGATCCAATGGAATTTTTAATTTTATGTCAGAAGGGGGTCACCGAGGGGCGAATAACATCCCTTCTAATATATAATTAAAAATAATCCATTCCATCGCATCTAATAGATGACACTCTCTTATGATTTTCTAAGAAAATTTGAATCTATTGCCATCTGCAAATTGAATGAAATCTTTCATATTCAATTTTCATATTCACGTTTTATTTTGCCCATATAATTCTACAATAATTTTTATTAAATAATAGCCTATTTTTATAATAGACATATATGAGTAATTTTTTTTAATTGTGTCCCGTAAAAACAAAAAATTGAACCCTATTAGTGTCGCTACAATGTCTGTCTGCTTGTCTCCCTTGAGAGCTTTGTAGTTTGTAAACGAAAATTTACTTATTTAATTTTGCCAAACATTATAATAAATAATTGAATGAAAAAGTGAAAATCTTTTTAAGACTGAGTACTCTCTCTGCGAATTTTAGTCATTTAAAGTTTTTATTGTCATCTAACGACTTGATCTAGAAAACTGAAACTTGTCAAAAGGTACAGTTTATTAAGCTAGAGCAATTTTTATTCTCACATATTTACTGAATAGTTATTTTATTCTGGAAACTGTTTGCTGATGAAGACATATTCCTGTCATTTCAACCATTCATTGAATCATGGAGAATCAAAACAAACACGCTTTCTTATTTAAGTCATACAATTCTTGCACAAATAGAGGATTTAATTAGTTTTGATTAACCATGACCCGTTACATTGTTGAAATATGGGGGATTTGTCTCTCCGGCAAAGCGTCCTAGCACCACACGAGCACTGTTCGCCGCTAAAACAACTTTGAAAACTTTTCAATAATTGTATAATGGAAATCAATAATCAAAACTAATTAAATTCTCTGTTTCTGCAAGTATGGCATACCTTAAATATCAATTAGTGTTTGTTTTGATTATCCATGACTCGATGAATCGTTGAAATGGCAGCAGTTTGGGGGTGAAATTCCGTATCATGCGCACACTCCACATTTTCCTTGATGATTTTTCTCTTTACTGAGCTAACAAAATTCATTTTCAATATTTAAATTGGAGAAAAAAGTGAAAACCCTTCCAAACATTGTTTGGTTCGATGTTTACTGATTTTAGTGAATTGGCAATTTTTGGTTAGTGAACAGTGTTACGACAACATTTAGATTTTTGGTTGCAACCCTTCTTGACCAGAGAAAGGTTGACGATTTGTAGATTTATCTCGAAGAAGTTCTCCGCAGAAAGGTCTTGGTAACGTGCCCAAGCGATTCAACCTGTTTCAGTCTTGATGCTGATTTGATGGTAATTGAAGTAGGAGAGATGTATTTAAAGAAATGAGTATATTTAATATTTGTTTTTTTATTAGTTATTTATAAATATACATTACTCCATGCTGATGGTTGAAGAGCTTAAAACTCGTCTCTCAACTCCAATTGACAACTGACAACTGTCCCATCTGGGCTTCAACTGAGAACTGACTGCCCAACTCTGCACTGATTCAACTGTTTGCTTGTCGAGTAGAAATTTTCCAAAAACTTCCTATTGGCTAAATTCGTAATTAGCAGGGCGTATTTTAAATTATTGAGCCCAACATTTAGAAATTTAGTCTCTTGAAAGTTCTCACGCAAAAATGAAAAACCCCAATGAATTTACAATCGACATGTGGTGTTAAAAACCATTTGACATTTATTAACCCAAATATATATAATATAAACTCGTTTCACATTTATGTCCACGAAGTACATTTGTAAAGTCCCTTTCCTATTGTCAAATAGTCATGTTCGAGGATCAAAAAGGGAAGCCGGCTAAAAATATTACCCTTAAGAATAATTATATTTATTTTAAGGAAAAATATTTTCACCGCGAAAAAACGGTTTTAGGTAACAAGTTGATAATTTTTAAAGAGTTAGGTGTCGGTTCAAGGTGAAACATTTTAATAATAAAAGTAAGTAAAATTTCAAGGTAGGTTTCACAAAAATAAAACGTTTTCTATGTTAACTCCTGATCATGGGCTCAAACCCCGAAATATATATATATATCGAGATAAAAACTCAAAATATATATTTGTTTTATTTTTGTGAAACATACCTTGAAATTTTACTTACTTTTCTTACTTAATAATAAGTTGAAACTTAGCATAGAGATGCAGTTTATAATTGCAGACATGTTTTCCAAATTTCACTACATTAGTTTTAACCGTTCCATAGCTCATTTGACAATTGGATTTGTGTCTTATTTCTGCATTTTAAATAGAAAATTCTTCAATGAAAAGATTTTGTTTTGCCGAGAGTAGCAGAGCTGTTGAATCATAAAGAGCAATCAATGAGGTTGTCATCTGATTGATACAAATAAACATATATATGTTTGAGATTCAAATTGGTTCTTATTTGTCTTTGATAAGAAGGAAATGAGGGAATTCGTGAAATATTTTATTGATTTTAAGTTAAGGCATTTCTAAAAGCCGACAGGTACACCTAAAAATGACCACTAAATCACACGATCATTTAGAGCAAAATAAATATAATCTTTGCGGCAGGCCGTAGATAGAGAAAGATTTCGAAGATTCTCTAACCCCCTTTACACTGTCCCTATCAAAAACTTTTCAGACACAAACTGTAGAGGTTAAGTAGTAAAATATTAGCCATTTGCAACCAAACTGGTATCATTCATATTATGGTTGTTATGGATTTTTTAATATTTCGACCCCCCGCCATTTCCACCCCCTTGGAGCTGAAGTGGAGGTGGTTTTGGAACCTAGGGGCTATGATCGGAAAAACTATGATGAAATTTTCCTGAAGTCGCACCATGTGAGTGAGCGCAATAGGTATATTTCTTCGAAATCTACCTAAAAATTAAGCCTAATTTTACCTAATGACATTTTTAACTATATTTTTTTGAATAACAAATATCAATAGAATTATAATATTTTATCCGCGATTCGAGAGAATTTTTTTTTCTTCAAATGTGGCGCTTTTAAACCAAAAGGTTACCCCTGGTATAAATTATAAATAAATGTATTGGAAGACTCGCTCATCTGATCATTCACAATGCTAGCGTCTGTTGTGATTGTCTAAATACAGGCGTTGCCATCAAGTGCTGCCATCTGTTAAACTCAAAGCGGTCAAATTTATAGTTATAGAGACAATTCTTTCGCGTTAAACGTGTCATATCAAACGTAGCTAAAGGTTACATTCTCTGAAGTCACCAAAAACTAATCAGTTCTTATTTACATCAAAACTAAATTTTGAGCCAAATTTTATTGCAATCGGTTGAACGTTGCGGCCTGCAACGCACCCACAAAATTGCGATACATACCCCCCACATACCCACATATACAGGGTGGTGACTTGGCCGACGCAGCATAGCGATTACAATGTTAATTTTTGAATGTGCATTTATTTGCTCCCCTAATTATTTTAGAGTTAAATTTCTTATAGGTTTTTTGTAGAGAAAAAATACTGAATCCGAACATATTTTTGTTTTCAAATTTTGAAATTTCAGAGCCGTAATAATCCACATTATAAATAATTGTATCTTTACAAAAATCACTGAGCCCATGGAATTATTAAAACAAACAAGGCATTTTCATTTGTTGTTTCTATTTGACGTTTAATAGTGATGTCTTTAGTGATTATTTTAGAGCATAATTAGAATACAAAAAACTGAGCAGAATTAAAATTCTAAAAGATAATTACATCAGATTTTGTCTAATTCATAATTTAAAAGTCCAAAAAAACGATTTTAAAAATGTAGATATTTATTTAAAAAATTTAAATTCAAATCTTTTATTCTTGTCGATTGTTTAAGTTTTATTGTTTATACTAGTCTCAAAACGGATATATATTGGTGAACAAATCTATGATTATAAAACAAAATTAACTTTTAAAAGTCAGTTAAAGTTAAACATTTCAAAACTTAGATCAACTCAAAAATCGTATACAAGCCGAATGTGATAAAATATCACAATACCAATTAGCAAATGTCAGACGAGAATTTTACGAAAGGTTGGGCCATTGTTTAGTGGTAAATGGTGGTTTATTCGAAGATTTGCTATGATTGTTATTTTTTGTTATAATTTTATGCATTTGTTAATTATTATTGTTGTTTTTGGTATCTGGAAGATTCAGTGTCGCAAATCCAAGGTTTGTTAATTATGTTAAAAAATTAAATTCTGTTTACCTTACTAATTTTATTGTTTTAATTACGTTTAAAAATATTACTTATAATTTAGTTGATTATTCTTGTGAAAATTTAAAAGCTCGTTCTAAACTCCATCTACGTGAATCTACTATTTTTATTTATCAATGACGAATACAAAACTCAGCCCATTCAAATTTAACGAGTTTCTCATTATGGTAATCAATAAATTCTAATAAGAACTGATTTTAAAAAGTTCAAATATAACAAACGTCACTTAGAAACAACAAATGAAAATGCCTTCCCGCATGGAAATAAATAGATTTTCGAAATGTGTTTTGTTTATATTCTTGGGACATGTCCGAAATATATTACAAAAATATATAAAAATTGGCCGTTTTGGATATATTTTCAGATATATTCATTATATATTTTAGGGATATAAAAAGAACATATTTTTTTTTTATAAAAAAAACATATTTTAAAATTATAAAAAGAATATACTTTATATTTATAAAAAAAACATATTTTGAATTTATAAAAAAAATGTATTTTAAATTTATAAAAAAGAAGTATTTTGAATTTATAAAAATAATATATTTTAAATTATATAATTTATATATTAGAAGAATTATTAAATGAATATTATATTTTCTTAATATATTTGGGTTATACTCAGGGAAAGAGAGGGGTGTAGGTTTTAAGTGAAACACAATGATATTTAAAAAGGAAGGGTAAATGAGAGGTATATTGTTACACAGTAGTGTAATAAAACAAAAAGTTTTCACAAATCCGATTTATTTATTTAAAATAGATTTACAATAGATTTATTTAAAATAGATTTACAATGAATCCTGAATGTCTTCAGCAGGGGAGGCAAATTTTCTTTTTTTTTTCTCAGACGCTCTGAATCTGAGCGAAGTAATTTTAGAATTTACAGCTTGCCCAAATTCAGCATCCGTAATTTTCCCGGGGAAAATTTTGTTGACGCTATCTAAAATTGGGATAAAAAATAAAATAAAACTTTTAAATTTGAGGAAACAAAAAAGAATAAGTATCAAATAAGACATTGATGTCTTATACCCACATTTCAAGGCATCAAGAATCTTCGGATCCAGGCGCTTTTTTGCCGAAATATTTTGCCCCAGTTTGTTTTTTGGGGCACCTCCTTTGTAATTGATCTCAAGGAGAACATCAATCTTAAACAGACATGGTAATAGGGCCTTTACCATGCCTATGGCATTGTTTCTGGAAATGGAGGACATCCATTCCAGTTCATCCACTTTGACACCGCTTCCAGATATGCCAAGTTCAACCTGTATATTATAATAGTATTAAAGTTCTTTTATTTTTTATATAAAGTTTAATTGTTTTTATTCACTTACTTGTCCCACGTGAAAACCGCCACTTTTATTTGGTGGAGGTGATATGTCTTTGCTTGTCGATTCATCCAATTTTTTTTGAATTTTCGATATAGCATCAAACATATATGCTATAGTCTCCGACAAAGCGGAAATAGACTTTTGCATGACATCTAATTCTGTAAACAAGTGAATTAGTTATTTCACATGCACATTTAAAAATATTAATAAAATTAACTCAGATTATGTATGGTTTTTTACTTTTCGAAATCTCCCCGATGGAAGACTCTCCATTAACTTCAGGGGCGATGGTATCTGAACCTGCTATAAACAGATTGAGATCTGATTTGTCCTCATCCTCATATCCTACCTTAAAATTTAAATGGAAGACAAAAAAAGTAATTTAAAATAAATTCTAATAAATATATATCTAAATGTATAAAAATATTATTATATATTTTTATATATAAAATACATTAAAAACTTTAAAGTAAGCGATATTTTTGATAAATTTACGATTTTAATAAATTACCATGTTAATTATTTCGGGTTTTTTATCTTGAGGTTTAGCGTTTTTTTTTTATTCAGATTTTTGCTTAAATTCACCTCTTGATTTTTCTCTTTTAAAATAGATGTACTCTGCGAAAAATATCATAAATTTTCATTAACATGTTATTTTTTTTAATTATAATATATATATATATATATATATATATATATATGCATATATATACAGATATAAACCGGGTGAGCCTTTTATCTTGAGACAGTCCTATAACTCCAAAACAGTGCATTATATGAAAAAAAGTTTCAAATAAAAGTTTTTTTATATCAAGGGAAAAATTAAACTACACTATTTTTTGTCGACGTAGAACAAGCTTTCAAGAGTATTTTGAGGTCAAGTTCTGTTTTTTAAATAGAAACCTATATGTTTCTGTACATATTTTGAATCTACCAAAAAAACTGAACAACTTTTATTAAAACTATTTTTTTTATACATTTTATACTGTTTAAAAAACAGAAGTTGACCTCGAAATACCCTTGAAAGCTGGTTCTAGTTCGACAAACAATAGTGTAGTTTAGTTTACCCCTTGATATAAATAAACTTTTATTTGAAACTTTTTTCATATAATGCACTGTTTTTGAGTTATAAGATTGTCTCAAGATAAAAAACTCACATATATATATATTAGGGTGGTGGGGGACTTATTTAGGAAATTTTCATATTTTTATGGTCCTAGTGGCTCATATTGGTTCGAAATAAGTAAATAATAAAAAATATCCTCAAGTTTTAAGACTCTCTATATCACTAGATATCTTAACTTATGCTGAATGCACATTGATGTAAGTTTACCATTTAAATAGCATATGAGAAACTTATATAACTTTGCGGGTAGAGTTAAAATTGTCATAGAGATCTGAAACTTGGGGGATATATTTTTTTTATTTTGAACCAATGTGAGCTTCTGGGAGCATCAAAATGAGAAAATACCCTAAATAAGGACCACCTTATATATAAAACTTACCGGTTCTAGGCCTTTTGCACACCTTGATATAGGGCTAGTTTCTTTATCAGATTTTTTTAATGAAAGCCTATTTTGAATTTGCGAATCACCTTCACATATGGATAGTGTCTTATTCAGCGTTGACTTCTTATCTATTATTATTTAAAGTAGAAATTTAATAGATCAATATTTCAATTAAACATTAAATACAGGGTGATTCATACGTTCATTGGTACGTTAGACGTTTATGGAAAACGGAGCGCAGGATTTTTCTGAAAATATACATTTTCTTACCTGTTCTATCGATCTAAAATATTTTCAGGATTGCGACGTTTCGGCTTCCATCGAAAATTCGTATCAACTCTATTTTTTTTAAATGGAACACCCCGTATATTAACACGTTTTTATAACCGCCCTTTTATTAAAATACTTTTTCTTAATATTTTCCTATACCTTCGATGGAAGCCTAAACGTCGCAATGCTGAACATATTTTGGATCGATAGAACAGGTAAGGTGCTAAATTTTCAGAAAAATCCTGCGTTCCGTTTTCCATAAACTTCTAAAGTGCCATCGACCGCGTGAATTACCATGTATAGAGGGCGAAATTTTTGAAGGTTTTTTTCGGCAAAATTTAAGGGGGTCGATCATATAATATTATTTGAAAGACTTCCCTTAATTTTTGGTAAAAATGTTCCGCCAAATGCATTTTCTTAGGATTTTTTTGAAATTTATACAGATTATTATTTAAATACTTCTGCGTCGATTGGTGGCAAAATGAAATTTATGAACAATACAGTTCCGGAGATATTAAATTTCAAAAATCGAATTTTTCAGGCTCTTTAACATTGCAGTGTACGGGATATCGGAAAATTTACATACATATTTAATTATAATTAAGTATCCGTTCTTACTATTTTTATAAAAAACTAAACCAACATTGAACTTTTGTCGCTTCCATCTTTTTGTTTTTTTCTTTTTTTTTCGACGAAAAAATCGATTTATAATGTGTCTTTCTAACCTAAGAGGTTTGTGAAATGACTATAAATGGATGTGTTTCTAAAACATTTAATTTATTAAATTAAAATATGTTTACAAATGAGATTTACAATTAATTAAAATATCTTACCTAAAACAAATCGATTTTTATAGTCCATAATTATATATAGTTTATAACATTAATACAACAATTATACAATAGTGTGTTTTTGACATTTAGAAAAATTTGTCTTGGTAAGGTTATAACAAATAAATTTGGAATAAATCTAAATTGAGTAGAACGCGGGAAATACGAAAGTATTTTACATATATATATATATATATATTAAATTAACCATTGTGTATTACATTAATAAACTAAAAAAAAAATTTAAATGCCCTACTGTTAAAAATTTAGTATTTTGTATAAAAAAGATGTGAAGGTCGTTTATCAATAAATTATTTAATTAATTAATTAATAAAAATCTTTATTATTTATTTATCCCATACCATATCTATATTATCTATGTCATATAATATTATTATAGATATATATTGAAGACTATAATATATACATTAACATATATTGCACCGCGCTCATGTATGTAAACTCCGATGGTATATATTGGTTGTGTGTTATATTAATAAACTAAAATAAATATATATTAGTTGATAATCTCAAAAAAGCTTATAATCATTTCAAAGATGCAAAGGGGGTTATTTTTATTTTGATGTTTTAACTCGGTTTATTTATTTTTTATTATACTTTTTTACTCTCTTATATTTATGCAATAAAGACTGATTATAAAATAAATAAATAAATAAAATAATTAATTTAATAATTAATTAATTTTATTTTCATTACTGAAACCTATCTGAACGGATTTGAATATAATATAATATAATATATAATATATGTTATATTCAACGATGCGTTCGATCTGTATACAAATTTGGACCCCACCAGAAAAAATATAGCCTATATGTATGTTGTGATTTGTTTCAAATTTCATCAAAAATCATTTTTTGTTTTTGGACCCCACCCAAAAAATATAGGCTATGTTTTTTTCTGTGAATCAAATTTCATAAAAAATCATTTTTTTTTAATTTTTTGTTGTTGAACCCCTCTTGGTCAAATTGGACCCCATAAAAAATATAGGCTATGTTTTTTTCTGTGAATCAAATTTCATAATAAATCATTTTATTATAATTTTTTGTTGTTGGACCCCTCTTGGCCAAATTGGACCCCATAAAAAATATAGGCTATGTTTTTTTCTGTGAATCAAATTTCATAAAAAATCATTTTTTTATAATTTTTTGTTGTTGGACCCCTCTTGGTCAAATTGGACCCCATAAAAAATATAGGCTGTGTTGTTCTGTGAATCAAATTTCTTAAAAAAATCATTTTTTATTTTGGGACCCCCTCAGCTAAATTTGACCCCACCAGAAAAAATATTGGCCATCTGTATCAAATTTCATCAAAAATCATTTTCATCATTTTTATGGGACCCTCCAGCCAAATTGGACCCCACCATAAAAAACATATGCTATATGCTGTTCTGTGAATCAAATTTCATAAAAAATCATTTATCATTTTCTTATTTTGGGACCCCTCAGCCAAATTAAATACATATATTTATTTTTCAAATATCTTATTCAAAATATATCATTTAAAACAAAATTTATATAACCGATTCAGAATATATCTTTGAAATATATTTAAAAACATTAAAAAATTTATACTGGAGAGATATAAAAATAATTTTATTTTAAAAACATATTTAAAACACATAAAATTTATATCGAATTCTGAATATATCGTTGAAACATAGTTACAAACATTAAAAAATTTATACTAGAGAGATATAAAAATAATTATATTTTAAGAATATATGGAAAACATAAACTTTACATAAATTTAACACAAAATTTTTATATTTTTAATATATTTTCAAAAAATATATAAAAAACATATTTCGAAAATCTATTTATTTCCATACGGGTTGTTTGTTTTAATAATTCCATGGCCTCAGTGATTTTTGTAAAAATACAATTATTTATAATGTTGATTGTTACGGTTCTGAAATTTCAAAATTTGAAAACAAAAATATGTTCGGATTCAGTGTTTTTTTCTCTACAAAAAACCTATAAGAACTTTAACTCTAAAATAATTAGGGGAGCAAATAAATGCACATTCAAAAATTAACATTGTAATCGCTATGCTGCGTCGGCCAAGTCACCACCCTGTATATATTTATATAAACTTTTGAATGGTGGTTGGTTTTGGGGCCTAGGGGCCATGATCGGAAAAACTATGATGAAATTTTCCGGAACTCGCACTATGAGAATGAGCGCAATAGGTATATTTCTTCAAAATCTACCTAAAAATTAAGCCTAATTTTACCTAAAGGGATTTTTACAGAGATACCTCACACTTCATGATAAAAAAATTATTTGTGACCCCATAAAAAATTCAGCAATTTCGTACATATAAAATATGCTAATGATCATTTGTCATCATTGAGTATACAGTCCTAAGACTGGTTTGATGCAACAATCCGTCTCCACTCGACTCTGTCCCCCGCCAGCTGTTTGACCTCTCTAAATGTCTGGCATCCCATATCCCAATTATTTGGTTGAAATATTCTAATCTGGGTCTTCCCTTCCCTTTTCTTTCCCACCTCCCCTCCAAGATATCCCTAAGCAGTCCCCCATGTCTCAGTGTGTGCCCTATCATCTGACCTCTTCTCTTCTTCAGACTCTTCCACAAGGTTCTTCTTTCTCCGATTCTTTCAAGAACTTCTTCATTTGTAATTTTATCCATCCATTTGATATTCATCATTCTTCTGTAGCACCACATTTCAAAAGCCTCTAATCTCTTTCTCTCCTCTTCTCTAATTGTCCAGGTTTCACACCCGTACATGGCTATGCTCCATACATATGTCTTCAATAGCAACTTCCTGTTTTCTAAGCTGATTGAGGAGGAGCATAGTAGTTTTTGTTTTGAATTAAACCCCATTTTTGCTTGGGCAATTCTTGATTTAATTTCGTTTTCGCTCCTCCCATCCCATGTTATTTTACTTCCTAGGTAGCGGAATTCCTTAACTCCTTCTAGGTTTTCTTGGTTAATTTTGATGCATTCCTGTCTCGTTTGTTCTTTTTTTGTACATACTAGGACCTTGGTTTTATTCTTGTTTATTTTCATTTTGATTTCTTCTATTAGGATTTGGTTAATTCCATTCAGGGCGTCCTCTAATTCTTTTTTATTGCTTCCTAGAAGGGCAATGTCATCGGCAAATCTTAACATAGCGATCTTTTGACCTTGGATTTCGATACCTGTATCAATTTTGTCTTTGAATTCTTTAATCGCTTCTTCTATGTATAAGTTGAAAATCATGGGTGACAGCACACATCCTTGTTTTACACCTTTTTTATTTTGGCTTCTCTTTGCTCATCTCCAATATTTATTATTGCCGTCTGGTTTTGGTATAGATTGTAGATTAGTCTTTTCTCCCTGAATTTTATTCCCGCCTGTTTTAAGATTTTAAACATAATTTCCCAATTGACGTTATCGAATGCTTTTTCTAGGTCCATGAATCCGGTTGTAGGCTATTTGTAGGCTATAAATTGTTTAGACGATAACCTGATGAGGCGGTAAATTGTTGGCGTTTAATTTTCTGGATTCCGATGAAAATGGTGACAATTTTTCATTTCTGTGAAAACAAGTACATATCGTCGTTGATCTTGCAAAACCTCATATGCCCTAAATCCAAAGTTTGCCAGAAAACAAGAAAAACCATTTTAAACACGAATACATACAAATGCATTGCAATATTTATTATTTGTCCGTAGCGCGAAATTAAATTGGAATAGAATAATGAGGTTTCAATAGATAGACGCACCGTGAAAAGTTGGTCGGTATAAACGTATAATACGTTATTGACCAAAAATCGGACTTATGAGGTTTTGTAAGATCAGCGACGATATAACTTGTAATTTTCAAATTTACGAGCTACAATGTTTGGACAGACTAGACTCTTTCTTTATACTATAGCTATACTAATAGGGTCCGATTTTTTTACTTTACCACTACAGGGTATGGTCAAGTATTGTAATCGTGAATGAAAAAAGTGGTTTTTTATCTCAAAAACAGCTGAAAATATTTTGATTAAAAAAATTGAGCGAAACCACGGAATTTCGCTCTACAAAAAAGTTCTAATAAGTGAACATCGAAAAAATTATATTTTTTGAGATAATACTTGTTTTGTCAAAATGTATGTTAGTTAGTTAGTCTGTCTGGTTGTCCGTTAGTCTGTGCGTTACCAAATTTTTGTGGACGAGCTAGCTCAAAAACTAGTGTGAATATCGAAACCAAATTTCACACGTAGTTTTGATCCATTGAGATTAAGAGCAGATTAGATTTTGGAGCATATCGACCCAAAATTAAGGGGGGTGGAGGGAAGGTTAAAAATTAAAAATCTAGGCCGTTTGAGCAAACTCAACCAAATTTTGTATACATAATCAGTGGACCCACATAAGTCTAAAAATGGAAAAACTAACCACCCAAAAAAAGGAGGGGGGGGGGGGGTCAAAAAATGAAAATCTTGGCCATTTACCAAACTCAACCAAATTTTGTATACATAATCAGTGGGACACCAGAATTATAGAAATGCAAAAACTAACCCCCCCTCTACATGATTATAAATAATTTTAGGGGCCAGGTTGTATGTTAAAGTCGAGTGGATGGCCACATCAGAACACGTCAGCATATTTTTTAAACGGAATCCCAAGAATCACACTTGACAATTATTTTTCTTCGTATTTCAAACATATATAAACACAATAAACAAAAAAAAAAAATAGTTAAATTAATACACTTTCTATAATTTTAGATCTTAAAAGACGTTTTTCGTTCTTTTAGTAAAAGTTTAACATAATTGAATGTGGTTATCCTTTGTAGTTTTTAATTTTGCTTCGTGTTTATCTCTTGGACATTTAAAATGATTAGGAATACAGAAATTTGCATACACGTTGTTTTACATGTTAATCTGTCTGTATCGGTGGGTCAATCCCAGTATATATACCTAGAACAAATAATCTGGATTTAAAAGTTTGAGATTTAAATGGAATACACTTTTGGAAATTGTTCCAAAACAATCCATCCGTTTTACATGTTAATTGTCTATGTATCGGTTGGTCAATCCCAATATATATACATAGAACGAATGATCTGGGTGGAAAAGTTTTGGATTTAAATGGAATACACTTTTAGAAAGGTTGGTCGTGTGGATAAAGTCCTTGCCTACTGAGCTAGAAGCCCGGACTCAAGCCCGGCTCATTACTAAAATTGAACCGACTAATATCTGTTACGGGGAGTCGGGTTAGCCGAGCTGGCTAACGCGGTGGCCCCGCTTCGGCATCGATGATGACGATGTTAGAGCGGGAGGCCGGGGTTCGATCCTTGCTAGCATATACAATTTCTACCGGCAAAAATTTCAGCTCCCTCATTAACCCTACTAACACTTTACTGATGTGCTGTCTAAATATGCTTTGTTCCCGGTGACAATAAATAAATAAAAAAAAAATATTTGACACCTTTACAATTTACAACAAACTCTCACACTTATGTACATTTTATTTATTTATTTTAATTTTTATTTTTTTATTTTATTTATTTATTTATTTCACAAAGTATACAAACATAGGACCTTAGGTCCCACCTAGTGTTTACACATAATTTAGCAATAATATTTTACAATGTTGGCAAAAGATTTCACAGATACACAAATTTTGAAGGGGAAGAAGAAAAAAAAGTAGAGAAAGATTAGAAGACATAAAGGAAATAAGAGTAAGGAGTATCAATTATTGGGATCCATAAAGAACGAAGACCTGAGAGCACCAAGAGTCGGGTTTGCATGAAATTTGGATGGAAGATCATTCCAAAGCCTTGCACCCGCCAATTTGAAGGAATGAAAGAAGTGTTTAGTTTTACAGTGCACCTGCACTAGCGTTGTCTTCCTGGTGGAGCGACCGACGACAAATATATTTTCTAAGTAAGAGGGGCAAATGAATTTTTCAGAATTTAATAGCTTATAAATAATCACACAACACCGCCAAGCGTAAAATTTAGAAAGATCTGTATTTAAAATGAGTTTTTTATCCTGGTCCGAAAGATGGCTACGTGGTTTTAGATTTAAGACATAGCGGGTGCATGAATTCAAAGCTATTTCTAGTCTTTTGCCCGATTTACTGTCGAGGGAATTCGAAAAGATTATGTCGCAGTAGTGGAAAAGGGGTGCTAATAAACTCTTGCTTAAATTGAGGCGAAGATTATATGGCGTGAGATATGAGAGTCGCTTCAGTGAGTGAAGGGCCCCATAAACACTACGGCATATATTATTTATTTGCACTTTCCAAGATAAATTGCACGAAACAGTCAATCCTAGATTCTTAGCTGAGCAAGTGAATGGAATAGTATTGTTATTGTAGAGAATAGGAGGTAGTAAGTTAGTAGGAAGGCATTCTTTAAATAAGATAATAGCCTGCGATTTTAGAGGATTAACAGAGATTAAATTTATAAGAAAATCATAATAAAGATAAGAGTAAATAGATATTTTATTTAATATGGATTTACTATGAGTTAAGGATACTGAGGTCACTTATTTCACATTAAAATTAAAAAATTAAAAGAGTATAAAAATTTTTCTTTTCAATTATATATTTCGGGCTATCAACCCATCTTCAGGAAATACAGAAGGTAACTAGAAATGCAGTGGCCCAGTATCCTTAACTCATAGTAAATCCATATTAAATAAAATATCTATTTACTCTTATCTTCTGTTAAGATGTTTCACCTTGCACCAACACCACAATCTCTACTGATTAGAAAATCATAAGATGGTGTCATCTATTAAATCCGATGGAATGGAATATTTTTAATTATACTGTCAGAAGGGTTTGTTTTTCACCCCCTCAGGAATCGGACCCGAGTGCCAGTAACAGCAATCCGGGCGATCTGGCTCACCTGCGGGATATGAACCTCTCTGACATTATGTAAACGCGTAAAATATTTTACTCAAAGATTGTTATCTTAATTTGTAAAATTTCGCGATATAGTGATTCTAAATTTAAACATATAGCCATGCCATATAATTTAAATAAAGGTCGTTGAGTGTTTCGAATTTTGAAGAAGTTCAAAATTCGAAGGGCAATGGAATGACTTTTCCTAATTTAATATGAAAGATATTAATTTGCCGATGGTAATAGATTCAAATTTATAAGAAAATCATAAGATGGTGTCATCTATTAAATCCGATGAAATGGAATATTTTTAATTATATGTCAGAGGGGTTGTTTTTCACCCCCTCGGGAATCGAACCCGAGTGCCAGTAACAGCAATCCGGGCCATCTGGCTCACCTGCGGGATACTGAACCTCTCTGAGCATTATGTAAACGCGTAAAATATTTTACTGATTGCTATTACTGGCACTCGGGTTCGGTTCCGAGGGGTGAAAAACAACCCCTCTGACATATAATTAAAAATATTCCATTTCATCGGATTTGATAGATGACACCATCTTATGATTTTCTTAAAAATTTGAATCTACGTATTACCATCGGCAAATTAATATCTTTCATATTCAGAGATTAAATTATTCACATAAGCACATCGATAAAAGAATATACTACTATTACATAGGAACTGACTAGGAATTTGTTCCCGAAATCATCAAATTACCGGAAGAAATGCCAGTCTAGCTCAAGTTTTCTGATTCCTAATATTTATATTTTGATTGATGATAATTAGCAAATTCTCATTTAAACATGGCTTAAAATTCTTAGCTGAATTTTTTTATGTGCTACTCACAGTAAATATAATACTAAATTATAATTATTATTAATTAATTTGCAACGAAATTTTCTCTGGAGAACTTTTGATTGAAAGTAATGGAAGGCAGCCCAGATAAAGTATAATAATAATATTTTTCATGAAAATAAAAATGTTAGGTATGTAATTTAAAATACACGTTTTTTGTACCCAATTTGCTCAAAATCTGGCAAATTTTTAAAATATAAGCAACACCGTCAGCGGGGGCGGTATGTTATGTTTGGAAGCTATAAAAGTAGTATGATGTTGATATTTTGACGAAAAATTAAATATCTCATATTTTAGTGCTAGGGGGGTTCCTCAGTAATAAATATAAGTGCTCTAAAGTTCCTCGCTCTACAAAAGGTTGAGAAACACTGTTTTAAGATATTATGATCATGAATGAAATTGTTAATTTTGAATGTTTAGAAAAACCACTCACAATAATTCTATTTATTTAAATAATAAATTTTATTTTAAAAAATAACCAACAATTCTAAATTATAATGTTTATTAAATCATAAAACGGTTGCGGGAAATTATATTTAAGAATATCAGAGGAAGTAAATATAAATATTTTATAACATCTTCATAATACAAATGATAACTCCTCTTTAAAATTCATAAATCATTGATAAAGGGACCAAATTTTCCAAAGACGTTTTGCATAATTTAATAAACTGTTTTAATTAAATTGAAAGTAATGAAAGGCAGTCAGGGTTAGTGAGGAAAGAAAAAATTAACACATATCAAATAAGGTGTAATTTATTGGAGATCCTTCCTCCTTTCCTTTCAAACCGACGATTCCAGAGGATTCTTCCCTCCTTCTTCAGGGGTTCAAGGGGTCAATGAAGGAAACAAATAGAATGCTTCCTTCCTCTCTCCACAGCAAGTAAAAGCTTTAAGCATTGCTGTGGAGAGAGGAAGGAAGCATTTTACTTGTTTCCTTCATGTGACCGTGAAGGTAGAGTCTTCCGAAACGTCGGTTTGAAGGGAAGGTGGAAGGATTCCAATAAATACTATACCTTATTTTATATGTGTTAATTTTTTCTTTCCTCACTACCTCTGGGCTGCCTTCCATTACTTTCAATTAATTATTAATTAATATTTGAAAAAAAAAATTATAAGAATATTTAAAAATTTTGATTTTGATGAATTTGAAAACACTTTCTTACAGCTAAAATTAAGCTCTGTAATTTTTAGAATAGAGTAATTGTTTCTCTTTTATGATATTCTCTTTTTTGAATAAAAATACAAAATATAAAAATTTCCTAAGTCTAAGGGTAAAATTGGGATAGATAATTTCAAAGAAAGGGATGTCCTTTGTCCTGTCACATGAGTTATTTTTCATTTGTATATTGTTTTCCGAGGGGTTAACCGCGATTGGAATTATGTGTACACCGTTTTTGGAATTATTTTGGAATTCATTAGGTAATGCCCCTTCATCTATTGTCTTCTACTTGGAAATGAAAGTGGAAGTGGAAGTAGGTGTCGATATTAGGTCGAAGTTCACCCCTTGTTGTTTTCTATTAGGGGGACGACAGTACTTACTTCTCTGGATTCGTCAAAAAAATGATATGATTTGACAGCTTATTTTACTAAGAACGCTACGATTATATCTTCCAAAATAATTGAGATATCAAATTTTGTTTGTCGTTGATGAGGATTACATAAGGGAATTTGTGGAATTTTTTCATATTTTTAATTTAAGTATTTGAATGAAATTGAGCTTTTATAAAAATCACTTAAAAACGTCCACCATTATTTTTTTATACTTAAAATATTTACAAAACCACCAAAATTAAAATTATAAAAAAATTATTCAAAATCTTTTATTGACTGATTTTTTTTTTAAATATTTGATTGGAATTTGGAAAAATCCCTTTTATGGTCTACTTATAAAAAACAAACAACAACAATAACAATATTGATATGTCAAATATGTGATTCTTTTCTTATCTACATATATATAAAAATCACTTTCTCACATTTCTTAAATTTTAACTCACTCAAAAAAAATTAAAGTTCTAAGCACCTTATTTAGATGCTTAGAATTAGGTGATTTAATTGGCTTGGGTGCAAATTTTTAACTAAAGTAGCTAATGCATTTCCATATCAAAGAAAGACAAAGGGATTAATTAAAATTAAACGGTTTTCAAGGAATATCTTGTGTTTGTAAGTAGATATGGGTTCTTCACTTTAAAGAGCACTGAGCCCAGAGAGACTTAAATTGTTCCTTTATAAGGGCTTTCTTACGAAAAAAATAAAGAGAGAGCTCTTTGCACGTTTTACCTACTACCTACTATTATTTATGTATTTTCGAAACAATTATTTGTATATGGCTTTTTGATAGTTAAATTTTACTATATATAGAAGAATATTTATTTGTATTAGAAGCTGAGGACACCCTCTTTTATTTGCTCTCAAAAAATCTTAAAATTTTATTATAAGCCTGCCAAGTGCAAGTCCTTGAACCCCCTTACCTACGTCCCTGAATAGTATACTGGTCACTTTACAGACGAAAGGCGAATGATTATTTATTAATGATATATTAAAAAAAATATTCTAAACAGCTTTGAAGAGACCTAATTACCACCCTGTATATATATTTTTCACGAATAACAAAAATACTTATATATTTTTAAAAATAAGTTAAAGTATTCTAAGCTGGCCTTTAAAAGACTTAATTATCACCCTGTATATATATATTATAACAGTGTCGTGCGGTCCATGGATGCTGTGGATGCAGGGCATCCATAAAATTTCAAAAATTTAGAGTAATTTTATAAATATATAAAATCAATTTAATTGCCTCATTTAAGATCAAATATTGAATAATAAAAACATCATAGTACTCTATCTAAATATAAAATCAACTTCAAAATTTTAGGAGATCTTTAAATTTTCAAATTATTATCCGTTATTTCAAATATTTCTATAAAAAACATTTTTTTATTTTGAAAAGTATGCATATTAGTTCTAGATATGAAATAAAATTGTTGCATAGTTTCAAGGTGCAAATTAAAATGTATGATTTTTCTGAGAAGGGTGCGGATAGAAGGTTTCAAGTCACTGCCTGGATATCTTCCAGTTCAAGCATGTCCAGACGAGATTTAGTCGAATAGAAATTGTTCTCGAAAGGAAGTATTAAAATAATAATAATACAAAAAATAAATAAATAAAGATGATTCGAGAATCTTTGGACTTATTCATTTCTAGAATTTTCAATATATTCTTCTTCTTCGAGTGCCATACCCGAAACGGGTGTTGGCTCCTCTCCACATATACCTGTGCTGAGTGTGTTTAGTTGTTTTACACAGATATACGGGACCTACTTTTTAACGCCGGTTCCGAACGGCTAATTTGGAGAGGTTACTAGGCAATTATACTCTTGGTAGGTTGCCATTACTTTTCAAGAGGAGGCGACTGCAAAATCTATCTGCCGAGACTCGGTCTTGAACCAGCGATCTTCGAGTCTGCGAGCCAGCACTCTACCCACTGACCCACAGTCGCCTCTTTCAATATATAAGATCGGAAATAACTAAGAGTGCTATAGACAAGTCATAGCTTGCTTATAGCAATAGAATGAGGAGAAATTTAAGATTTTCTTATAGAACAGGCTGCTGGTTCATTGTGGAAGATGGTCGATTTCCATCTCAGGGACTGCGGAATTTAAGTAACAAGATTTAATTTCTGACTCCTACCCTCACTCACACAAACCAATATCCGTTTGGGGCGAAGGTTCTAAAATATATTTTTAAAAATCTAATGTTAAATTTAAAAAATAACGAAAATGATGCCGTATTCGATAAAATTTTCATAAAAAAGCTAAGATTAAAATAAAATTTAAAAAAATGAACGGTACATTTTTTAGACACCATCCCCTGGTTGAAAAGTCACCAACCGCCACTAATATAAATAATAAATATATATTAATCGTAAAAAAAAAAATTAAAATTTTCTCAAGAATGAGTTAAAAAATTTTATCCACCCTATAAGACACTTTTCGGACACCCTGTAGTGTTATCGGAATAATTAGGGATGATCTAGTATGCGTCTTACCTCCCCTGATTTCTATTTTCACTTTATTTATTATATTTTTTTGCGAAAACAAATATTGGAATTATCATTTTCCCGGAATTCGATAAAGACAAAAAGTCGACCAGTTTATCAAAATATATTTTAATTTCAAACGAGTCTTCCTCACGGCAAGTTGAATTCTTTCTCGTGTATTATAGATGAATATTCAATATTTTCCACCACATCTAGCCTGAAATAGAGTAAGTAAATGCTTCTAACCTTCTATTAAGAATTGTTGACTCTATGTTACGTCATAATATTCTAATTACTTTACAAATTAACTAAAAAATTGAATGAAAAAGTGAAAATATCTTCAAAACTCGGTACACTTTTCGGTTAGTGCTCTGTTATTAATAAATTAAAATATAATAAGCTATTAAAATTTTACTTTTTAATTTAATCAACTTGAAATACATTTAATTTATTCACTAATATTAACAATAAATGGGAGGGTTACAGTGGCTGAGTGGGGTGAAGGGGGAGTAGCTTTTCTAATATAGGTACATAATTCAAACACAGCTCTGTAGTAATAAGTACGTGGTTCGAAAAGAAAATATTTTACTGTCACATATATGTGGGGGGGGGGGGGGGTTGAATCCCTTGAACCCTCCTTACCTACGTCCCAGTATGGTATGCTGGTCAGTTTACAGACGAAAGGCGAATGATTATTTCTCCTTAAGAATGATTATTTCTCCTTAAGAATCAACATCTTATCTACTCTTGGTAAACTAATCTTTTCAATATAGATTCCATTATTATATTATTTTTCAATTCATTTTATTGTTGATGTTTTGTTTATTTTCTCCAGGTCTTTTATATACTTTCTAACTAAAATTTATTTTATTAAAAAAAAAAATAAAAAAAGAAGAAAAAAAACCCACTGTTTTCATACACGATTACAATACTTGACCATACCTTGTGTGGTAAAGTAAAAAAATTATTATACATTTTCAATCACAATCACTTATTTGAATGATATTCATAAAGTTCCAATCCCTCCCCCCCCCCTGCCGTTCGACTGCTAGTGCAAAAAAAACGCTCATAAAATGAATATCGAAAAAGAGGTATTAATTATTTTGTTTAAATGTTCTTATGTTCTTCGAGGGCTTTCAAATTTCGTATATGCTCTACTCCAAAAGCAATAAAAATATCAAAATGATATTTCATATTTATTTTATTTATTTATTTATTTTATTAAGGGAGAATGGTGTGGGTTCTTGGTGAAACATTTTAAATAAATTAAAGAAAATTTTTTTAGAAACTTTTTAAAAATTAAAATATAAAATAATAGGTAGCTTTCACATAAATAAAAGATCAGATGATTGTTTAGCACGACTCTATATATATTTCGGTGTATAAGCCCATCTTCAGGAGTTCACAAAGGACACAAAATATACCGGGTGAGTTTTTTATCTTGAGACAGTCTTATAACTCAAAAACAGTACATTATATGGAAACAAGTTTCAAATAAAAGTTTATTTATATCGAGGGGGATACTAAACTACGCTATTGTTTGTCGACCTAGAACAATCTTTCAAGGGTATTTTAAGGTCAAGTTGTGTTTTTTAAATAGAACGCTATATTTTTCTTTAGGTCACCTTATTCTACAAAAAAAAACTGAACAACTTTCATAAGAACTATTTTTTATACGACATCAAATAAACAAAAATATTAAATCAATTAGATCTCAAAAAAATCTTAATAATTATTTTTAACAATTATTTAACTTAATTATCAAATAATAATGATTAAATAAATAATCATTAAATCCAAAAGTCACAACAATGAAAATAAGTGTTTATAATGATATTAAAACTTCTTTATACTCAGATTTAAGAGATTATTTTCTACTTAATAGAACTAAAAACTTAAAATTCTTGAGTTTAAAAAAGTTTATTTCTCGTGCCAATCCAATAGATAGTTATATTGTATTACCATAATAAAAATGAAGTATTTTTTTATTGAAGACAGAATTAAAATGGTCTTAATTTATGGTGAATGTGGAAGAAGTGTTATGGGGCTGCCATTGAAATGGATGCCGAGCGTTTTCATGATAGGAAAACACCCACACAAGCTACATTTTATCGTGTTGTAAATCTGTTTAAAAAAAATAAGGAAATTGGAACTGGATATCATCCAGAAGACTTGTGATACACTGGAATGTCACAGGACATTTATTAAATTATTAAATTATTATTTATTTAATAACTAAATATTTGTTCATTATTATTTGATAATTAAGTTGAATAATTGTTAAAAATAGTTATTAAGATTTTTTTTGAAATCTAATTAATTTTATATTTTTTTTATTATTTGATATCATATAAAAAAATAGTTCTAATAAATTTTGTTCAGTTTTTTTTGTAGATTCAAAATATGTACAGAAACATATAGGTTTCCATTTAAAAAACAGAACTTTGCCTAAAAATATCCTTGAAAACTTGTTCTAGATCGTCAAACAATAGTGTAGTTTAGTTTCGCCCCTGATATAAATAAACGTTTATTTGAAACTTTTTTTAATATAAAGCACTGTTTTTGAGTTATAAGACTGTCTCAAGATAAAAAACTCACCCGGTACATAGAGTCGTGCTAAACAAGCATCTGATCTTTTATTTATATGGAACCTACCTAGTTATTTATATTTTAAATTTTAAAAAGTTTCTAAAAAAAATTTTCATAAATTTTTTTTTACTTTTTTCATATTTAATTGTTTTATATCAGAACAGACACTTTTTTACTTTATCCAATGCAAAGCATGGGTAAAGAATTGTAATCGCTCTCGGGGCAAGCGTGTCTTCAAAGGGTCCTCAGGTAAAGACTACGGAACCCATGGACTCAATTAAAGTCACAAATTGTAGTATTCAATTAGGTTGAATTTTAGCACGTGACGGTTTTGCCAAAAATTACATGGAGTCTCGTCGAGAGGCCAAAAAGTGCCATTTTTCATTTAGTGCGTGCGGATGGATGGATGGATGGATGGATGTTATCGTTTTTTGGCCCACGATTTTTTCCACACCGTTGCACCGATTGAAATGAAATTGAAAACCTACCATTAGTTTAACAAAATGAAGCGCTGATTAGCTTTTGGTACATATCGGCCCACAAACATTAGTACTTTATGTCAGTACTTTTTTAGTTTTTTCTAAATATCTTGAAAATGAGTTAACCAATTTTGATGAAATTTAATATCCTAATTAAGTACCTTGGGGACCACAAAAAAGGTTAAATAAAGTTTTTAGTAAAATTATATTTTAAAGTACTTTACTCTAGAGTAAGAGAGTACTTTTTTAATATTTTAAATTCTTTAAAATTTATTCATTTGAAAGTTTTAATATAGCTCATTTAGCCTTGCTTAAGTAAGAATGGATAGGCTTCTCTCTGTGAAATGCTAAAAATTTGGGAGGAATTTTTATAAGTAACCATAGCAACTGCGTTGTTTTCTTATCCGTTACCTTTGCTGAAGACATAGAGAAATCGATTTTAAACCAAAAATAGCGATTGATTCTCATCTAGTACTTGAGGAATAATCATTCTATATTGGATTTTTGACTTTTTCGGTTTTTATTAGTAACCATTGCTGAAGACATAGAGAAATCGACTTTAAACCAAAAATAGCGATTGATTCTCATCTAGTACTTGAGGAATAATCATTCTATATTGGATTTTTGACGTTTCGGTTTTTATTAGTAACCATTGCTGAAGACATAGAGAAATCGATTTTAAACCAAAAATAGCGATTGATTCTCATCTAGTACTTGAGGAATAATCATTCTATATTGGATTTTTGACGTTTCGGTTTTTATTAGTAACCATTGCTGAAGACATAGAGAAATCGATTTTAAACCAAAAATAGCGATTGATTCTCATCTAGTACTTGAGGAATAATCATTCTATATTGGATTTTTGTACGTTTCGGTTTTTATTAGTAACCATTGCTGAAGACATAGAGAAATCGATTTTAAACCAAAAATAGCGATTGATTCTCATCTAGTACTTGAGGAATAATCATTCTATATTGGATTTTTGACGTTTTCGGTTTTTATTAGTAACCATTGCTGAAGACATAGAGAAATCGACTTTAAACCAAAAATAGCGATTGATTCTCATCTAGTACTTGAGGAATAATCATTCTATATTGGATTTTTGACGTTTCGGTTTTTATTAGTAACCATTGCTGAAGACATAGAGAAATCGATTTTAAACCAAAAATAACGATTGATTCTCATCTAGTACTTGAGGAATAATCATTCTATATTGGATTTTTGACGTTTCGGTTTTTATTAGTAACCATTGCTGAAGACATAGAGAAATCGATTTTAAACCAAAAATAGCGATTGATTCTCATCTAGTACTTGAGGAATAATCATTCTATATTGGATTTTTGACGTTTCGGTTTTTATTAGTAACCATTGCTGAAGACATAGAGAAATCGATTTTAAACCAAAAATAGCGATTGATTCTCATCTAGTACTTGAGGAATAATCATTCTATATTGGATTTTTGACGTTTCGGTTTTTATTAGTAACCATTGCTGAAGACATAGAGAAATCAATTTTAAACCAAAAATAGCGATTGATTCTCATCTTTTTTTGAAACTAGAATAAAGTACTTGAAGAATTTACAGTATTTATAGAAAAGGTTATTATAAAGATATCTTACCTTATCAGCCAAACTCTCGTGGCTTGGACTTGGAATTATCTTACCCCACAGGAAGACACTATTACACTAGAGAATAAATATAAATATACTCGCGAATCATTTCGATTTCGAAGGAATAAGGATCTGTGAAAACAGGGGTTGAAGTTGATTAGGATTAGGGATAGGGATAAGACATGTTTCTTTTGGTAAAAGAATCATGAGCTCACGTGGGCAGGGATACCATGCCCTGAAGTAGGTTTGTACTTTTGTTATCTAAAAGAACAAAGAAGTACACACCTACTCGTTACCCCTTGATAAAGAATTTGGTTTTCCATAAAATAAGAAAACCTTAGTCGTAATCTCAATGTTAGTATTAGAAGGACGAGCAACTACCTGAGGAATAAGGATCTGTGAAAACAGGGATTGAAGTTGATTAGGTTTAGGGATAGGACATGATTCTCTTGGTAAAAGAATCATGAGCTCACGTGGGCAGGGATGGCATGCCCTGAAGTAGGTTTGTACTTTTGTTATCTAAAAGAACAGAGAAGTACACACCTACTCGTTACCCATTAATAAAGAATTTGGTTTTTCATAAAATAAGAAAACCTTAGTCGTAATCTCAATGTTAGTATTAGAAGGACGAGCAACTACCTGAGGAATAAGGATCAGTGAAAACAGGGATTGAAGTTGATTAGGTTTAGTGATAGGACATGATTCTCTTGGTAAAAGAATCATGAGCTCACGTGGGCTGGGATGCCATGCCCTGAAGTAGGTTTCTACTTTTGTTATCTAAAAGAAAAAAGAAGTACACACCTACTCGTTACCCATTGATAAATAATTTAGTTTTTCATAAAATAAGAAAACCTTAGTCGTAATCTCAATGTTAGTATTAGAAGGACGAGCAACTACCTGAGGAATAAGGATCAGTGAAAACAGGGATTGAAGTTGATTAGGTTTAGGGATAGTACATGATTCTCTTGGTAAAAGAATCATGAGTTCACGTGGGCAGGGATGCCATGCCCTGAAGTAGGTTTGTACTTTTGTTATCTAAAAGAACAAAGAAGTACACACCTACTCGTTACCCATTGATAAAGCATTTGGTTTTTCATAAAATAAAAAAACCTTAGTCGTAATCTCAATGTTAGTATTAGAAGGACGAGCAACTACCTGAGGAATAAGGATCAGTGAAAACAGGGATTTAAGTTGATTAGGTTTAGTGATAGGACATGATTTTTTTGGGAAAAGAATCATGAGCTAATGTGAACAGGGATGCTAGTCCCTGAAGTAGGTTTGTACTTTTGTTATCTAAAAGAACAAAGAAGTAAACACTTACTCGTTACCCATTGACAAAGAATTTGTTTTTCCATAAAATAAGAAAAGCGTAGTCATAATCTCAATGTTAGTATTAGAAGGACGAGTAACTACCTGAGGAATAAGGATCTGTGAAAACATGGATTGAAGTTGATTAGGTTTAGGGATAGGACATGATTCTCTTGCATAAAAGAATCATGAGCTCACGTGGGCAGGGATGCCATGCCCTGAAGTAGGTTTGTACTTTTGTTATCTAAAAGAACAAAGAAGTACACACCTACTCGTTACCCATTGATAATGAATTTGGTTTTCCATAAAATAAGAAAACCTTAGTCATAATCTCAATGTTAGTATTAGAAGGACGAGCAACTACCTGAGGAATAAGGATCTGTGAAAACATGGATTGAAGTTGATTAGGTTTAGGGATAGGACATGATTCTCTTGATCAAAAAAATCATGAGCTCACGTGGGCAGGGATGCCATGCCCTGAAGTAGGTTTGTTCTTTTGTTATCTAAAAGAACAAAGAAGTACACACCTACTCGTTACCCATTAATAAAGAATTTGGTTTTTCATTAAAATAAGAAAACCTTAGTCGTAATCTCAATGTTAGTATTAGAAGGACGAGCAACTACCTGAGGAATAAGGATCTGTGAAAACAGGGATTGAAGTTGATTGGGTTTAGGGATAGGACATGATTCTCTTGATAAAAGAATCATGAGCTCACGTGGGCAGGGATGCTAGGCCCTGAAGTACGTTTGTACTTCTTTATCAAAAAGAACAAAGAAGTACAAACCTACCCGTTACCCAAAAATAAAGAATTTGTTTTACCATAAAATAAGAAAACTGAAGACTTAATATTAATGTTAGTATTAGAAGGTAGAGCACCTACCTGGAAAAATAAAAAAATACTATTAGTAAAATAATATAATGAATTTAAAGTATTTTTTATAGAAAAATTCGGTATAAAATTATATTTAATATATTATTTATTTAATTGATCTTTTTTTGAAACTAGAATAAAGTACTTGAAAAATTTACAGTATTTATAGAAAAGGTTATTATAAAGATATCTTACCTTATCAGCCAAACTCTCGTGGCTTGGACTTGGAATTATCTTACCACACAGGAAGATACCATTACACTAGAGATTAAATATAAATAAACTCTCGAATCATTTCGATTTCGAAGGAATAAGGATCTGTGAAAACAGGGATTGAAGTTGATTAGGATTAGGGATAGGGATAGGACATGATTATTTTGGTAAAAGAATCATGAGCTAACGTGGGCAGGGATGCCATGCCCTGAAGTAGGTTTGTACTTTTGTTATCTAAAAGAACAAAGAAGTACACACCTACTCGTTACCCATTGATAAAGAATTTGGTTTTTCATAAAATAAGAAAACCTTAGTCGTAATCTCAATGTTAGTATTAGAAGGACGAGCAACTACCTGAGGAATAAGGATCTGTGAAAACATGGATTGAAGTTGATTAGGTTTAGGGATAGGACATGATTCTCTTGGTAAAAGAATCATGAGTTCACGTGGGCAGGGATGTCATCCCCTGAAGTAGGTTTGTACTTTTGTTATCTAAAAGAACAAAGAAGTACACACCTACTCGTTACCCATTGATAAAGAATTTGGTTTTTCATAAAATAAAAAAACCTTAGTCGTAATCTCAATGTTAGTATTAGAAGGACGAGCAGCTACCTGAGGAATAAGGATCTGTGAAAACATGGATTGAAGTTGATTAGGTTTAGTGATAGGCCATGATTATTTTGGGAAAAGAATCATGAGCTAATGTGAACAGGGATGCTAGGCCCTGAAGTAGGTTTGTACTTTTGTTATCTAAAAGAACAAAGAAGTAAACACTTACTCGTTACCCATTGACAAAGAATTTGTTTTTCCATAAAATAACAAAACCTTAGTCGTAATCTCAATGTTAGTATTAGAAGGATGAGCAACTACCTGAGGAATAAGGATCTGTGAAAACATGGATTGAAGTTAATTAGGTTTAGGGATAGGACATGATTCTCTTGATAAAAAAATCATGAGCTCACGTGGGCAGGGATGCCATGCCCTGAAGTAGGTTTGTACTTTTGTTATCTAAAAGAACAAAGAAGTACACACCTACTCGTTACCCATTGATAAAGAATTTTGTTTTTCATATAATAAGAAAACATTAGTCGTAATCTCAATGTTAGTATTAGAAGGACAAGAAAATACCTGAGGAATAAGGATCTGTGAAAACAGGGATTGAAGTTGATTAGGTTTAGGGATAGGACATGATTCATCTTGATAAAAAAATCATGAGCTCACGTGGGCAGGGATGCCATGCCCTGAAGTAGGTTTGTACTTTTGTTATCTAAAAGAACAAAGAGAGTACACACCTACTCGTTAACCATTGATAAAGCATTTGGTTTTTCATAAAATAAGAAAACTGAAGACTTATTATTAATGTTACTATTAGAAGGTAGAGCACCTACCTGGAAAAATAAAAAAATACTATTAGTAAAATAATATAATGAATTTAAATTATTTTTTATAGAAATATTCGGTATAAAATTATATGTAATATATTATTTATTAAATTGATCTTTTTTTGAAACTAGAATAAAGTACTTGAAAAATTTACAGTATTTATAGGAAAGGTTATTATAAAGATATCTTACCTTATCAGCCAAACTCTCGTGGCTTTGACTTGGAATTATCTTACCCCACAGGAAGACACTATTACACTAGAGAATAAATATAAATATACTCGCGAATCATTTCGATTTCCAAGGAATAAGGATCTGTGAAAACAGGGATTGAAGTTGATTAGGATTAGGGATAGGGATAGGACATGATTATTTTGGGAAAAGAATCATGAGCTAATGTGAACAGGGATGCTAGTCCCTGAAGTAGGTTTGTACTTTTGTTATCTAAAAGAACAAAGAAGTACACACCTACTCGTTACCCATTGACAAAGAATTTGTTTTTCCATAAAATAAGAAAACCTTAGTCATAATCTCAATGTTAGTATTAGAAGGACGAGCAACTACCTGAGGAATAAGGATCTGTGAAAACATGGATTGAAGTTGATTAGGTTTAGGGATAGGACATGATTCTCTTGATAAAAAAAATCATGAGCTCACGTGGGCAGGGATGCCATGCCCTGAAGTAGGTTTGTACTTTTGTTATCTAAAAGAACAAGAAGTACACACCTACTCGTTACCAATTAATAAAGAATTTGGTTTTTCATAAAATAAGAAAACCTTAGTCGTAATCTCAATGTTAGTATTAGAAGGACGAGCAACTACCTGAGGAATAAGGATCTGTGAAAACAGGGATTGAAGTTGATTGGGTTTAGGGATAGGACATGATTCTCTTGATTAAAGAATCATGAGCTCACGTGGGCAGGGATGCTAGGCCCTGAAGTACGTTTGTACTTCTTTATCAAAAAGAACAAAGAAGTACAAACCTACCCGTTACCCAAAAATAAAGAATTTGTTTTACCATAAAATAAGAAAACTGAAGACTTAATATTAATGTTAGTATTAGAAGGTAGAGCACCTACCTGGAAAAATAAAAAAAATACTATTAGTAAAATAATATAATGAATTTAAAGTATTTTTTATAGAAAAATTCGGTATAAAATTATATTTAATATATTATTTATTTAATTGATCTTTTTTTGAAACTAAAATAAAGTACTTGAAAAATTTACAGTATTTATAGAAAAGGTTATTATAAAGATATCTTACCTTATCAGCCACACTCTCGTGGCTTGGACTTGGAATTATCTTACCACACAGGAAGATACCATTACACTAGAGATTAAATATAAATAAACTCTCGAATCATTTCGATTTCGAAGGAATAAGGATCTGTGAAAACAGGGATTGAAGTTGATTAGGATTAGGGATAGTGATACGACATGATTATTTTGGTAAAAGAATCATGAGCTAACGTGGGCAGCGATGCCATGCCCTGAAGTAGGTTTGTACTTTTGTTATCTAAAAGAACAAAGAAGTACACACCTACTCGTTACCCATTGATAAAGAATTTGGTTTTTCATAAAATAAAAAAACCTTAGTCGTAATCTCAATGTTAGTATTAGAAGGACGAGCAGCTACCTGAGGAATAAGGATCTGTGAAAACATGGATTGAAGTTGATTAGGTTTAGTGATAGGCCATGATTATTTTGGGAAAAGAATCATGAGCTAATGTGAACAGGGATGCTAGGCCCTGAAGTAGGTTTGTACTTTTGTTATCTCAAAGAACAAAGAAGTACACACCTACTCGTTACCCATTGATAAAGAATTTGGTTTTTCATAAAATAAAAAAACCTTAGTCGTAATCTCAATCTTAGTATTAGAAGGACGAGTAACTACCTGAGGAATAAGGATCTGTGAAAACATGGATTGAAGTTGATTAGGTTTAGGGATAGGACATGATTCTCTTGATAAAAAAATCATGAGCTCACGTGGGCAGGGATGCCATGCCCTGAAGTATGTTTGTACTTAGCAACTACCTGAGGAATAAGGATCTGTGAAAACATGGATTGAAGTTAATTAGGTTTAGGGATAGGACATGATTCTCTTGATAAAAAAATCATGAGCTCACGTGGGCAGGGATGCCATGCCCTGAAGTAGGTTTGTACTTTTGTTATCTAAAAGAACAAAGAAGTACACACCTACTCGTTACCCATTGATAATGAATTTGTTTTTCCATAAAATAAGAAAACCTATTCGTAATCTCAAATTCCTTAATAAAACTCATGTAAAGTTGTTTATTATTGAGGTGTAGAGTCAGCTGAGAGGTAGGATGAAGTTGGACAAGGTATATTGTAATACTCACAGTTGATGTTTCATCCGTCACTGGCTGATACTCACTTCCAATCTGCCTATCACTCCCACTTATATACTTACCCATCTCCCCACTCCAAAACCATTGTCCCTATCTCCCCCCTACTCCCTGTCCCTATCTCCTCCTCTCCAAAACATAGTCCCTATCCCCCCTCACTGTCCCTATCTTCTCCCCACTTTTCATTCTGCCAATTTCCCCCACTCTTATATACCCTTCGTGAACAATTAGTGAAAGGTATTCTTAGCTTATCTTCCGTGATAATCTTAATCTGCTTAGTATTGTAATTATTTTACCTTGTTTAACCCACGCCATTCGATTTTCACTTATTACTACTAATTTTTTAACTGTGTTTAAAGCACTCTATTCGATTTTCACTGATCATTACTAATTATTTAGCAGTGTTTAAAAGTACTAGTGGTACTCATAAAGACCCATGAAAATCACACACTAATTCAATTGTTGATTCTCTTGTCTAGATTTAAATGATAAAAGATTTAAATAAAAAAAATGATAAAAATTAATTAATATAGATTAAAAAATATTTATAACTAAAAATTAGATTATTTTACATAGCGTAAAAATGAATGAACGTACCTGAATTATATTGATTTTTTAATGAGACAGATATCGGTAATTAATTGAGTTATTGAAACCTCAAAATATATTCGCTTTTACTATAAATACACATTCACACACACACATGTAATATTAGTTGAAAATCGATGGCTATTTGTAATTTAAGTCAACATGAACTGCAAATAGTCAGTGATATCTGATTAATATTAAAGAAATACAAATATTAATAACAAATTTTAAATTTAGGGAACATTAGGGAATATTAATATTCCAAATGACTTCGGATAAAGTTTAGCAAGGATCCGTTGCAGTTTATTAATCTAATAATTTTGAATATCATCTTTACAATGGCTAATAGATTAGGCTTTTGTAGGCATTAATACCTGAATTTCGCTCAATATTTTATTTATCAAAAAAGTTTTAACTAATCATGGGTTTCCTATATTTAATTCAATCGAGAATCGAATGCAGGTGATTTTTGTCAGATATTAAGTAATAATAATATCTGAATTTATATATTTCTGTGTAAGAAATAATTAAAAATTATTTTATTTAAAAAACAGAAGACTCTCTCATTTTATTTTATTTTTAACCTAAAATAAAAAACAATTCTGTTACCATCGACAGTGAAATCTTTTATTCAACTAATAAGAAATAATGAATTTAAATAGTTTTCTAATATATTAAAGAATAATTAATATATCAAAGAGAGTTTTAACCGTTTATGAGATATTTGGAGAAAACTAAACAACACAATTTTTTGTACAAATATTATTCCGTATATCTATGTAGAAATAAAATTATTTAATTAAAATACGCGAGAGAATGCAGGTTTATAATAAAGTTACATGGTCTATTTATAATCACCTCAATTTTTTTATAGATATCATAGCATCCGCTCTAATGAAATAAAATCTCCAAATGGATTTTTTGCACTTAATACACAATTCGAGAAAACCAAAGAACACTTGTTTTTTTAAGATAAAACTTCTACTTCCTGGATAAATTCTTCCATTTCTAGACATTTCTAGGAATATTTACAGTTTGAAAGCAAATGTGTTGTGAGCTTCGGATTTGAAGGATTCAATGTAGTAGTTTTTGGAAAAGAAGCAATTAATATCCGAGAATGATAGGGTCACCAGAGGCTTCAAGGAACTGCAACTCTTTCCTGACCTCCGTGTTTCCCGACATTTATAATCTTCAACCTTTAAGACCCGGATACACAGACATCTACTTCTCCACCCTTTCGCTTGATCAATTTTTCTTACTCTTTGGTAATGTAAGGGTCTTTCCAGATCCATAATAGCTCCATCTCCTTGGTGCCTCTTGCATTCGATTGCTTAAAAAAAATAAGCTTACGTGTTCTGATGTGGCCATCTACTTGACTTTACCATACAACCTGGCCCCTATAATTATTTATAATCATGTAGGGGGGGGTTAGTTTTTTTGCATTTTTATACTTCTGGGGTCCCACTGATTATGTATACAAAATTTGGTTGAGTTTGGTAAATGGCCAAGATTTTTATTTTTTGCACCCCCATTTTGGGCGGTTAGTTTTTGCATTTTTAAACTTCTGGGTTATGATTCTGATTTCTGATTATGTTTACAAAAAATTGGTTGAGTTTACTCAAACGGCCTAGATTTTTAATTTTTTAACCTCCCCCTTCCACCCCCTTTAATTTTGGGTCCATATGCACCAAAATCTAATCAGCTCTTAATCTCAATGGACCAAAACTACGTGTGAAATTTGGTTTCGATATTACCACTAGTTTTTTGAGCTAGCTCGTCCACAAAAATTTGGTAACGCACAGACTAACGGACACCCAACCGGACAACCGGACAACCGGACAACCAGACAACCAGAAAGACTAACTAACAGACAACTGTATAGCCGGGTTTTTCTCAAAGCCTTTTCCCGTGCAAAAAAAAAAAAAAAAATTAATTATACAAATGTAAGTAAAAATTACAAAAAAAAAATAACTTATTGTAAAATTAAAATTAAAAAAAAACTATATTATGTAAAAAAAAAATCTACTGGGATCCATTTAAAAATGGCCCTTTTCTTTTTTCTTTGTATTACCCAGATAGCACACCATGTACATAGTACGTACGGTTTAGGTCCATTTTACGTACTTACGTCCATGGACATAAAATGGACAACCCATGGACGTACATTTCACTTCGTACGCATTACGTACGCGCAGTACGTTCCATGTATTAACGTATTACAGCCCAAAAAGAGTGCATAAAAGTTTTTTCTATATTTTCAAATATGGTTTGGACGCATAATAAAGAAAATCTGCAAAGATTTTTTTAAACAAAATAATAAATATATTGGTAAAAAATTCCTTTTTATATACATCGCATGGTCATTTTTTTCTTGATTTAATTTTGTTCTTAAAATATTTTGATTTTTAATTTAATATTAAAAAAAAAAATAATAATATTATTTATTTAATTCTTAATTTTGCGAATTAACCATCTAAAAGGTTCAAAAAAACCTCCGGACTCAATTGTCAAATGTTGTTTGATTACTTTTGGCAAATTTATAGACTAAAAGTTACACTATATTTAACTCTTAATTTTTCAATCATTTATTAGTGAAAACAGTTTATTTTCATTAAAAAGAAAATTTATTTAAGATTTTAAAGATGTTAACTTGACTTTTTAAGAAGTAATGCTACACAGCGCCCTCTTTAGCTTGGATTTGTAAAGCCACATCTTATACATTGAGGAAGCAATGATATTATGATTATCATTATCACAATAAAATATTAATTGCTTACTAAATATTTAATTCATTTGGTCTCCCACCGAAGTGTTTAAATATATCTCTTATTTAAAAATTGGAAGTCTCAACATAAAAGGTATGTAAATTAAAATATATTATATTTTTATAAAAATTGCTTCTTATAGGTTATAAAAAAAACTTTTTTATTATATTTTAAATATGAAAAAATATTTACTGTGTTAATTAACTATTTCTATTTTCTCTTAGATATTTTTTTAAAACCACTATAAATATATATAATAAACATTTTATAGAGATAATAAAAAGAAAATAGGTTATAATTTTTTCACAAAGAGAAACAGAGAGGTTGTCCTCTGCTTGATGCAAATAAACATACACACATATATATCGAGATGATATATCTGTATATATATTATTTATAAATAAATAATATAAAAAATAATATAAATAATATATATATATATACAGATATATCATCTCGATATATATGTGTGTATGTTTATTTGCATCAAGCAGAGGACAACCTCTCTGTTTCTCTTTGTGAAAAAATTATAACCTATTTTCTTTTTATTATCTCTATAAAATGTTTATTATATATATTTATAGTGGTTTTAAAAAAAATATCTAAGAGAAAATAGAAATAGTTAATTAACACAGTAAATATTTTTTCATATTTAAAATATAATAAAAAAGTTTTTTTTATAACCTATAAGAAGCAATTTTTATAAAAATATAATATATTTTAATTTACATACCTTTTATGTTGAGACTTCCAATTTTATATATATAAATTAATCCTAAACCTATGTATTTCCATAATAAAATTTTAAATAAATCAGTTACATTTAATTTATCATCAAAATAGTAATAATAAATATTATATGTTGTACTACACCTCAATTTTCAATGATTAATAAAAATATAATTTAATGAAAAACCCGAGTAATTTATTTTTTTATACCCATTTTATTATTAAAATATTATCGTAGCTGATGGAAAAAGGGCAATAAAGCACCTATTAGGTAAGAAACCGTACACCTATAGGCTGTTGTAGGGGTGGGGGGGGGGGGGGTATAATGGACAAACAGAACGTACACCAAACGTACATGCATGGCAAATTGGATGTACTATGTACATCCATAGAACGTAAAACTGCACCAAACGGACCTAAAAAGGATGCCAAATGCGGACGTAAAATGGACGAACTGGACATATGAGGGACGTACGTTTTGGGGAATCTGGATGTCCTGTGTACGTCCATTATACGTACAGCGGCACAAAAATGGGCATAAAAAGGACGTACATACGTCCGCTCGTGGACGAGCTATGGACGTACATAGTACCAATGTGTGCTATCTGGGTAAAGTTAAGATACTATACTTCTTTTGGATTGTTAGAAGTAACTTTGTAATAAATTGTACATATTTTTTATGGCTAATAAAACATCCTCTTAAAACAAAAAAACAAAAAAACTAACTAACAGACATTTTGACAAAACAATTATTATTTAGAAAAATATAATTTTTTCGATGTTCACTTATAAGAGCTTTTTTGTAGAGCGAAATGCCATGGTTTTGCTCAATTTTTTTAATCAAAATAGTTTGAGCCGTTTTTGAAATATTTCGAAAAATAGAAGGAAAAAACACACTTTTTTCATGCACGGTTACAATACTTGACCATACCCTGTATGGTAAAGTAAAAATAATATAATGATATTTAAAAATTCTTCTTCTTCTCATTTTTTTCATTTTCTTAAATATTTATTATTTAGACAAATTGATTTTTAAACTTAAAGTTTTAATTTTTTCTTAAATCAATTTTATCCGCAAAAGTTAAATAATATGATCAATAATTTCTTATGTTAATTCTATATTTGGAAAATTATTTTATTATTTTTTGATTTTATTGAAAAGGAAAAATATTTATTATTTCATTAATTTATATTCTACGACACTAACCAAGTCTATAGTTATCAATCTAGTACAAGAGGAGAGAAGGAATTGGAGTTTTCTAGAACAATCACAATTAATTGATATTTCTCTCATGAACTAAAACTTGTCTTTTTTTTATAATGATATTGATACAAGAAGAAGTTGCACCAAGAAGGTACAACTTCTGTAGTCCGTGGTTGACCCTTGTATCGTGAAGATAAGGAGAGATTTAGGGATTCGGTAGCAGTCGAAGATATCTGTGGATGCCGGTCTTGAAAGATTGAAGGTTATAAGTTGCTGGAAAGACGGTCGGAAGAAGAGAGTTCCAGTCTCTAGAAGTCATAGGGATAAATGAATTGGCGAATGCGTTTGTTCGATTAGTATCCAGTTTAAGCGCGTAGGGCTGTTGAATCTTATTGTCTTGTTCTTATATGTTAATAGATGATGGATAGTCAGGGATTATTATATCCGTGACCCTTTTAAAAAATAAATTATCATTCCTAATATCTCATATCCTTCCTTAATCCTATTCGATTTAATTTAGGGCTGTTCAAACTGTAGCCCAATATAAAGTCATACAATTCTTTAAAACATTGAGATTTATATGTAGATACTGAAAACACACAAAAATTTGGCCTGACAATTTTTTTTCTCTAAAGTAATAAATCTGAAAATCTAGTGTGAAGTTTTCGAAAAATTAGTGTTTATTTTAAATTTTGAATCTGTAACTAGATTTCAAAACTTCCGAAAAAATAATCATTATTTTGGTCTATTTTCGACTCCATTTTCATTAGAAATAAATTTTCTACTTGCAAACTTTCTGATTAATGTTCTAGTTCTAGAACAACAATTAGATACCGATCTGAAAAAAAAATTGAATATTTTCTCCTTATTAGAATTTTATAATAATTGAAGGAGACAATAAAAGAGTGTGTCTTCTGCTGGAATTATAAATTTAATTTATAGCGATCGTTATAAATAAAATTTATAATTCAACAGAAGATTTTACTCTTATTGTCTCCTTCAATATATAAAAATTCTCCTACCCTCGGCACAAAAGCTTTCAATTTAATTTATATTAATTATTTATCTAGCCAGGAAAAAATATAACAAAATACTAATAGATAATATCACTTTTGATAAGTATTTAGGTATGGATTTACATATACGAGAAGCTATTTTTGAGTATAAAATTTACGAAAAGAAAAATTAGAAGCTCACTATGTGCTAAAAAAATAATAGTCATATTTCTACATTTTTAACTATCTTTTTTGAAGAACAAATATCAATAGAATTATAATATTTTATCCGCGGTTCGAGACAATTTCTTTTCTTCAAATGTGGCCCGTGTAAGCCAAAAGATTACCCCTGATATAAATTATAAATTAATACATTCATTGGAAGGCTCGCTCATCTGATCATTCCATTGCTAGCGACTGTTGAGGTTGTCTAAATACAGGGGCTGCCATCAAGTGCTGCCATCTGTTAAACCCAAAGCGGTAAAATTTATAGTTATAGAGACAATTCTTTCGCGTTAAACGTGTTATATCAAACGTACCTAAAGATTGCGTTCCATGAAAAAATGAATATGAAAATATACATTTTTAATATAAAAAATATATATAGTACCTATTTATATTTTTTTTAACAAAATATTTTTATTTTTAAATTTAAATTTACATAATTTTTTTTACAATAATTTGGGCATCGAGCAACACTCCCTTTCTATGTCCATATTTAGAACATATAATAAGATGGTGTCATCTATTAAATCCGATAGAATGAAATATTTTTAATTAGGTAAATGTCAGAGTGGTTGTTTTTCACCCACTCGGGAATCGAACCCGAGTGCCAGTAACAGCAATCTGGGCCATCTGGCTCACCTGCGATTTGCTAACCCCTCTGACATATATACGCGTTAAATATTTTACTCAAAGATTGTTATCATAATTTGTAAAATTTCGCGATCTAGCGATTCTAAATTTGAAAAATATAGCCATGCCTTATAATTTAAATAAAAGTCCTTGAGTGTTTCGTATTTTGAAGAGATTCAAAATTCGAAGGGCAATGGAATGACTTTTCCTAATTGAATATGAAAGATTTCAATTTGCCGATGGAAATAGATTCAAATTTTCTTAGAAAATCATAAGAGAGTGTCATCTATTAAATCCAATGGAATGGAATATTTTTAATTATACATCAGAACAAAACAACCCGTTTTCACCCCTCGAGAATCGAACCGAGTGCCAGTAACAGCAATCCGGGTCATCTGGCTCACCTGCGAGGTGCGAACCTCTCTAATATATGTAAACGCGTTAAATATTTTACTCAAAAATTTGTAAAATTTCGCGATTTAGTGATTCTAAATTTAAACATAGTCATTCCATATATAATAGTTTAAATAAAGGTCGTTGCGAGTTTCGAATTTTGAAGAAATCTTTGAGGAAAATATTTAACGCGTTTATATATGTCAGAAAGTTCACACCTCGCAGGTGAGCCAGATGGCCTGGATTACTGTTACTGGCACTCGGTTCAATTCCCGAGGGGGTGAAAAACAACCCTCTGACATATAATTAAAAATATTCCATTTCATCGGATTTAATAGATGACAACATCTTATTATTTTCTAAGAAAATTTGAATCTGTCACCATCGGCAAATTGAATGAAATCTTTCATATATATATATATATCATTTTTCCTATACATTATCCTACGATTCATTTCAAGAAGTCTTCCAATTCTTATCAGTCTCATCTCTAAAGGCTTAATCTTAGATTGTATTGCATTTCAAAAAATGCTACTCGTGGATCATTTGATTTGGGCTGACGAGACTAATTTTCTTATTTGTTTCGTTAAAATTATAGATTTTAAGACTTGAGACTCTTCAAAGTAAATCGGCCATCAAATATCTTTTATCACCATTTTTGCCTGTGGCTTTGAAAACGATAAAAAAATTGCCTTTTAATTTCATATTTAATAGAAGACGCAGAGGGGCGAAAGTCCGCATGCGTATTTTCCCCATTACACCTGCGAACTTTGACACCAACAAAAAAAATGGTTCCACTGCGTTTCTACAGCTAAACTTAAAATGAATAAAATAGTACTTTTAGAACTTAGATTCGCCAATAAAACAAACATGCAACACAGATATGAATGTAAATTTTTTATACAAATTATTAAATAAATAATAAACTTTTTCGAATATTTGAAATTAAAAAAAAACAAAAAATAAAGAAACATATTTCCAATAATTTCCATAAATCGATATCAATAGAGAATTGCAAATCTATTGGACTATCAATGATGAAATTCTACTATATGTAAAAAAATGAGCTGGTGTGTTCACCACACGACTTTCACATTTTCGAAATTCGAAACTTAAGCTCAATATAGGGTAGAATGAGTACAGAAAGCTTTTGGTTGAAATCGGAAAACCGCGCGCCGCGACACTCCTACTTTACACCCCCTTCTTTTATTTCAATCGGATTAAAAATTTGACACAACTAATACCTCATGACACTTGATAAATACACTAATTTTTAAAAAAATCGTTAGAGCCGTTTTTGAGAAAATAAAAAAAGAACGAAAAATCTTTCATGTAAATGTCCACTTCTGGTTTTCCGATTTCAACCAAAAGCTTGCTGTACTTTTTCTAGGCTATATCAAGCTTAAGTTTAGAATTTCGTATCTCTGAGATTTATGGTTGCGAAACGCAGGGGGGGGGGGTACATCCGTACATACATACGTTCATACGTACGCACTAACCAATGGATTTTTGGCCCCTTTTTGGACTCTGGGGACCACAATTTCCGGTTTATTGTCCTAAAACCGATTTTCAACTATTAAGGACATCGATTCCTTCCACCTAGAAGTTACAAAATGAAATTAACTTTTTTCATCTCTGAGATACAAACTCTCAAAGAGTCAGGGCCCAGGCAGACCATCGCAATACTTTCACATTATATTCTATCAATATAAATATGAAAGCAAAAAAAACATATACCTAAGCACAGGTAGAGTTTTGGCCGATTCAATTGGCCAATATCATTTTTAAGGGCTCTAATTAAGCTAGAAACTCAAAATTTGGCAGGTACATAGAGTTTAATGTTTGTTTGTGTGATCTAAGGATAGTTAATTTATCAAAATCGAGAAATAAATGAGGCTCAAAAAAGGGTCAATGAAAATGTATTTTTTACTGACGCCCATCAATCTGAGGTACCGATGAAGGGGTCTTGACAATTTAGATTTATAGATTCTAAATTTTTAATTCAAATTATTTTCATGAAAATTCTTGCTGTTATGCATTTTGACGTTAGGGTAAATGAACAAAATACGTGACCAAAACATTCCACCCTTCCTAAAGTTTGTTGATTAAAATTCTAATACGATTTTCGATTTCGGGGAAAGTAAATACATATAGTTTGTAAATTTAAACTTTTTAACGATAATGAATTTAGGTCGTATCAAAGATTTTAATAGATATGTTTATATTGCATGTAGAAGCGTCTTGTCCTCCTAAATTCATTTTCGTTAATAAATTGATTAAAATCGCAAATTGATTTTGAGAAAAAATTCTATCTTTCTTTCTCAAATAGATACTTATTTCTTTACACTTAAACTTTTTATTTTATTTAGCTTGCGACCTTCAACTTTCCGATAAACTGAACTGAGAGACAGAGAGGTATTGTTGTGACAATAATTGGGCCTCTTTTTACTTTTGACTTTTAACTCATCAGAGCCTATTATTATACTACCTGTTTTGTTAATATTTATTAAAAAAGTATAAAGGCCCAAATTGGCCCTTAGCACAAGGCCCTTCAAAGACTAGCTACGCCACTTACAGTTTTTAAGGAAACTGGGCAAGATTAATTGAATATATAGAATTTTAGCAGAGTTTATTTACCAGGGTAAGCGGATATTAGAATACTTTTACATAACTGTATATGACTCCGAATCCATTAATTCCCGGACTTAAACTGAATGTTTAGCAATAATGTGTGTCAGAGGCGTAGCCACGGGGAGAGGGGGGGTTCTGACCCCAAGGGCAGGGTCCATGGGATGAGTAACGTCAACGACAAACCGTTTCTTAAGGAAAACTAACTGTAATTAAATATATTTCATATGTTTAACCAAGAATTATGTTTTTTTTAATTTCTTGTAGTACCTTTTTAGTTCAGTTAAATTGTTCTCTAATGGGTCCCTCTAGGGAAAGTTTTGGGGTAGTTTTGATTTCTTGATCCTATATGTTTTTTTGGTGTGCTGAATCTGAATCTGAGGTTTACTAACAAAATTTCGTGACGGAACATTGTTAAAAATGCTAAAAAAGTAAAAAATCACATTTTTTTTCTTATAACTCGAAAACTTTTCGTAAATAACCTTCCTTTTCAAAAATGTAAGTTCAAAAAAATTTCCTACAAATTTCATCATTTAGGTTTTTTCCGACAGACCGTTCGGGCTCAACCGCTAGTTGAAAATTGGCGTATTTTTTCTGTTTCTCCAAATCCCAAAAACTCGCACATTTTTCGATTTTTTCCTATTTTGACCATGAAGGAGCACGTTTTCGACAAAGACTACTCTATACAATTTGAAACTAGATTAAATATGATACAATTCAAACAAAGTTTCTTCTTAATTGGATAATGGTAACCCGTGTCGCAATGAGGTTTAAATTTTGAAAAACTGCAATTTTTTGCAAAAAATCAGTTTTTCCTACATAAAATGAAAACCAGTCATCCTAGAAACTTTATTTTTGTCGCAGTCTCTAGAAAATTTTATTGACTTGAACGTTTACTTTGGGCCACTTTTTTGATAAAACTCTTAGATTTAATGATATATAGCATTTTTCATGACAGGATATGATCCGGTTCCTCAAAAGTGTCATGAAAAATGCTGGATATCTATAGGATGAGTGGTTTTCATTTTATAAAGGAAAAACTGAATTTTTTTGAAAAAAAAACGATCATTTTCTCACCTGGAAAATGCTGGACATCTATAAATCTAAGAATTTTAACAAAAAAGTGATCCAAGTAAACGTTCAAGTCAACAAAATTTCCTAGAGAATGATATAGAAATCATGTTGAAAACTTGGATTTTGCGCTTGAGTCTGAACGGTTGGTCGGAGAAAAAACCCTAAATAGCCGGATACTGACTGAGGATTTGCTTCGCGAGGCCAGCCCCTTGAGGCAAATGCCTGGTCGGTCAGTACGTGCCTCGCCAAAGGCAAAAGTGTCGGTTGCCTCGTCTGAGGCTGCCTCGGCCCGATCCATCGGTTGTTGGTTTTTGTGATTGCTCAAAGGCGCCTCGGGTCGTTTCCTGCGTTCACTCAGGACGGTTCTGGGGCGAATGCCAGAGGAGGCCTCGCGAGGCTGCTCTGTCAGTCAGTATCCGGCTAATGATGAAATTTGTATGCAAATTTATGAACTTTCATTTGAAATAGGAACGTTATTTACGAAAAGTTGATAGTTTTCGAGTTATAAGCAAAATATCGCTAAAAATGAGATTTTTTAAATTTTTTTGACAATGTTCCGTCACGAAATTTTGTTACCGAACCTCAGATTCGGATTTAGTACACCCAAAAACATAAAGGGTCGAAGAAATTACAACTACCCCAAAACTTTCCAAGTAAAAACACAATTTAACTGGAATATTTGTTTTAATAAAAAAAATCTCACTAAATATTTTGCTTTGTGGATTGACCGCTCCATGAAAATTTTCTGGCTACGCTACTGGTGTGTGTTCATATTACAGTGAGAATTAGAATTATAAAAACATCTCATTATCAACATCACACATAACAAATTAAATTATATTAACCTAAAATACCTCAGTTCCTAAAAATAACGATGGTCATCCTAGGTGGCATAAATATACCAAACTATATATACATATACTATTAAACAGGTCTCTTCTAAATAGTACTTTTCTATCGTTAGACTAGAATATTTTCGTGGAGAACAACGAAATTAGGTCAGATTAATACCTCCATCCATTGACCCTCTATTTGGTACTAAAAATAAAATTACTTAAAAAATAAAAAGTATTAACAAATCAATTGATAACATATATAGACACATACGAAAATAGACGTAAGAAATACATATAGATTAAAATACAAAAATATAATATATATTTTTTTCAATGATATTGAATTGAAAAGGAGATCCACCAAGAAGGTGCGTCCCTAAAGGTCTAGGTTGGCCCAATCATAGTGGAAAAGAAGAAGCCTGATTTTATGGGCTAGGTAGGAGTTGAAGGTATCTATGAATGCGGATCTTAAACAGCTGAAGGTTATAAGTTGCGAGGAAAACGGTGGCTGGAAGTGAGTTCCAGTCATTGGAGGTCATAGAGATGAAAGAGTTGACGAAAGCGTTGGTTCGGTTTTTATCCAATTTGACAGCGAAGGGGTGATGAGCTTTCGAAAACCGCTTGTTTCTAGCAAAGACGGCTCTAGGGGAGATAATTGATTTCAGCTCTACTGAACAGACACCATGATAGTATCTGTAGTACAGGGAAAGGGCATAAACGGTTCTTCGGTGAGCCAAGGAGTCGAGTGAGTTAAACAAAGGAATTATTATTTAACGGGTTATAGTGGTGTTTCACAAAGAGGAAATAAAATTAAAAAATTAAAAAATCTTTTAAATTATTTTGGAGATTTTTTATTTATCTCTATACATATTTCGGGCTATGAACCCTTCATCAGGAGGTTAAACAGAACACTGAATGATGTTTAACCTCCTGATGAAGGGTTCATAGCCCGAAATATGTATAGAGATAAATAAAAAAATCTCCAAAATAATTTAAAAAGATTTTTTAATTTTTTTAATTTTATTTCCTCTTTGTGAAACACCACTATAACCCGTTAAATAATAATTCCTTTGTTTAATATGTTTCACTATAAACCAACACCGCTTTCCCTAAACTTTATCGAGTGAGTTAGTTAGGGCCGCGTCTCCTATTAGTTTATTTGCTCGTTTCTGAATTTCATCCAGTGTGGCAAGAGAATGCTTGGAGGCCCCTCTCCACAGGCCCCTCTCCACAGATGAGAGCCATATTCGAGACAGGGACGAATTTTAGTCTTATACAGTATAAGAAGTTGACTGGGAGTAAAATAGCGTCTAGACCTAAATATGATACCAAGCTTGCGCGCTGCAGTTTTAACAGTGGTTGAGATATGGTCATTCCAAGAAAGGCCAGACCCTAAAGTGACGCCTAGCATTGAAATTTTATCACTGAATTCTAATGAGGATGAATCGAATGATATGTTTAGGGGGCTTCTATCGACGTGTCTAAATAAGGCAACACGAAGTGAAGTTAATTAAGTTTTGGGATCACAGGTTTTAAGTCTGCATAAGTCTAAATTAATTGAGGAGGCAATGTCTGCACGGTTTTTATGCGATGCAGGGACGTTATGTAGGGTGCTGTCATCTGCTTAACAATGTGTTGGAGGGCAAATTTAGAAGGTCGTTGTGTGAAATTTTGCTGCCGGGATGGACTTTCGTTCTTTAAAAAAGTTTGGAAAAATTTGGAATTGAGGTAAAAATATAGTATATTAAAAATTGAATCTTGTATATAAAAATAAAATTAATATACTTTTAAAATCTGACACTTGGACTGCTATTGTTTTCAGGCCTTGGCAATGGTCTCGTAGAAAACCGAAACCAATCAACCATGGTGGTCGGCCAATATTAAATATTTCCACATAAATAAAGATTTGAATATTATTTGTTTAAAAATATCCTAATATCCGCTTACTTTGGCAAGTAAACTCTGCTAAAATCACTTTATACTGTATATATATAAATAGTCTATTCATTTATATAATAGTGTATGTTCATTTCTGTCTAAGGACACCTTGATTCATTTCTCTTAAAAATATCATCTCAAATTTATTCAGACAGCTATTTATTATTTTGATATGGTCTTCTTTACAAAAAGGTTGACAATTCCTGAACTAGATATTTATCTATAAGCTTATAAATAAACGTTGGTAAGGGAAAGTTACCTGATATGCCTAGCGGTAGCTGTACACCTACCACCGGCTGAGGATCTACAATAGATCACGTGTCTCAAAAGTGTGGTACGTGAGTCGATACGAGGAGACTTCCAAAGAAAATTTAATATTTTCTTTTTTCTTTCTTTTTTTAAAGCAAATATTTGCAGAAAAAAAAAGAAAATTAATTAAAGAATAGTAAATATTAGAGTTTAAATTGCCGAGAGTAGTAGACTTTACATTTCTAAGGAAATCACGAGAGGTCGTCATCTACTTGATCCAAGATCGAATGGATAATTTTTAATTATATTTCAGAAGGGTTATGTTTATCCCTCCGGAATCGAACTCATTAAAAAATGTTTGAGTGAAATATTTAGCAGAAGCATATGCCAGAGGGTTTCACCTCACGGGGAAGTCAATTGCTCCTGATTGCTCATTTGCCCTCGGGTTCTATTCCTGAAGAGGTGAACACAACTCTTCTGACAAATAATTAAAAATTATCCATTCCATCTCAGATCTAGCAGATATGCTGCCTAGCTGGTCCTAAGCCCATATAAAGGGGTGGGTTGGGCGTTAGCCCAACCACCTAACCCCGTAAAAATGCCTGGTTCAGGAACCTCTAAGGGCCAGTTGTATGTCGGTTGGTATACTCTTTTTAACCGTTGGCAAAGGGTAAATGGCTGGGATGGCCAATCAGATGAAAGTGCCTGTCATCTGATTGGCAGGCACTTTCATCTGATTGGCCATCCCAGTCTTTTACCCTTTGTCAACGGTTAAAAGAGTTTACCAACCGACATACAACTGGTCCTAAGAAAAGCCTCGGATGTCGGACGGATTATTCGGAAACAGACCCTGCAAATGAGAATAGAAATGAGAATTGGAACGTGGAATACTAGAACTCTCTATAAATCTGGAGCAATACAATCTGCAATAATTGAATTAGAGGGGTATCAAATCGATATATGTGCTCTACAAGAAGTAAGATGGACTAATGATGGAGAAGCTAACTTGGGCAACTCAACAATATATTACAGTGGTCATCCATCTCAACATATTTATGAAGTAGGCGTCGTGGTAAAGATCACTCTTCAAAATGCAGTACTGTTAGGTAACGGATTAGTGCTGACGAGATGCTTATTTGCAGTTCTAGTAAAAGTAAAAACATTGAGGGTATGAGTTTCGGCTAAAAATGCGATTATTTTGTCAGATAAGAGATAAGAAAAAAATAATTTTAATAATCATTGTCATTGAATATTAATAACAATTGTTTTATCATTCTATTTGATTCAATATTTCCCTAGTAGCACAATGTTTCAAACTATATAGCAACTATATAGTGCCCATATAGATTTCGACAATCTATATAGTAACTATATAGTTTGAAACATTGTGCTACTAGGGTTTATCATGTTTCAAAATAGAAAGCTTAAACATTGAAAAGTGCAATCCGTTAATTCAAACTTGTTTTAATTGAAAAGTTTTTATTCTGCCGAGAGTAGCAGAGTTGTTGAATCACAAAGAGAAACGAAGAGGTTGTCCTCTGCTTGATGCAAATAAACATACTGATAAATATATAAACCGGGTGAGTTTTTTATCTTGAGACAGTCTTATACTCAAAAACAGTGCATAATATGAAAAAAAGTTTCAAATAAAAGTTTATTTATATCAAGGGGAAACTAAACTACACTATTGTTTGTCGACCTAGATACCTAGAACAAGCTTTTAAGGGTATTTTAAGGTCAAGTTTTGTTTTTTAAATGGAAACCTATATTTTTCTTTTCATTTACTAAATCAACAAAAAAAAGCTGAACAACTTTCATAAGAACCATTTTTTATACGACATCAAATAAAAAAATATTAAATCAATTTGATCTAAAAAAAATCAAATATTTAATTGTTCAATAAATAATTATTAAATTGAAGAGTCACAACAATGAAAATAAGTGTTTATAATTATCTTAAAACCTCATTGTACACAGATTTAAGATATTATTTTCTACTTAAAAGATCTATTTAAAATTATTGAGCTTAAAAAAGTTTATTTCTCGTGTCAATCCATTAGATAGTTATTATATATTTTATTACCATAATAAAAATCGAGCATTTTTTTGTTGAAGAAAGATATTTCATCTAGAAGACTTAAAGTAAAACTCTCAAACTCACGCGGAGCAACCCAAAAAACCTCTACTGACATATATATGTATATATTAAAAAATACAAATCTTTAAAAAACAATCAAAAAATACGTTTATTCGAAACCAAACGTTTCGTGAGAATTTCTCCCTTTTACAATGGTAAATTTAAATCTAAATTTTAGAGGAAGCGATCTTTTTTTTTCTTTTTTCTTTTTAGTAAAAAATTTACCAATGAAAAATGGAGAAATTCTCCCTAAACGTTTGGTTTCGAATAAACGTGTTTTTTGATTGTTTTTTAAAGATTTGTATTTTTTAATACATAAATTAGATCTAAAAAAAAATCCAAATAATAATTATTCTTAACAATTATTCAACTTAATTATCAAATAATAATGATAAAATATTTAATTATTAAATAAATAATTTAATAATTTTTTGACAATGTTCTGTGATATTCCAGAGTGAACCCGATAAATCTCTAATGACATAGAACCTATCAGCGGAAACCTCACTGAACATATATATATATATATATATATATATATATATATTGTATATGTATGGTATATATATATTATTTATTTGCTTGAGACTATAATTTGGAAGGTTTGATATTGTGATTGTGAATGTCTAACTGGCTTCTCGGCTAAGTAAGAACAAAAATTTTCAATATCCACGCGATACTAACCCATGAAAAATAATATTTATAATTAAAAAAGACTGATGATAAAGGCCAAGGTTTCCAAACTATAGTCTCAAACAAATAAATAATATATATGCATACAAATATATATATATATATTTGTGTGTATGTTTATTTGCATCAAGCATAGGACAACCTTTTTGTTTCTCAAACTTCTTTGTCAAATTTTAGCTTCTAAGCTAAAACCGTTCGATAGTTTTTAATCGACTTCAAAAAAGGAGGAGGTTCTCTATTCGACTGATTTTTTTTTTTTTTTTTTTTTTTGTGCCTATGTTACCTCATATCTCCGCAAATTGTCAACCGATTTTGAAAATTTTTTTTGCATTGGGTCCAGTCTAGCTTCCGATTGGTCCCATTTTTTTTCCATAGGTATTAGACCTTTTTTATTAGGTTTGTTTAGACCTAACCTATTTGTTTATGAACCGATTTCGATGGTTCTTTTTTTATCCGAAAGGGGTGTCTTAGGGATGGTGTCATTAATTTGGTCAAGTTCTGATGATATGATCACTATTAATGACATCACTAAAAAGAGAAAAATAAAAATAATTTTTAAGAAAAAATAAAAACCGACTTCAAAAAATTAAATGCAACAAATAAAATACACTAAAAGGTATAAAATAATTATTATCTTATTTAGTTACAACTAAACGACGAAATATTAACATGAAATTACTTTTTGAAGTTGGTGCCAAATATATACCTTTTATGAATCGCACTCGACGGATCTTACTTAGTACGTTTGGCGGGTACGCTCGCTTATAGGTATAGTTTGTTTGGCACCGAATACAAAAAGTAATTTCATGTTAATATTTCGTCGTTTAGTTGTAACTAAATAAGATAATAATTATTTTATACCTTTTAGTGTATTTTATTTGTTGCATTTAATTTTTGAAGTCGGTTTTTATTTTTTCTTAAAAATTATTCTATATAAGAGTGTAATATATGTAATATTTTAGCATTAAGATGGAACTTTCTACGACCATCGTTTTTTTTTTTAAATTTATTGTGCATATATGAAATTAGGCAATCAAAAAAAATTTTCAGCCCTTCTCTGAAAATAGTTTTTGGATACATCAGATACTCCAGAGACTGGAACTCGCTCCCTGCCACCATCTTTCCCGCGAATTATAACCTTCAGCTATTTAAAACCCGTATCCACAGATACCCACGACCCCCGCCCAGCCCATAAAATTCTTTCTTCTTCTTTTCACGATGGAGGGGCCAACCCGGGCCTTTAGGTGTTGCACATTTTTGGTGTAACTCCTTCTCTCATCATTTTCATAAAAAAATTAAGCCTATAATCAATTTCACTCCTTTATTTTAGGTCCTGAAAAAAAGAAAGTTTCTCTTTTTCGATTTTTTCCTTAAATTGTAGCCCAAACTCTACCCGTATGCCAAATTTCAGCATTCTAGGATCATCAGAAGTACTTTAGGTTTTTGATATGTCAGTGAGTCAGTCAGTGTTAAAAATGGCACTTTTCAGAGCTTAATAACTCAAGAATTATAATAGATTTATTCATGAAATTTGGAATTCTAGGTGTTCTAGTGGGTCTTATTAGCCATGCAAAATTCCAAGCGTCTAAGCCTAATAGTTTTTGGGTTATAGGGGGGTCGAAAGTAGCTTGAAATGGTTCGTGTAAATATACACATGGCCGGTGCGTCGCCCGTTTTTCCGAACTTGGCTGACACACTTCCGTGTGTCTATATATTTCATTTTTTATTTTTTTATTTTTATCTTTTCATAGATTCGGTACGCTCTCCGTCAATAATAAGCGAAAATAAAATAAACTATTAAAAAATTATTTTTCAACTAAAATCCAAATCAATTTTATTAATTAATTTTAATATATAAATATTTTTAGTAAACTATTAGTGGATTTTAAAATAAATAATTTGATTAGTTAATAAATTTTAATTTAATAAATACCATTTTATTTATTTATGCCTCTATAATCACATTGTCTTAAAACAGTGGTCTTCAACCTTATATATGCGTGAGCTAGTTTCGAAGTTAAAATCATCCTGTGAGCTACTTGTTACATTAAATTTACTTATTGCTTATACAATATAGGTACAACATTATTTATACAATTTTATATAATATGTGCAACCCAAAAAGATGACGAAATCTATTCAAAATATTCAAAATTATGTAGTTATATTAAAATATAAACAAATTAAGATATAATAGTTTATTTTATCTGAAATATTAAACAAAATATGTAAACAACAGTGACGGTTATGACTTTTCAGCCAGGGGATGCTGTCAAATAAAGAACCCTTCATTTTTTGAAATTTTATTTTAATCTTCGCTTTTTTTTGTTGCAAATTTAATCGAATACGGCATCATTTTCGTTATTTTTTAAAATTTAACATTAAAAATATATTTAGGGACCTTCGCCCCAAACGGATACTGCTTTGTGAGAGTGAGGGTAGGAGTCAGAAATTAATTCTTGTGAATTAATCTCCACAGTCCCTGAGATGGAAATCGACCATCTTCCACAATGAATCAGCCTGTCCTGTAAGAAAATCTTAAATTTCTCCTAATTCTATTGAAACAAGCAAACTATGACTTGTCTATAGCACTTTTACCAAAAATTGTCACGAGCTACCAAAAATGACGTCGCGAACTATCGGCATATGATTTTTTCATGATAAAAATCAAAATATTTTGGCTTTAGAACAAAATTTCTGCCACTTCAATCTTGAGATATCGTGATTATCGATCCAGACACACAGTAAAGCAATATATCGCTTGCACACATACCGCATACTGAGTAATTTTTTGAATTTTACATCAAATCGATATCTGTTGGGGGGGGGGGGGCTAGGCGACGCGACGTCTGGATTCACCCGAAGTTCTTTTTTTTAAATTACAAAATAAAGAACAAATTGTATTATAGACAAAATGATCGATTGAATTCGTATCCCGGTCGATCCTCCGATTATTTTCTATAATATATTTTTTTTAATTCTCTAATTTAATTTAATTTATATACTGTCTTTGAACGAGACCTCCTTGTCTTTACACCTAAGTCTTTATCAAAAAAAATAATATTGATCTTTGGGAAACGTCAATATAATTGGAAGGTGCTTAAATATACTTATAATAGTTTCTTTTTGGGCATATTTATGTTTGAAATATCCGAAACGTGCAGTGAAATTATTTTCTGTGCACCTGTTTCTCTACGTGTCTGTGACCCTGACTCAATTCATAATTTACCGATGAAAACTGTAGAAACTGAGAAAAAATTGAATTGGCAGATGGCGAGCTATCAAATGGTAGTAACTAAGGAGCGGAAAACCTCATCTCTATGCCAAGTTTAAACTTTTTAGCCCAAAACGTTTGATGACAAAAATGACCTTATCACTAAAATCTTAGACAGCCTACCTTGTCTTGAAAGTTTTCCTTCTTTCTACGTACGCCTGGGCGATGCGAAAGAGGATTGAATTTATCTAAATTTTTTTGTGTTTAGAAATATTTGAAACGGGGAGGGGGGGGGGGCATTTTCTAGAATGATTATTTCCATACTTTCGTAACGTAAGAAGAAAAGCTGGTAGAAAATTTAAATTGTATGTATTCTTGTTGTAAAGAACTGATTACATTTTGGAAATTCTAACTACAGAACATACAGAAGAAAAATGCAGAAAATAATCAAAACAAATCGAATCGTTAAATGGCTAGCCAATTTGTATTAATAATCTGAATGATCGTGCTAAGTTTCATTTATCTAATTCAAACCGTTCGTAAATTAAAATTTGCAGAGAGCATACTGATTTTTTAAAAATATTCTTCAGTGTTCAAATATTAAGACCCGTATCCACAGATACCTTCGACCCCCGCCCAACCCATAAAATTCTTTCTTCTTCTTTTCACGATGGAGGGGCCAACCCAGGCCTTTAGGGGTTGCACCTTTTTGGTGTAACTCCTTCTCTCGTCATTATCATAAAAAAAAAATAGTCAACGTAGAAAGAAACCTACATGTTTATTAATATTATTTTTAATTGCGTTTAATTTCAAAACTTTGTGCATAGATATGGCTTGATGATAGTAGTAGTAAGTCCAAACGTTGAAAAATTCAATTCAATTTTATTCGATTCTGGCTGCAATTAAAATTCGACCTTTTTAGCTGAATTTAAAGTCTAAAATAATATTAATATATTGCTTTTAACTAAACCCAGGAACTACGTAAAAAGTCTAGAGAAAGGTGTCCGCCTGTATCTATGCAACAAAATGGGCGCCTTTGGGTCGTACTAGCCTACACTACAGGCGTCCTTGTTAAATGAATATTTTTCATAATGTTTAAAAATTGACGGCCATCTCGCATGATCTCATTTCCAATTTTTCTAATAATTAGCAGTGAGGGCGCCAGGGGTGTACGCGGTTGGGCGAGCTAAATTATTCTCGTCCAACCTGGTAAATTGAGCATTTAAACAAAAAATATTGAAAAACCGAGCTGTTAAAATAAAAAAAAAAAAAAAAAAGATAAACCATCGCATTCAATATTATAGATTAGAGGTGTCCATCCTTTTGGCTTACACGGGCCACATTTGAAGAAAAAAAATTGTCTCGAATCGCGGATAAAATATTATAATTCTAGGTTAAAAATAAAATAAAATGAGAGAGTCTTCTGTTTTTTAAATAAAATAATTTTTAATTATTTCTAGAGAGTTATATTCTAATCTCCCAAGAAGAAACATGAAGAAAAAGACATTATATATTTTTCAAATTTTCTATGTATAAATCTTAATTTGTAACTAATTTGAAATATTTGTGACAGACTGATGATGAAGGCTATGCCTTCGAAACTATAGTCTCTAGAAATAATTAAAAATTATTTTATTTAAAAAACAGAAGACTCTCTCATTTTATTTTATTTTTAACCTAAAATAAAAACAATTCTGTTACCATCGACAGTGAAATCTTTTATTCAACTAATATTATAATTCTATTGATATTTGTTATTCAAAAAAGATAGTTAAAAATGTAGAAATAAGAGCTCAATTATTTTTTGGCTCATAGTGAGCTTCTAATTTTAATTTTCGTAAATTTTATACTTGAAAATATTAATAGCTTCTCGTTTATGTAAATACATACCTAAATACTTACAAAAAGTGATATTATGTATTAGTATTTGTTTATATTTTTTTACTGGCTAGATAATTAATATAAAATTCTAATAAAGAGACAATATTAAATTTTTCTTTCAGATCAGTATCTAATTGTTGTTCTAGATTCTTGAACATTCAATCAGAAAGTTTGCAAGTAGAAAATTTATTCTAATGAAAATGGAGTCGAAAATAGACCAAAATGATTATTATTTTTTCGGAAATCTTGAAATCTAGTTCCAGATTCAAAATTTAAAATTAGCACTTTTATTTTTTGAAAACTTCACAGAAGATTTTCAGATTTCTTATTTTAGAGAAAAAAATTATCAGGCCAAATTGTTGTGTGTTTTCCAGTATCTACATATAAATCTCAATGTTTTAAGGAATTTTATGACTTTATATTATATTGGGCCACGGGTTGGACAGCCCTGGTTTAAATCGAATGGGATTAAAGGGGATATGAGGAATGACAATTTATTTTTTAAAAGGGTCACGAATATAATAATCCCTGACTATCCATTATCTATTGACATGTAAGGACGTGCAAAGATCTAAAAGACAAGTCCTGACAAGTTTTAGTCCAGAAGAGAAATTATTAATTAATTGTGATTGTTCTAGAATACTCGAATTTCTTGTCTTCTTTTCTACTAGAATGTTAACTATAGACTTGTTTAGTGTCGTAATATATAAATTAATGAAATAATAAATATTTTAGAATATGAAAATAAGAAGAATTTTTAAATATTCAATTATATTATTTTTTTATCTTATATAATTGAGCTTATAATTTTTAGTGAATTTTATTCTTGAAAAAAGCTTCACATATTGTACAAATTTACATTCATATTTCAAAAAAGTGAATAAATATATCCCTACATATAAATCTCGGTGTTTTAAGGAAGTTTTTGATTTTATGTTGGGCCACAGTCATTGCAGTGCTGGGCTCATGCGGCCCGCGGACCACGGGTTGGACAGCCCTGTTATAGTCTTTATATAATAAAAATATTTTTTACTTAGGGAAAGTGGTGTAGGTTTTAGGTGAAACATGATATTAATTAATAAACTAAAGGGTGTGAAGTTTCACAGTGAATAAAATAAAACTCAAGAGGTTTATACAAACTCAATATATTTCGGACTAATAATCCGAAATATATTGGGTTTGTATAAACCTCTTTGATTTTTTCATTCACTGTGCAACTACACACCCTTGACTTTATTAAATAATAAAAATATTATAATTATACATTATATTTTTTTTTAATGTCTATTTTGTATATTGGGTCTCCGAGGAGCGGGCCCCCGCCTCTTACAAAAAATAAGTCAGAATGGATAGAATAGCCATGGTCCATATTTATTTCAACTTCAAACTTTCAGCTTCAGAAAAAATAAATTAAAATCAGAGTGGATGACTGAGGGAGCCAGGATTAATCCTGACTCACATTTCACCCCTTTTTTTTATATTTACAATAAAATAATTATACGCCACTCGCGCCATATGTTCTTCTGCTGAAATTGTAAAAATTAGGAACATCCCTATATGTTAGATCGTTTATTGTCTTTTGGGATATAATCAGGGCGATAAGGGACTCCACCGCTTTATACCACCACACTTCCTATCACGAGATTGTATTAGCCTTGACCCTGACCGTGCCCGCCCTGACGCCAAATTGTCCACCAGACTGGAGTTTTCTCTATATTTTTACTTTATCCAATGCGAAGCATGGGTAAAGTATTGTAATCGGTCTCGCGGCAAACGCGACTTCAAAGGGTCGTCAGGTAAAGACTACGGAACCCATGGACTCAATTAAAGTCGCAAATTGTAGTAACCATTCTATATTGGATTTTTGATGTTTCGGTTTTTATTGGTAACCATTGCTGAAGACATGGAGGAATCGACTTAAAATCAAAAATAACGATCGATTCTTATCTAATACTAGAGAAATAACCTTATTGCATTCCATTTTTGATGTTTTGACTATTAATGGCAACCTCTACGGAAAACATGGAAGAATCTACTTAAAATAAAAAGACTAAATTACCTTTTGGTAAACAACTCAAGCTTGAGTTGTTTGCCATAAAAAGAATTTAGTCTTTTTGATTTTAAAGTCGATTCTTCCATGTTTTTCAGTAGAGGTTGCCATTAATAGTCAAAACATCAAAAATGGAATGCAATAAGGCTATTCCTCTATTATTAGATAAGATTCGATCATTAATTTTGATTTTAAGTCGATTCACTTCATGTCTTTAGCAATGGTTACCCATAATATCGAAGGGTCAAAATTCTAATGTAGAATTGTTATTCCTCAAGGATTAGATGAGAATCGATCGATATTTTTTATTTTAAGTCAATTCCTTCATGTCTTCACCAATTGTTACCAATAATAACCGAAATGTCAAAAATCGAATTTAGAATGGTTATTCCTCGACTGTTAAATGATAATTGATCATTATTTTTGAATTAAAGTCAACATGAACTTCATATTGCATGTGATATCTGATTAATAATAAAAGGAATAAACATATTAATATTTCAAATGAATTTGGATAAAGTTTAGCAACGATCCGTTGCAGTTTATTCAATTTTGATTCGGTGGGCAACACCCAGTCCTGCAAAACGCGAAGACGATTATCACGTCCAAAACCCACACCATCAAACTATTAATAAAGAATATTTAAATTATGCAAGAATCTGAATCACCTGAAATAATACACATTTCTTCAGCTTACCCACCAAATTTTTCTGTCGGGTGTCGCCCAACCGAAAAGAAAAAGCTGTCGCCGCTACTGGCCACAAGATAGCTCAATTAAATCAAATAATTCAATATATATTTGATAATACTTTTGTGGAATTATTTAATAACACCTTTTGATGAAAATATACATTAATTTATTAGGAAATATTATACCTAGGATACAATTACACGATGTTTTGAACATCTGTGATTATTGTTAAGTGATTGATGCTATTATGAAAGCAACAACCAACTGTTGATCATCTGCTTACATGATAGCTCATATTACAATAACAAATAATAATAAGTAGTATTTTTAATATTAAATATGCATTGTATATCTTAAAGACGTTCTGATAGAGACATTTTTGAGAAATTTCGAAAAACTAATAAAAGTTTTTATCAAAATCGCTTCAACAATTTTTTGAGAAATTTTGAAAAAACTAATCACATATTTCTATCAAAACCCTTACAGCCTTTTTAGAGAAATTTTCTAACAGCTAGCTGATATTTACTATAGAAATTCTTTAGATCCGTTTTAAATAAGGTGACCAGGTTTTATCATTGGTAGAGCTGGACAACATTGACGGGGGGGGGGATCTTGTTTAAAAAAAAAAAATTGTTGTAGAGCAACAAAAATTTATTATCATAGAATGCAAAAATTGTATTGTAATATGTTTTTTTGTAATTTCAACATATGTACTTTAAATATTACAAATTTAATAAATAAATATATAAATATAATAGGTATAGTATTAAAAACTTTAAAAACCCTTTATTCTTTCTCAAATTTCTCATTTGAGTAAGTTTTATTTAGTAGATTGTTGTCGTTGTTTAAAACGTCATGAAATTTATCGAGAGACTTTGTTAAGTTATATTTCACACATAATCTGGCTTTAAAAGTCTTAACACTTATTTGTGATTCAACAGATGTCCACACAAAAACGCGTTCTATAGTAGCATTAGTTCCTAGCGATGGGTGAACCGCGATTGAAATTAGGTGTACACCGCCTTTGGAATTATTTCGAATTACTTTCGAATTCATTAGATAATCTATGGTTATCTATTGTCTTCTACTTGGAAATGAAAGTGGAAGTAGGTGTACACGATTTTAGGTCGCGGTTCACCCCTCGGGTCCTAGTAAGGACATCGCGTACCTATTCCACAATTTTTATTGCATTATTGTATGGAACATGGTTTTTTTCAAAATGATGAAATATTTCTAACCATTTATTCGCTTTTGGGATTGCTGCTGATGCCCAAGATTTAACCTTTTCCTTATCAATTCGTACTCTTTCCAAAAATCGGGGCTTTCTTAAAACACCGCGGGACGCGGGACAAGTTGTTAAAAATCGGGACTGTCCCGCCAAAAGCGGGACGTCTGGTCACCTTAGTTTTAAAGAAATTCTGTAAGAGCTAATCATTTTTTTTATTAAAACCGTTACATACATTAGTATTCGAGAAATTTCCCTGGAAAAACTAACTTTTTGAAGTTTTTCTATATTAAAGTAGATTGAATTCTTTTTTGATTAATCATTTCTAATGGCAAAACAACAAAAAAATTGTTTCGCAATCTTACAGAGCCCTTTTTAAGAGATTCTTTAACAGCTAATCACATTTTTTACCAAAACTGTTACATCCGATTTTTGCGAATTCTGAAATAACTAGTCAAATTTTTTATCAATATCGTTAAAACCATTTTCTAGAAATTTTTGAAAAACTAGTCAAATTTTTCTATCAAAATTGTTAACGTCATTTTTGGTAAATTTTAAAAAACTAATCACTTTTTACTTTATAATAATAAAACTTGAACAAGATGCGAGGTAGAGTTTCACAAAAAAGAAATAAAACAAAATTGAGTTTTGAATTCGATATATTAATATTAATTAAATTAAAAATAGCCCTATCAAATAATTCAAATATTTTAAATAACCAATTAGAAGTGCATAAAAATACAATTATTGATTATATATTATAATAAATTAACTAAACATTCCTTCTATTGTTCGCACATTGAATATATTAAGGTAATTGTACCCTCTCAGGCACTTTTCCAGTTGTACCCTGTCACGTACTTTCCCATTCTTTATTATAATAGTAGGTAGAGCTTCCCTTCAGCTGGTTCAAAACTCAATTTTTCCATTTCGAAAATATTAATTCTTAGAACAACTTCTCCTCTTACCCCTACTTTCCCCTCACCACATACATTTCAAAAAATATTAAAAAAATTGTTATTTGTAAAATTATTTTTCCATTGTATAATCAGTTTACTTTGACTCCTGATGATGGGCTCACCCCCGAAATATATCGAATTCAAAACTCAATTTTGTTTTATTTCTTTTTTGTGAAACCTACCTCGCATCTTGCTCAAGTTTTATTATTATATTAAAATGTTTCCCCTAGAACCAACACCTAACTCCTTAAAATTTTTACTTTCACGTTTATATTCTATAGAATATTGGTAATGTGAAGTATTGCGATCGCCACTTCTATCTCAGAGATAAAAAAGTTAATTTCATTTTATAGCATCTAGTTGGAAAGGAATCGATGCCCTTAATAGATGGAAACCGGATTTAGGCCAAAAAGGGGCCAAAAATCCATTGGCCAGTGCGTATGTAAATTTCACATCACGAGATCCATGATCACGAGGCGCGAATTAGAGACGATATATTTATTGAGAGGTTGAGGAAATAGGGCACAAGAAATTCATTATATTTTAGAGGACTTGAGGAATTTAATTCTTTACCAGCTGATGTGAGAAACGCATCAAGTCTGATTCAATTTAAGAACCAAGTGAGGATATATCTTAAACAGGACAGTTGAACATTTCTATTGAGAAATATTATAACTTTAGTATTTTTAAAGAAATTCTCATCTATTTTAAATATACATTGGTTTTTTAACCAGAGCTGATTTTTGAAAAGCATTCCAACTATTTTCGAAAAAAAGATGCTCAAATCTTTTGATTTATGTTTTAAAAAAAGGTCGTTTATGAAAAACTTTTTTTCATTTTAAGCTGAATTTTTTAATTTCCGTTATTGAAGGATGGAGTGAAAAATTTCTTTGCTTATAACATATATTGCGATTCAGAGAGAGGTTTTTGTCTCGAGGGTGTGAGCTGACTGCCCGGATAGCATGTTAGTTCTCAGGTTCGACTCCTGGGGGGATGAATCCCCTCTGATTTCGCAATTAAAGAATATTTCTACTAAAATCCGAGAATTTGTCCTAAAAAATTAAATTCTTTCTATTTAGTATTAAAATTTGTAATATTGTAATATATATGTGTATGAAAAAAATACCTACATTTAAATATAAATAAATACAATAAATGTACCTATGTATGTACTCTCCTGCGTTCGCAACCCTAAGACTCAGAGCTACGAAATTCGAAACTCGATATATGCTAGAAGGAATACAGTAATCTTTTGGTAGGTATTTATACTCCAGTGCCGCCGGAGATCGTAAGCCCGACATCGTGATGGCAGGGCCGGAAGATCGGGTGACGGTCATTGATGTCCAGGTGGTCTCCGCGCTCGCCGGACTGGAGGTTGCCAACAGGAACAAAATTAATTATTATAGTTGCAACTCCAGTCTGGTCGGGAATATCGCGGCGAGGTTTGGAGTCGCCGCCGGTGATGTCACCGTTTTGGCGGCGACAATATCGTGGAAGGGGGTGTGGTGTCCCCGGTCCTTCAGGGACCTGCGCGCCCTGGGTGTCCCCAAAACTACATTAAACAAAATGACACTCAGGGCGATGCTAGGTTCCCTTTTAACTTCTCGAGCTATATGAGGCGGACATTCCGGACGGGGCCCGGCCTTAGTTAATAATATTAACAATTTTAAATTTAATGTGCAGTGCTGGGCTGGCCTTCCCCGACAAATGACCTTTCTGCGGTGGCCAGCTCATTTTGAACGATTTATTTTATTAATACTACTTATCATATTTATTTATTGTTTTCTTTTTATTTATTTATTTTAATGTATTAATCGCACTGTACAGTTGTGGGGCACTGTTGGTGCACCCAACACTCTGGCCGCTGTTCTGGAGATATTGATCTACCGGCGCCCATATATGCATGGGTCAAATTATTAGCCACAACATCTGGCGCTTTGTTTGGACGGCTGATGAGGTGTTTGTTAAATGATTATTTGTAAAAAAAATCTGTTATTTTCTTTGTAAAGGGCTGCCCCCTCTGCGTGGCACATTAAATCAGTCAATTGAAATCGGAACACCGGAAGTGGACATTTACATGAAAGATTTTTCGTTTTTTTTGATTTTCTCAAAAACGGCACTAACGATTTTTTTAAATTGGTGTACTTATCAAGTGTCATGAGTTATTAGTCGTGTATAAATTTTAATCCGATTGAAATAAAGGAAGGGGTTGTAAATTAGGAGTGTCGCGATGATTTCAAATAAGTGAGAATGTGAAAGTTGTGTGGTGACCAAACCAGTTGATTTTTTTTATCAAGATCGTTTCAGCCCTTTTTGATCAATTTAGAAAAAACTAATCAAATTTTTTATCAAAATCTTTTCAATCGTTTTTGAGATATTTTGAATAACTAAAAATGTTTTTGAATAAAGTATTCTACAAAAAGATGCTACCCAATAATGAAAACATTTCACCTTTTGCATGTGAAAATATGTAAAATAAAATAAATTTCATTAAAAAATAAATTGACACGTTCTGATGTGGCCATGCACTTGACTTTACCATACTTCACTGGCTGAGCTTGGTACAAGGCCCTAGATTTTAATTTTTTAGCCCTCCGCCCCCCCCTCCACCCATTTCGGAAGGTTAGTTTTCGATTTTAGTCTTCGGGGGGGGGGGGCTAATTATGTATACAAAATTTGTTTGAGTTTGGTCGAAGGTCTAGATTTTTATTTTTTGACCCCCCCCCCCCAATTTTGATCCACAGAAAAAAAAATATTTTCGTTATTATAAGTTCATTTTATAGTATATTATATTTTTCTTGTTTTTTTTTTTTAGTTTCAAAATCTTATAATTTTAATTTTTAAACCCCCCCCCTCTTAATTTTGGGTCTCATTTGCAAAATCTAATCAGCTCTTAATCTTCAATGAACCAAAACTACGTGTGAAATTTCAGTTTTGATATTCACACTAGTTTTTGAGCTAGCTCGTCCACAAAAATTTGGTACCGCATAGGCTAACAGACTAACACCCTAACAGACATTTTGAGAAAACAGTTATTATCTCGAAAAATATAATTTTTTCGATGTTCACTTATTAGGGCTTTTTTGTAGACCGAAATGCCATGGTTTCGTCCAATTTTTTTAACCAAAATAATTTCAGCCGTTTTTGAGATATTTAGAAAAAAAGAAGCAAAAAAACACTTTTTTCATGCACGATTACAATACTTGACCATACCCTATATGGTAAAGTAAAAATAAGATTAAAAATCACCCAAAATGCATGGTCTAATGGAAATTTGTTCTTATTTGGCAACCAACTTCTCCTACCAATTTTATTTTAATTTTTTTCTTCGTTTCTTTTTAATAATCTAAAAGTTATAAAAATATTTTCTCTGCTACTATTCTCGTGACGGTAATTCAAACTTTTGCCGGAGGGGTCAGAGGGAGGATTTATTTTTCCGCTTGCGGGTGGTGGGGATGTTCCTCCCTCCCTCCCTCTACATGACTACAGCGAGATCTCCATGGAGACCTCTACACTCCCCTTTCGACACCACGTGTAGTGCGCACGGCTGTCGTATCTCTGAGCAGTCATAAAGCCCGGCTGACATCCTCGTATTCCTTGATAGTCAATCTGCTGAGCGCTTGGCGCAAATAGTCCCAGACACCGTGCAGACGGGAGTAGTCCTCCAAAGCCAACTTGCAGATTGTTGCGCACCGCAGTTGGAACACGATTCGCTCTTGCATTTCACTTGCTCCTTTAACAATGTTATGTACCTTTAAACAACAAATTACTGTTCTCTTTTTATTGTCATCGATGTTTAGTAATCTCATCCTGCTTACCTCTTTTGGACTGTGTTTTACCCTTTCTAAAATAAATTCATATTCGTGAAATAAATAAAAAAATCATTAAAAAATAATAAAAAAAACATTCTTTTATAAAAAAACAATCAGTAATCGTTTAATTAAACAACGATCTGTTTTCGTTTAATCAAACAATTACTGAATGTTTTACATAGATTTTCTCTCTTTTTTTTAATAATAAAATCACTTTATAAATAATTTTTATTAATTTTTTTTTTAATATATATGTGAGTATTTTTGGTGATATTGCATTATGTAAATATCTTGCATACTCGATGTTGCATGTTTCATATATATGTTGCTTACACTTTTGAAGGTGTTTATTTGTTTATTTATAAAATTTTAAGCTGAAATCTCCTAGATCAGATATTTTTACTGAAATACCTCCTATCAGAATTCACAACGTTTCGACCATTAAAAAAAAAGAAAAACATTTAGATTGTTATCTTTTCTAGGTGATTTCAGACGAATATTTTCCACTCTTAAACAACTCAACCACTGACGTAAATTTTTTTTTCAATTTTTGATAAAAATACATTTTCAACTATCATATTTAAATATATTTATTTTTATTAAATAGCAAACACACATAATGGAAATAAACTAAGTTTCGATCTTTTATACATATCAATATATCTGAAAGGAATGTCGTCTAATTTTATCGTGTTAGTTTAGTTTTTTATTTATTAATATTAAATTTTTTCAAAAAGCTCCAAAGACAATTTAATTCCAAAGAGTTAACTAAATTTAAGATTTATTTATTTATTATAAATAAATACAATTTTTTTTAATATTTAAGTATTTTCATAATAATCAAACACCTATAGTATAAAAAATATTTTTTATTCTTTATCAATTCAATTTTTAAATTATTTGAAAGTTTCACTCATCAATGGTTGATCGTCTTCAGTAATATTCTTCAAAAATGTTTTATTTTTCATTTTTGATAAAAAGCATATTTCTATAAATGTATTTATTAATACCAGACACACAAAAAATAAATACTCTTAAGTTTTGGTCTTTTTACATGTGATCACTTTATCTGTTATTGAAACACCATATATTTTTATCGTGTATGTTTGTTATTTAATTTAATATTGAAATATGTATTTTTTTTATCAAAAAACTCTAAAGGCAATTAACCACTTGAGTTTATAATTTTTAAATATTTTTTGACATCAAATTCAAATATCTAATTTTTATATTCTTTATTAATACTTTCAAATTACTTGAAAATTTTGCTCACCTCTGGTTGATTGTCTTCAGTAATATTTCTCAAAAATTATTCTATCCTTTATTAGTAAGAGTGTTGTATTCCAAATTTATATAATAATAATTTCTCTTCCACTTCAGTGAGAGCTTATTATTTTTTAATTTTTGATGCCATGTTGTCACATTATTGAAAAAATCATAAAAACTATATTTTGTGTTTATATTTATTAATATTAATTTTCAAATGATTAGATTGTGTCCCTAAAGTTTCAACATTTTCAGTATTATTCTTTAAAAATTGAATGTTTAAGGATTTTTTTCAAATAGATTATATTCATAAAATATTGGTAATAAATTGTTTTCGTCCATGTCGTTGAGTAAATAAATTAAAGCTAATGGAAATTTTATCTTTTATATTTTTCAAAAAACAATTTTTCTAAATAGCGTTTCGTTTCAACAAATACATCTTAGCAGGCTCTAAAAATTTTTAGTATACTAAAAAAAAATCAAGTCTTAAAAATAATTCATTTAATTTTAATTTTATGTTTTTCTTTAGGTATTTGTCATTCTATGTCCGTGTAATAAAATTTTTTTAGAGCCTGATGAATTCTAAATAGAAGACTAAAAGAAACCTTATTTGAAAATAAAGTTTATCGTTTGAAAAAGAAACAATTCCTAATCCCACTATATTTAATTAATATAAAAAATAAATTATATTTTTCTCTAACTGAGGATTTAATATAAGGCAGTACAATAATGAATAAAAAGATTATTTCTAATAAAAGAGTATTTATTGGAAATAATCTTTTTATTCATTGCTCTTACTGCCTTATATTAAATCCTCAGTTATAAATCTATCCGTCCGTCTTGGAAGAAAAACTTCTAATATATTTTCCTATTCTTTATTAATACATATAAATGATCAACATTTAATTAGAATCCATATTGTAGTGTACTTTAAAGGTGGATAATGGTATCAATAATGAACCTAAAAATTAACAAACAAACATTGAAATTGCCTAAAAGTATGGATCACCACTGGTCCATTTTAGATAAAGTTGAGATCGAAACAATCTAGTATTTTGAAAATTAATATTAATAAAATATATAAAATTATATTTATTTGAATAATGTGACAACATGTCCTTAAATATTACCAAATAATAATATATCTATCAATGATGTTTTCAAAGATAAATAAATAACACAAGTCTGTGAAATTCAACTTTTTAAAAATTTGGGGTATTATTGAGAAATATTCTGATTACTACCCCTAAAAAAGTAGAATTGGTTTCTAAAAAATTCTATCACATCAAATTTTTTTTTTAATTTTCAATTTTTTCTTACTTATTTCTTTCTTTCAAACCACCACAACTTATTCCAAAATTATGAATTGTGTATATTTTTTGATTTAGAAAGAATAGAGTTTTCCACATACCTGAAGCTAATTAATTTTACAATATGGATAAAAAAAATTGTAAAAAATAAAATACATATAATTCTACTGATCAAATTTAAGGAAGCTTCACTTTCTACTTGTTTTACACAAAACTTATTCAAGAATTGAAATTTTACTATGTTCATTTTTTTATTCTTAAATATGCCAATTATAATAAATAAGATTTAAAAAATTCTAAAAAAAAATCTAGAAATATTTTTACAGACTTTAATAGAGAGCTCGTTTTTCAATATTCAAATCCAGAAAACCTATTAAAAAATTAAAATCTATAATTTTTTTTTATTCTTTAATTCGACGTTAAGGAGATTTGATTAAAAAAATTAAACAAAAAAAAACTTATACAAGTATTTTTACTGGCTAAAAATAGGGTGAGCCAACTTATATACCTTTGCAGTTATAATATTAATTCTTACTTTGTGAAAAAATGTGATGTGATACGCAAAAAAGAAATTTATTTTCGGAAAATCTTTAATAATTCCATAAAATTGTTCAAACAATTTTTTCATCTCAGATCTGTGTAATTAGAGACGAAAGAATTGAAGGAGTTTTTTATGGCCTTTGAATAAGGTACTTGCTCATTTGGGACAGTTCGAATGTGGTTTGGAGTTTAGGTATGCGTTTTGTGTAAAAAGTGCAGTGTTCTAAATTATAGGTGGTTAATTTGTGTGCTCGGAGCTCAAATTCAAGTGAACACTACACTCATGTCCAGCTAGGGGTATGTTAAATGCTTGTATATCGCATATTTGATGCATGTGGTTTAAATACGTGACACACCTTTGCAAATTTAATTGAGAATGTTTTTCATCAATGTAAAAATATCATTAGAAACAACCAAAAAATTTTTAATTTTTAATTAATCCAACGTTTCGGTTTCTAATTCTGGAGACGTTTCCAATGGCCATTTTTAATCTGAATTAGACACTATTTCTTCTTAAAAAAACTATACTTCTTTTCTATTATAATCCACCCAACCTCCGTAATAAGACAATTTCAGTGTTTTATTTTTTTTAGAACTTTAAAATAAAACACCACGCTAAGCATTATTAATCCCATTTATTATTTTTGTTAATATTAATATTTAATAATGTAAAATGCATTTTTATTAAAAGTTCTAACAAACAATTTAATCAATAAAGCTTAAACAAATATATTATTTGTAATAAATAAATAAACAGAGGTAAAAGATTTGATAAATCAATATTGCTTGCAAAGTAGTATGCTTTTTAATTCCATTAAATAATTATAATTATTTTAATGAGAATCTTTTGATGAAAAAATTCATCGAGGACATTTTAACAAATCTTCACGTTTCAAAATTGTCTAAATGCAAAAAGTGTTCTTTTGAAAGAAAATATCGTTATAGGATGTCTGTCCCAAATGTTGTGGATAAACCGTTGAACTGAATGAAAAATTTTAAATTTAAATTTTCCACTAATTCCTGGCGATCTTTATCCACTGATAAAACACAAAAAATTTTACCCTATTAAAATTTTATATGATTTTTAATTTTGGGAAAAATAATACATGAAACACATGAAACTTAAGGCTGGTTCACACGAGACATTTTCTCTTACTTGTTCCTTACTTGTTCGACCTACTAGCAATCTGAAGCTAGTTCAGTCAGGCTGATTTTTTTGCCTGTTGGCTTCACATGGAGCTTTTTCAGAAAAATTTCAAGTTATCCTGTTAGGTTGCGCGCGTATGTGTCAGTCCAAACAGCCGGACTATCGTCTTTCAGTTCCAGCTCATATGCAAACAAAAATGGCTGACAATAATATTATTGCAGAAATTATCAATCGCAGACGAATTTGAAAGGCATATTCTCTTTACTCATTGCAGTAAAGAGTTGAACAGTGAGAAACAAAGTATTAGCTGTTCTGTGATATCAGCTGATGAATTGTGCCAATGCCCATGTCACCCACGTGATAAAATAATGTTTTCCGATTGGCTGGCCACTGCCAGCTTCAAGTAGCCAAACTTTTTTTTAGAACATGTCCTATCTTTTGAATCAAGCAAGCATGCTAGTAAAAGAGTCAGGAGTGATGTCATTTCAAACCCCTCCATGCCTCCAAATTTACAGTTAGCCGAACAAGTAAGGAACAAGTAAGAGAAAATGACTCGTGTGAAGCGGCCTTTAGTTTACGAGCAACACTGCCTGACAGACAGACATTGTATCACACACACTAATAGTGTCCCGGTTTACAATACATTTGAATAAAACACTAAGAACTAGGAAAAATTACATAAATAGTACGCTTCAAAAGGAAATTTTTTTAAATCGTCTGATCTCATGATCTTAGATATTGATCAAAGCTTCTCGATTCTTCTTCTTCTTCAAGTGACAGGTCTGATCCCCGAAACCTTGTCGATCACTCTGCAATGTGGAAGAGCGGATGAGATCTCCTCCGTTCCTGATATTCCCTATTATCTAAATTTAAGTTTCCATAAATATTGATCTAAAGATTTAGTCGGGGAATTGAAAACACACACATGCATCCTTGATTGTTCAAATTTTTAAGAAATTTAATTTAGTTTGATTTACATTAATCAGATTTAGGAGATATATTTAATATAGGTAAGATAAAAAAGGTGGACCCCAACAAATGACAATTTGCATTCATGACGATTAATTTATTATTTTAACAGACATTTTTTTATAAACATCAAATGATTTAAAAATTATTTTTGGATTGAAAATTCGACTCTAGTTCTACCTTTTATTTTACCTATATAAAAAAATCACATTAAAGTTGATCAAATTAAAAAATAAATTGACACGTTCTGATGTGGCCATCCACTTGACTTTAGCACTTCTGATTGAGTTTGGTACAAGGGCCTAGATTTTCATTTTTTGGCCCTACAACCCCCTCCCCCATTGTGGACGGTTAGTTTTTGCATTTTTAGTCTGCTGGTAGCCCACTGATTATGTATACAAAATTTGGTTGAATTTGGTCCAAGGGCGTAGATTTTCATTTTTTAACCCCTCCCTACCCCCCTTAATTTTGAGTCGATATGCACCAAAATATAATCAGCTCTTAATCTCAATGCACCAAAACTACTTGTGAAATTTGGTTTTGATATTCGCTCTAGTTTTTGAGCTAGCTCGTCCACAAAATTTGGTAACGCACAGACTAAGAGACTAACAACCTAACAACCTAACAGACTAACAACCTAACAACCTAACAACCTAACAGACTAACAGACATTTTAATAAAACAGTTATTATCTCGAAAATATAATGTTTTCGATGTTCACTTATTAGAGCTTTTTTGTAGACTGAAATGGCATGGTTTCGCCCAATTTTTTTAATCAAAATAGTTTGAGCCATTTTTTAGATATTTCGAAAAAAAGAAGCAAAATAATGTCTGGAACGACAGTGACTAACCTAAGCTTCTAATTTTAAAGCCATTCCCAAGGGATAATAGATATAGATCAAGTTATTCTACCAGCAATAATCTGGAAAAAAAATCTATGGTTTTGTCATGATCGTCTCACTACACGTTGACTCATTCATAAATACATACATAATTTTTTTTTTCCTAAATATTTATAATATTTTAATTTTATTCAAAGAAATTCACCCCAAGACAATCTGTAGCATTGTCTATTTTAAAAATATTTATATGTGTATAGGATTTAAATCGTCAATGACATTTCTTATTTCAAGAAATCATCAAGCGATTTGCTTACTTCATAAATTCGGCAAAATGTTATTGCTTTTTCCAGAAATAGGTAATTTCTACAAATTAGGCATAATACATACATATTATCAATAACCTTAATATTTTTGAAGATTTGACTCCCAAAAGATTATCAAAGTTAAGGATTATTTAGCCCGGTTTGTGGATGATCCTTTTCAGGCACTGTGTATTGTGGGCATTTTTACACCTCCCCAATACCAGTCATATAGTCTGCATCTGCATCCTTTTGGAATTAAATTGAAATGCCTAATATAAAATATTGGGAGTACTAACTCCCTATCTTCGTTAGAATCTCGATGGCTAATATCTTTTTGAGAGTATATCTATGGCATTGCTAGTATTTAATTGAAAAGATTTAGATTTGCGAGAAATTACATAATTGATGATTCAAGGATTCAGAGGACATCCTCATTGATTTATCCATATATATTGTCAATATTTTTTATTTTTTTATTTTATTTATTTTATTTTAACGGCTAATGCCTAATATACAGTGATATAGTACATATTTATCAAACATAATAGATTATAACAATTTTAATAATAAAAAGCAAAATAATACATTATAATAACTTATAAAGTAAGCACAATAACAATAATAAAAACAAAATAATACATTAAAATTATGGGTATAAAATAAAACAATATTATAAAAATGACAAATATGCAGAGAAGTTAACTATTTGAGCTCTGAAAAAGTCAAGAAAGTTGATGAAACCTTGGCAATAAAATATAAATTATCTGCATAAAAAATACAATCCCCACTTCCCTATATCTACTTTAATAATTTAATCGATAGACATACCTAATCAAAGTAATAGATTAGTGTTAGCTTTTTGAGCAAAATTGCAGCTCTGTTAATACTTAATGAGAAATCCAGAGGGGTTTCCAATCGCTGTGACAATTGATTGGATCATTGACTTAGTCTGAATACAGGATTTGCTAGAAACAATCCAATAAAAAAATATAACTACTTGAAAACATAAATACATGCAACAACACCTTGGATGCTATTCAGAGGCGAGCAATCCGACTAATAGAAGATCCCGCATTAAGTGACATCTTCGACCCCCTAACCCATCGTAGAACTGTTTCCGCCCTTTCTCTTTTTTATAGTTACTACTATGGCGTTTGTTTTGACGAGATAAAATCAATATTCTCTCCAAAAGCTTCATTTGCGCGTAATATACGATTTTCTAAGATTCAACATCCCTGCGCGCTTAAATTGAATACTAACCGAACAAACGCGTTTGCCAATTCGTTTATCACTAAGACTTCTAGAGATTGGAACTCTCTTTCTCTGTCCATCTTCTCTGCTACATACCTATAACCTTCAGTCTTTCAAGACCCGCACTCACAGATACCTTCAACTTCGGCCCATTCTCTGAAATCTCTTCTTCTTTTCACGATACTTGGGTCCACCGCGGAATACCGAGGTCGCATCTTTTTGGTCCTACTTCTTCGTGATTATAACAATATCATTATAAAAAAAACTAAAAAACAAAGACAGAGGGGCTTCGAATATTTCAATTATGTGTTTATATTTAGATATAAAGACTAAAGACAACATAATTACACAGGGGAAATTGAAGGAATATCGACTACTTAAGCGCTGTTAAAAATATCAAGTATTAATCTTGGTAATAAGATGCTCAAAACGGTCAAATTGCTTGGTTACATTATCTATTATGAGTTTCTTCTATTGGATTTGCAAACAATCAAATGTTTTTTTATAAGGTCATTTTTTTAAAGGTAAAAATATGGGGTAATTTCGACTGGTAGTGTAATATCGATCATGGTGGAGGGCAAAATCGACCAAGCAGTAATATTTTGAAATAAATTTAATTTTAACATTAATTTTAACATTGCAACATTAGTAGATAATGTTTATATTTATTACGCACTTGATTTAAAATAGTTATTACCCCATACCTACCAAGTGTAAATATTAGGTTGGGTAATATCGATCACTGGAGGGTAACATCGACCAGCATGATCGATTTTACCCGAACCAATACACTTAACATTAAAAAAATTTTTACGAAAAATATAGATTAAAAATAAACCAAATTAGACCCAAATTATTGAAAAATATCCGCTGTATCATAGGAACGTAAAATGCAATACATTTAGAAAATATAAAAGTGTTCTTTCCTTAATAAGACCAACACAATTTTAATAAGAAAAGTCTCTAGACATCAGCAAAACTGACAGCATGTAAAGAAGAAGAGTGATGGCACAATACTAACCATATTAATTAGGCATATACGAAGCCATCCTTAGAATGTAGTTTTTAAGGAATTTGGTGTTGGTACTTGGTGAAACATTTTTAAAAAATTATTGGATAAAAATACTTGGTAGGTTTCACATCTTAATCCTTAGAATGGTCTCTAAATTTCGTTCGTATGGCGCCAAGTTTATGAGATTTAAAACTGGTCGATTTTGCCCGACTGTCGATATTCCCCCACTTTCCCCTAGTTACATACACGATTGCATTACATTACTACATATTATGCATACGTATATTTTCTAAAAAAAAAACACTTTTTGGGCGTAGAAATGTTTAATAGTCTCGTTTATTTCGAGCAAATGACGCTTTAGGCGGTTTGATGCTTAGCTATGGCTTGCCTGACCAAGAATAAGAGTGTTCGTTCAGCGCAAAGTGTCTGTTTTGTTTGTTTTAGCATTACCTGTCATCTTCGCGCGACTCCCTGACGGCGTCGCGTACCTCCGCAGCCTCCGAGCTCGATTTGCGAAGCAAAGCTCGGCGGCGCGAGTTGCGCGGCCGCCTAAAGCTGCCTCCGAACGTGTCTCAGCTCCATGTTGCAGCCCCTGCGGGAGCTGGCAGCACGCCTAATCCTGGCCCCCGTGCTGCACCCCTTGGCTGTATGAGCCAACTGGCCGATGTGGCCACAACCCAGGCTGTGTACCCCCAGCACCCGTCTCGGCGGTACCAAGTACTCCGGGCTCGGTATGTGGTGCTGGGGGATTCCCATCGCCCCGGCCACCTCCATACCCCAAGCTGAAAGTTGGCCGCGCCAACTGGTCTTTTGTATTCGATCCTGCCGGACGCCTTTGCTATTACTGGTCCATTTTTGTTTCGCTTGCCTTCGTCTACAATTTCTGGGTTGTCATCTACCGTTTTGCATTCAAAGAAATAGATGGTAAGTAGAAAATCCTTATTTTTATTTAATCTAATTTAAAATATAACAATCCTTCAATCTAAAAGATTTCAATTTGCCTATGGTAATAGATTCAAATTTTCTTAGAAAATCATAAGATGGTGTCATCTATTAAATCAGATGGAATGGAGTATTTTTAATTATATGTCAGAAGGGTTGTTTTTCACCCCCCTCGGGAATCGAACCCGAGTGCCAGTAACGGCAATTCGGGCCATCTGGCTCACCTGTCAGGTGAGAACCTCTCTAACATATGTAAATGCGTTAAATATTTTACTCAAAGATTGTTATCTTAATTTGTAAAATTTCGCGATCTAGTGATTCTAAATTTAAGCGTATAGCCATGCCATATAATTTAAATAAAGGTCGTTGAGTGTTTCGAATTTTGAAGAGATTCAAAAATTCGAAGGGCAATGGAATGACTTTTCCTAATTGAATATGAAAGATTTCAATTTGCCGATGGTAATAGATTCAAATTTTCTTAGAAAATCATAAGATGGTATCATCTATTAAATCCGATGGAATGGAATATTTTTAATTATATGTCAGAAGGGTTGTTCTTCACCCCCTCGGGAATCGAACCCGAGTGCCAGTAACAGCAATCCGGGCCATCTGGCTCACCTGCGAGGTGCGAACCTCTCTGACATATGTAAACCCGTTAAATATTTTACTCAAAGATTGTTATCTTAATTTGTAAAATTTCGCGATCTAGTGATTCTAAATTTAAACATTAGCCATGCCGTTATATATATAACTTAAATAAAGGTCAGGTTCGATTCCCGAGAGAGGTGAAAAACAACCCCTCTGACATATAATTTAAAATATTTCAATTCCATCGGATTTAATAGATGACACCATCTTATGATTTTCTAAGAAAATCCTTCAATCGTTAGTATTCTTGATTGTAATGAATCTCATATCAATTCAACATTCACAATTTCAATCACTTAGAGAAAAATAAAAAAAAACAATCTATTTATATTGTCTAAAGAAGCTTAGAAAAAACACAATAGTGTTTTTTTTCTTCAAATTATAATTACAGGCAAATATTTCTAAAGATACCGTCACGAAAATAGAAGCATTGAGCTACATAACACTAATTTCCTTACCTCAGTTTCGAAATCATTTTGGTTTCACCTTTAAAACTCACCTTTTTCATAACTTTTAAGGAGATAGTTGTTGGTCCTAGCTGAAACATTTTAATATAATAATAAAACTTGAGTAAGATGCGAGGAAGGTTTCACAAAAAAAGAAATAAAACAAAATTGAGTTTTGAATTCGATATATTTCCGGGGGTGAGCCCATCTTCAGGAGTCTGAGAAAACTGATTATAAATTGGAAAAATAATTTTAGTAATAACAATTTTTGAAAATATATGTAGTTAGGGGAAAGAAGGGGGAGGAGGAGAAAGTGTACTGAGAATTAATATTTTCAACAAATGGAACAATTGAGTTTTTACCCCTCTGATGGGAAACTATACCTGCTATTATAAAAAGGAATGGAAGATGGGCTGAACCCCGAAATATATCGAATTCAAAACTCAATTTTGTTTTATTTCTTTTTTGTGAAACCTATCTCGCATCTTACTCAAGTTTTATGACCTCTTCCACTTTGAAAACGATAATAGTACCCCTAGTATTAAGCGGGTAAGTTGTTCTATTTTCCTGACGCCAACTATTACTAACAAAAATTAAATTATAGTTACTCAATCTAGTTAGTTAGAGAAAAATAAAAACAAATATATATATACCCCTATTTTTTATCCCTTTTATTTTTCTTATCTTTTTCTTTTGTCCACCCACCCTAAATTTATTTCATGAAATTCCTCTCTTCTTCCATCCCGAAAATCTACAATCAAAAAACAAAAATAATAATATAAACAAAAAACAAAATGACACAAATCTCACCTCAATATGGAGATTGATTTTAATATTTTAGTCCAGTGGTTCTTAACCTATGGGTCGCGACCCAAAATTGGGTCGCAAACCATATTCTTTGGGTCGCGCAGAGTCGTTAATCAAATATTTTACTGATTATTATAAGTTGAAAAATATCCATATTTTTAGGTATTTAATACTATAAAAAATGAAAATATAAAAAATACGCTCTTTTTAATTAAATTTTGCTTAGATCGGAAAGTACCTTTAGTTGTCTTAATTGTTACAAAATAATATTATACGAGTATGTGAGTTAAAAAAAAGTCGTCATTGAAAATGGAAGAAAATTTCTCAAGTATCATCTAAAAAAAGGTAATTAAATTTTTTTTTGTGGGGGGGTCACGACATCAACATATTTCTCAAATTTGGGTCACAGATTAAAAAGGTTAAGAACCACTGTTTTAGTCGACAACGAAACTGATCTTGAAACTTAGGAAAGGCTGCTCAATGCTTATTTTCGTGAAGCCAACTTTAGAAATGTTTGCATATCTGTAATTATAGTTTTTAAAAAATATTCTTTCTTTCTACACTTGTTTGAGCAATATAAATAAAAGCTTTGTCATTTTCAAATTGTTTTAAATGAATCATACGAGAAAATATTTTAGTTAACAAAATTATGATGAGTGGTGTTAGAAAATATATTTTTTTTTAAGTAGAAATATAAATATATAATTTGTTAATTTTAATGGAATAAAGTATTTAGTTGGGTAAATATCTGTAAGTGGTTGAAGAAGAAAGCTTTTTTTTCAAATCGGATTGAAAATTATCTACTATTTCTCACCTATTGTTGGAATTCCCCATGGCTCAGTCATTTCCCCTATGTTCTCTCCAATTAATTTCAATGACCTATTCAATTGGCACTCAAATCCCATTTACGATTGCACCATTCATTCTTATACAATTCTAATATCAAAAAATGTAGTTAATTTGAGACAAGACTTTTTTTTTGATCAAATACTAATACTAATGAGTGTAATAAGCTGTCGTCTTGGTGGTCATATTCCCGTCTAACCTCTCTTGGACTGAGCACATTTTCTCTTTGGCGAAATTTTCCTGAAGGAATTTTTTGCTTTCTATTCAAGTCCAGGGGTTATTTTGACAACATTAATAACTTCTCACCCTCCACAAAGTCCAAATCCGGCCCTGTTTCAAATATAGCTCGCATGTGGAGACGGATTTACAAGCATCTTTTTCCAGCTTAGATGTAATGCCGAAACGAACAAATAAATTAATAAAAGATTAAGATTCTCACACACTCTGACCAAGTGAAGCTTTTCATGTTGGATTGCCACATTAAGTTAAATGTAATTCTCAAAAGGCCGCATTCAAGAAATTGCAATGAATTGTACTTCAAAATGCACAGTATTTAGTAAAAAACTTAAATCAAAAATAGAAAATTTTTAAATGTGATTTAATTAATTCATGACTGAAAAATATAAAATTAATTTTCTGGTTTACGGTTTTGTAATTATTTTGATATAACAGAAATATAAAATGAATAAATTTTATTTTAAGTAATACCTACGTTATTTTGAAAGCTTTTTAATTTCATTGAATCCGCTCAATTTACAAAAGGTTTATTTGAGTACGAGAAAATATCAAAAAATAGTCGCACCTCACTAGATTAAAAATAAAATACTATTATACGAGATTAAAGAGAAATTTTATTAAAGTCTCCATTGAAATAATCATAAAAGGTAGAATACTCTCAGACAAATTTTAATGTATAAAATAAGTCACATTTACTTTTATACCTTTTACAGGTATAAATACAATTGTGAGAAAACATTTTTATTCGTTGATGACATATCTTATAAATCCGTATACCTACATTGCTTTTTACTCAAGAAAATTCATAAATATAAGTGACTTCAATCATTGAACTAAATATTGAAGTGATGTTAGCTTTAATAGTTGATTCTCAAGGGAATGCTTAAATAGTGTAATTTTACTTGGTTAGTCCGGAGTGAACCGAGCGGCCCTAGTATTTAGACAAAAAGAAAAATTGCTCATTGTTCTTAATAAAGTCTAAAATATGGAGAAAAATCTTTCAATCTGTCTGGATTCCGATACCAAGAATGGAAAGTTGTAGAAAGTTCCTCCACCAAAATGTTTATATTTTCAATGAGGAGAACTGCTTAGATAATTTGGAGCTCTCTAGCTTTGGAAGATCCTCTACAAAACTGCAGAAAATATAATTTTTTCACAAAGAGAAACAAAGAGGTTGTCCTCTGCTTGATGCAAATAAACATACACATATATGATAGAGTTTTTCTTTAGGAGACGGACTGGTATAAATATGCACTTAGATGTTGATGAAAGCAGTCCACGGTGGTTGTAAAAAAAACTAACTAAACTAAAAATAAACTACTTTCATTGACTTTTTGTTACTCTGAAGAAGGAGAGAATAAATCTCCGAAACGTCGGTTTAACAAATAAATGTAAAATAATAAAACCTCTATAGTCTTATTTTTTTTTACAACCACCGTGGACTGCTTTCATCAACATCCAATTGCATACACACATATATATCGAAATTATATATCTGTATATATATTATTTATTTGTTTGAGACTATAGTTTCGAAGGTCTTCATCATAAGTCTTTTTTAATTATAAATATTATTTTTCATGGTCAATACCGTATGGATATTGAAAATAATAAATAATATTAAGTGGATATTGATGAGGCAGTCCAAAAAAGAAGATAATTGATACCATCTTTTTATTTTTATTCAAAAACCGACGTTTCGGAGGCTATTCCCTCCTTCTTCAGGGTTTTGAAAAGTTAGTGAAGGAAATCCAATGTGACATTCCCCTCTGTCTCCTCTTTCAGTAGCAGTAACAATAATATATTGTATCTCATTCTCAGCAGAATTATAATGTAGTCTGCTGAGAATGAAATACAATATATTATTGTTACTGCCTGTACTACTGTATAAATTATCTTTTTTTTTGAACTACCTCATCAATATCCACTTAATTAACTTATCAGTCCGTCTCCAAAAATTACTCCAATCTTAATAAATAATATATATATATATATATACAGATATATCTTCTTCTTCTTAATAGGCGCTTGTGCCTGTTCTTCCAATTTATAAATTAGCCGGTGACAAATGATTGATGCCATCTTTTTTTCGGCCTTCCTCTGCTTCTTGTTCCTTGTGGACGGTTGTCGCGAACGATTTTCGGCAAACGGTCAACAGGCATCCTCTCAACATGATCGGCCCAGCACTTCCTTCGAACGCCCACTCAGTCGGCTATGTCATGAATTTTGCTTTTGCTTGTTCCCTGAGGTCCTCATTGCGAATTTTGTATCGTATGGTCTTGCCTTGGATAGTTCTAATAATCATCATCTCTGTTGTTCTGAGAAGTTGTTTCGTGAAAGTCGTATCCGCTCTTGATTCGGCACCATAAGTGATTACCGGACGGACGCAGGTTTTGTATATCCGTACTTTGCCTTCTGGAGATAGATATTTGTTTTTCCAAATCAGGCTATATAGGCATCCGGAAATTCTCGCACCCTTGACCACTTGGGACTTGACTTCATCCCCGAATTCCTCTTGCTTGATATTTCAACTCCCAGGTAATTGAATCTTGGGAGTTGTTCTTTCGGGGTGTTGTTTATTTCTAGGTTGCATGTGAGAGGAGTCTTCGTTATGACCATAGATTTTGACTTGGTCGTTGATATTTTCATGTTGAGCAGTACGGAGTTAGCGTTGAATGTGTCCAGAACGACTTGGAGATCATCTTCATTCTCTGACATCATACAGATACAGATATATATATATATATATATATATATATATATATATATATATATATATAATTTCGATATATATGTGTGTATGTTTATTTGCATCAAGTAGAAGACAACGTCTTTGTTTCTCTTTGTTGATCAACAACTCTCCTACTCTCGGCAAAACAAAAACTTTTCATAATTTTTCATTGATTTTATTGATATTTTAAGGCCATGTCATAATTTAACAGAAGTAGATATAATAGTATAAGAGAAGTAAATATATAATAGAACGCACTCAATCTTGAAAAAGTTTCTCTTTTTTGTCCAACTTTATAATGTTTTTATTTCACAAGTTTATTAAATTATTTATCATAATAATAAAATATTTTTTTCTTTTTCCGGTCTAGTACAATAGCAGGTTTTTTTTTAAAATTAGTTTCAAATAAAATATTCTTTTGACTAATCTCTTCAAAGTTTCGCGAATAAAAAAATATTAAAATAAGAGCAAAATCATGATAATATAAATAATAATAAAGAGAAATTTGAATTCATTCAAAATGCCGAGTTATCGAGATATCAAATGTACATACGTTTTCGCTCTTTAGAAGGGAAAAAAATATTTTAATTGAAAATTAGAGGGTGAAAATTTTCTCTCCTTGTACACTGGTAGGTAACTCGATACTCGCTAAATCATTTTTCATGGCTTTAATCGCTTATCTCTAATACTGAGAACGGATTTACCGTGGCAACTATGGGACAATCAATTTCGACCAAATCGAATTATAAATATTAAAACAAAAAATGAGCCAATATATAAATAGATCATTTAATTCTTTGTCATTTTAATTTTATCGAATTAAAACTTCTATAGCCTGCAGCGTTTCATGTTGCCGAGTTTCACCACGCCGTAACAGCAATAAAATAATTGAATGTTCTGATTACTTTAGTTAATTAAAAATTTATCTTTTTCAAACTTTTATATCTGATCGTATTGGTGACATACGTATTTAATTAATTCTATAAAGCAATAGTTCCCAAACCGTGGTTCGTCAATAACCAGATGTCCGCGAGATTCTCGACGCGGATCCGAAGACCCGACTTCTGGAAATGCTTTTATATCTTGAAAAAATTTAGCTTTCCGAGGGTAATAGAGTTGATTCATAATGAAAAATCAATGAGGTTATCCTTTGCTTGATACAAATAAATATCTATATAATAGGTCATATAAAAAGTCTCCACGGTTTTTTGGTACATTTTTGATCAAAAAATTTCTTTATTTAAAATCAATTTTAATCAAGTACAAATTGACCATTATTATCTAAGTTGCCATTTTTGGATAGCTTCATAATTCCATCGGGGTAGAACTTCTTTGATTTATCTTCGAAAAATTTGGCCAAGTGATTTTCAGCGGCGCTTCGGTCGGCCAATTTTTTACCATCAAGAGATTTTTGCAAAGACCGACACAAATGGTAGTCAGACGGTGCAAGGTCCGGGCTATACGGTGGATGCATCAAAACTTCCAAACCAAGTTCCGTCAATTTGTTCCGGGTCACCAAATATGTGTGTGGCCGCGCACGAATTATGAAGCTACCCAAAAAATGGCAAAAGGTCATAGATAATAATTGTCAATTTGTACTTGATTAAAATTGATTTTCAAAAAATAAATTTTTTGTTCAAAAATGTACCAAAAAACCGCGGAGACTTTTTATATGACCTATTACATCAAATGCTAAGGGTCGAAAAAAGAAATGCTACGATTAAATATTTGCCGTGATCTTAGAAAATTGAGAATTTCAAACCATAAAAGGGATAGTTCCCTTAATTCTAGAAAAATCTAAAATCTTAACAAATTTTGTATATGGCGAAGTTATGGGGGAGGTGGGTTCATTCAAAGCTCTTCATGGCTAAATGAAGCACTTTTAATCAGCGCAGAAAGTTGAAGTGTAAGGTTGTAAAAGAAAATTATCTTCTAACCACATTAAAAATCGAAAATGTAATATTTTTTGTAGAGAGACAATTTATGGGCAGATATTTGAAAAGAGGACATAAAATACAGATGAGTTAATGAAGAACTTCTTGTTATTGTAAAAACTTGAAAATTCGACGACAATACAGCTAATACGATCTAGATTCGAAGAAAATTCAGAAATTGCAAAAATTTATTTATGGGGTAGGATGTATTTCTTCATAAAGAAGGCAAAAAATAATATAGACATTTTCAAAAACTTACATTCAAATCAAAGTGTTCAAAATTACTCTCATAGAAGGTCATTTTGTCCTTATTTAATAAAAAATTGCAAATAAAAAAATAAATTATATGGGATCCATATATAAGGGTTGATGTACATAAAATGCGAAAAAAAAGATTCTTCAAGATGAAACGTTTCCATTTTTCTTAAAAAAATTTAAAAATTTTCAGCAGTAAAGCTGATAGCCCCAAAATTTTGTAAAATTCAAATAATTAGCAAATTATCATTATGGGGCCGAGTAATAGGGCGGGTTCTAAAAATCTATTCTATCTAACATCGTAAGGGTCGAACAAAGACATGAATTGATGAAGTACTTCCCGTGATTTTAGATATTTGAAAATATTTAAATTTCGAAACCCTCAACAATTTCTAATTATTAAACTAAATGGTTTGGCAGTATTTAAATTTAGAATCGCTTAAATAAATTATTTAACGATTAAGATTGCAACATTCTGCAAAATTTCTACCCTTGTTCTATTTGGTATGTCAGATAGATTTTTCCTCGAAGAAAGTCATTGGCCTTGATATCTTTTTGGCACTTGGGTACAATTCCAAGGGGATTATTACAACCTTCTGCCATGTAATAAAAATTATTCATAACAACTCATATTCATTAGATATTATAAGATAATCGCGTGATTTTTCTCTTATTTACTATTTAATGTAATATCGATTTCAAAATATAGGTTGACCCAAGGGCGGATCCAGGGGGGGGCGACCGCCCCCCATAGAGGCCCGTGCCTGTCAAAAAAAATTTGTAAAAAAAAAAACATTTTTTTTGTTAAAAAATTTTCAAATTGAAAATAAAGTTCTATGTGTGTGTGTGTGGGGGGCGCCTCTGACCCCCCCCCCCCCCCCGCTTGGACAATTCGATCGCGACACACTTCCGGATAAAAAGTAGATCTTACATACCACCTTATATACATTCACCCCCCATAAAAAATTCCTGGATCCGCCCTTGGGTTGACCAAACGTTTCTAGTGCACTCTTGTTAAGGACGTTCCCTAATATATAATAGATATCAGATGCAGTTCCATCTTTCTCTTACTCTCACATGCGCAGAAAGGCAAAAATATTTTCACTGCGTCGTTTCTCAGATCTGGCAACATTGCATTCTTACCGACGCTAAAAGACAAAGAATTAAAAAAAACACTCCATGAAACAGCTCAATACGAAATTCCAGATGAGAACAGTATAGTTAGGTTGAGAGAATTAGCTAAAAATCTCAAATGCACCAGCTGCAGAAGTTTTTTAGATATGGAAAAATTGAGTGATTTTAGTGCGACGTTGCCAAGTCGCCACCTTTCACTTGACATGCCATGAGAGAAAAAATGAAAACCATCAAAAGTACTTAACTTTTAACATATTTCATACAAAACGAATACCTCTTGATACAATTATTTTAACAGAAAAATATTTTGAAGGAGACAATAAAGATGTGTCTTCTGCTGGAATTATAAATTTTATTTATTTATAACGAGAATATAGTTTCGAGGGCTTATTCATAAGTTAATTCCTGTGAATACATTGTAATAGACTGATGAAGAGGGCAAAGCCCTCGAAACTATAGTCTCGTTATAAATAAATAAAATTTATAATTCCAGCAGAAGACACACTCTTTTATTGTCTCCTTCAATATATAAAAATTCTGCTACTCTTGGCAAAAACTTTCAATTTAAGAAAAATATTTGTTATATCTTCAATTAATAATTCTCAATCTTTCAAAATAATTTCAAGAAAATTACGATTGTTATTTAATGAAACAGTCGCTTTAACATCAATCGGGATAGGGTTCGCGTGTTAAATATGCAAATTTCAATGGTTAATATTTACAAATTTAGTGCCGCAAGGACTATTGAAAAATATTTCTACGTATAAAGGACACTTATAAATATGTGTATTCAAAGTTTTAAAAGGATTTCAAGAAAATCGATTTATTAGGGAACATCCTTAAGCAACTCTAATATGTATACGGAAAAGTCGGGTAAGATGACGAACTTATCCATTGGGGATTTTCCTTGACGTTAATATTCATTGGAGGAGTGTTATCTTTTCGGCAAAATCTTCTTACAACTCTATAATTTAAAGTGATATTTAAAAAAAAATTATATCATATATCTATATTTTTAGAGAAAAAGATGTCATTTTATAAAAAAAGTTATTTTTGTCATCTTAACCAACTGTGCGGTTATAAGATGATGAACTGGTGCAACAATTTAATTCAACATCAAAAAATTTTATTTTTGCAAGATTAATATCCATATTGAACTGAAGATATAAAAGAGAAAATAAAAATTATTAACGCAAATGAATTTAGGTCGTATCAAAGATTTTAATAGATATATTTTTATTGCATGTAGGAGGGCCTTGTCCTCTGGGGAAAATTATTATTATTTCATTAAAATATCTCGAAACAAATGACATTTTCGATCCATAATCCAGAGAAGAAATTATACAAACTGGGAACATATTTAGCATTTTATAAGAAATTAAAATTTTATTTTTCCAAGATGAATACCCGTTTTGAACAGAATATATCAAAGAGAGAATACAAATTATTATTCCGTTAAAATATATCGAAAAAATAACTTTTTGGATCCATTTTCCAGAGGGAAAATGATAAACAGAGGGACCACATAAAAAATTGCATGTTCGAGATGTGATCTTAACAATTGTAAATAGTTGTTAGATAATTGTAAAATATTCTGTTCAAAATAGGTATTGATTTTTGAAAAATAAAATGTTAATCTATCTATCTATCTATCTATATATATATTTAAAATGCAAAAGTATGTAAATATGTTTGTATGATCCAATCGATCTGATTGGCCAGTGCATAGCCAATGGCAAAGCGTTAAATTATTAGAACGATTCTTATTGGTCAGATAGAGATCTTCCTTAGACAATGAATAAAATAAAACTTTATTATTATATTAAAACTTTCCTTATTGTTGAATCAATTTCATTCAGCACATTCTTTCAATACTTAAAGTATCATTTTAAATTTCAATTATTAAATTGGTATGAACAAGACGCTCCCCGCTAGAGGCTAGGTGACGCCGGGGCGAAGGCCCGGCCGTCAGCTAGTTACTTGTAAAATTCGAAAAATTATTCCCAATGGTTCCCCTTGTTTATCATTTTTCCTTTGGAATATGGATCCAAAAAGTTATTTTTTTCAAAATATTTAAACGTCCCTAATGATTAATGATGCAGGATCAGGGCTGACAATTAGCGTAATTTTCGTGAAAAAATATAATTCGTCATCTTACCCGACTTTCCCTTAATTGTACATTTGTCAAGTGATAATAAAATGCTAGCTATAATAGTTGAGGCTGATTTAATCCAAAAACTAAATAGTAAATAAGGATTTTAATAAAATGTCTTTCGATTAAACTGAGGACAAAGATATCTTATAATTTAAATTACTATACTAAAATTCATTCATTTGTAGTCTAAAAACAAAAAAGCTTTCAATCTGAATTTTTAACACTTAAGGACGTCCGTTGATTATAACTAGTGCCTGGAGCACCGAGCGATGCTCGGGAACTTTTTGCATCTAAATTGCTTGAGTTTCAAATTTCCACCTTCCTTTATTTCAATCGGAGTTAAAAATTTGACACTAATAACTCATGATAGTTGATAAGTATACACCAATTTTTAGCGAAATCGTTCGAGCCGTTTTCGAGAACCCGATTGTATATATATATAAATTTACTACAATTCCCATCTTTTTTTTTTTTTTTTTAATGATATTGATGAGAGTAGGAGATACACCAGAAGGCGGATCCCCTAAAGGCATGTATGGGCTGGCCCCTCAATCGTGAAAAGAACAGAGCAGAAGGAAAAGAAGCCGGGATCACGAGCCAATCTCAGAAACTTAGATACAATTCAATATCCAATTTACTAAGGTTTTAGGGGCTTCGAGCAGTGGTAAATTCTCCGCGCGATAAATTCGGTTAAATTTATCTCCCACTTAATTTTTATTACCAGACCCTATGCTTACAGAAAAAATGTCTGGGTATAGCCGGGAATCGAACCCGAGACCTCCGGGTTGCCAGTCAGTTACTCTGACCATTACACCACCGAGGCGGACAATCCAATCTGTCTGATTCTTTGGGGAATCGAAACAGATGAATTTTGTTCAGATATTCAATAATAAATTTTATTTAGAATGTTTATATGTTAACATTAAATGAAAGCGAAAGTTAAAAACTTTTATCCGGTCACTGCCCTATTTTGGTGCACTTGGGACCAGACTCGTTTTGATAGTGAACCAAGAGTTGAAAAAAGATACAGGACCCAGCCGGGTATGATCCGACATCTTCCGCGTTAAGCCCGCAGATGCCTTCTCCATTTAGGCGATGAATCCCCTGACTAGATCCTATAATCAAATTTTATATATATTCAATTCTTTAGCTCAAGCGCGCTTTTCTTCTATTTTCCTAATAGAATGGTTCTTATAAATTTACTACAATTCCCATCTGTCTGAAAAAAAGAATTCGCTTTCATTTAATGTTAACATATATACAAGAATTGCTCATTTAATAATATAAGATTATAAGCTATTCAAGATTACAGTATGATACGTCGTTAGATAAAAAAAAGTATTTACGATATTTTTTAAAAAACTTGCTTTTTCTTAATTTTTTCTCAGCTAAATCGATAATTAAATGATCAAAGTCTAGTTTTTTTTTACACAATTCTTATTCTATTAAAAATCGCGTTAAATTGGCTAATCTTTCTTGGGAAATCCATGTGTATAGGTTCGTTGTTTTTATCAATTTGAGCTTAGGAAGACATCCGTCCGCCTAAATATTTTCTTAAATTAAATTACATCATGAACAGAACACTTTTATAGCTCGGGGCGATCGCCCTTCTCCTCCTTGCCTAGGGGCGATACTGTTAATTTGATTATTATTTTTGCGTTCTTTTCTTAGATTTCCGACTATTTCTTTTCCGTATTGAGAGATATTAAATTAGATGAAATATGATACGCAAGATGACACGGGAATTTTTCCAATAAAATTCTTTCTCTCTTTATTGCCTCAAGCCGACAGTGAATCAAGTGAATTAATTTTAATCAAATTATAAACTTGATGTGATGGGTTAAGTGATTATTTTTTTTCAATAAAATTGTAAAATTTAATTGCTCCATTAGGAAAATGTTTCGGATAAACTCTATTTTCCATATTCAGATTATTTGAAAATTACAAACTAACAAGTGAGTTTCATGTTAGATAGTTTTACAAATTTAAATAAATTATCGTACTTGCTCACAAATGATTAGTCATTATTGAGCAAATACTATAATTTATTTCAATTCGTAAAACTATCTAACATGAAACTGACTTGTTGGCTTGTAGTTTTCAAAACACCCTGAGGATGAAAATTATATATTATTATAATATTAAATTAAACGAAATATGTTAAATAAAACATTTATTTTTTATAAATATGTAATCTTTTTATAGCTTAATTTCCACCCATTATTTATTTTTTCTTTGAGATGACTAAACGAGTATTCCATATTGGGAATTATGGCCTAACACAGGGCTGTCCACTGCAATGAGTGTGACCCAACATAAAATCATAAACATCCTTAAAACATTGAGATTTATATGTAGAGATAGATTTATTCACTTTTTTGAAATATGAATGAACATTTGTACAATACGTGAAGCTTTTTTCAAGAATAAAATTTACTAAAAATTATAAGCTCAACTTTATTAGATAAAAAAATATAATTCTTCTTTTTGTCATTTTCTAAAATATTTATTATTTCATTAATTTATATACTACGACACTAACCAAGTCTATAGTTATCATTCTAGTACAAGAGCTGACAAAGAATTGGGGGTTTCTAGAACAATCACAAATAATTGATAATTTCTCGGCTGGACTAAAACTGGACTAAAACTTGTCAGGACTTGTCTTTTAGATCTTTGCACGTTCTTACATGTCAATAGATAATGGATAGTCAAGGATTATTATATCCGTGACCCTTTTAAAAAATAAATTATCATTCCTCATATCCTTATTTAATCCCATTCGATTTAAACCCAGGTTGTCCAACCCGTGGCCCAATATAAAGTTATAAAATTTCTTAAAACATTGAGATTTATATGTAGATACTGGAAAACACACAACAATTTGGCCTGATAATTTTTTTCTCTAAAATAAAAAACCTGAAAATATTCTGTGATGTTTTCAAAAAATAGAAGTGTTAATTTTAAATTTTGAATCTGGAACTAGATTTCAAGATTTTCGAAAAAATAATAATAATTTTGGTCTATTTTCGACTCCAAATAAATTTTCTACTTGCAAACTTCCTGATTGTATGTTCCAGAACAACAATTAGATACCGATCTGAAAGAAAAATTTAATATTGTCTCTTTATTAGAATTTTATATTAATTATCTAGCTAGGAAAAATATAAACAAATACTAATACATAAAATCAATTTTTGTAAGTATTTAGGTATATATTTACATATACGATAAGCTATTTTTAACCGACTTCAAAAAAGGAGGAGGGTTCTCTATTCGACTGAATTTTTTTTTTTTTTTTGTGCCTATGTTACCTCATATCTCCACCAATTGTCAACCGATTTTGAAAATTTTTTTGCATTGGGTCCAGTCTAGCTTCCGATTGGTCCCATTTTTTTTCGTTTTTTTTTCATAGGTATTAGTCCTTTTTTATTAGGTTTGTTTAGACCTAACCTCTTTGTTTATGAACCGATTTCGATGGTTCTTTTTTATCCGAAAGGGGTGTCTTAGGGATTGTGTCATATTAATTTGGTCAAGTTCTGACGATATGATCACTATTAATAACATCACTAAAAAGAGAAAAATAAAAATAATTTTTAAGAAATAAATAAAAACCGACTTCAAAAATTAAATGCAACAAATAAAATACACTAAAAGGTATAAAATAATTATTATCTTATTTAGTTACAACTAAACGACGAAATATTAACATGAAATTACTTTTTGAAGTTGGTGCCAAACATATACCTTTTATGAATCGCACTCGACGGATCTTACTTGAGTACGTTTGGCGGGTACGCTCGCTTATAGGTATAGTTTGTTTGGTACCGACTTCAAAAGTAATTTCATGTTAATATTTCATCGTTTAGTTTAAACTAAATAAGATAATAATTATTTTATACCTTTTTAGTGTATTTTATTTGTTGCATTTAATTTTTTGAAGTGGGTTTTATTTTTCTTAAAAATTATTTAAGAAAAGTAAAATTCGAAGCTCAGTATGAGCCAAAAATATAATAAAGTTCTTATTTCTGCATTATTAACGATCTTTTTTGAATAACAAATTTCAATCGAGACAATTTTTTTTCTTCAAATGTGGCCCGTGTAAGCCAAAAGGTTACCCCTGAAATAAATTATAAATAAATGTATTGGAAGGCTCACTCATCTGATTATTCACAGTGCTAGTGACTGTTGCGGTTGTCTAAATACAGGCGTTGCCATCAAGTGCTGCCATCTGTTAAACTCAAAGCGGTCAAATTTATAGTAGTAGAGACAATTCTTTCGCGTTAAGGTAGTTGTTTCGCGACAATACTAGCAAAAAGTTTTTGCTAGAGTATATAGAACAGACAATAAAGATTCATAATTCATAAGTCCAAAACTTTTTGCTGTTTATGTACCGATTCCAGCCAATCCCGTGCTCGTTTGACAAATCTGGCACCACTGTAAGAGTTGAATATTTTTATATTAAAATGACAGATAAAATACATTTTAAATGTAGATTTATTTCTATAAAAATCGTTTTATTTTTTTAACAAATGTAATCAACACCTTCGTTACACCTTATGAAAATTATAATTTTGAAAAAATCTAGCGCATGCGCGCTTTATACATCTTTTGCTGGTTAAATAAATGCGCTGTTGCCAAATTGTTTTTAGTGTAAATTTTTTTATACACTTTTCATTATTTATTCATTATTATCTCAGAAACAGTGTTGTAACTATGAATCAAAATTGTCTTACAATATGTATTGGTTATTGTTTAATGTTGGTTTAGTTTTTTATAAAAATGGTAAGAAGTGTTTCTTAATTATAATTAAATATGTATGTAAATTTTCCGATATCCCGTATCGTGCCATGTATAAGAGCCTGAAAAACTCTATTTTTGAAATTTAATATCTCCAGAACTATATTGTTCATAAATTTTGTTTTGCCACCAATTGATGCAGAAGTATTTAAATAATAATCTGTCTAAATTTCGATAGAATCCTAAGAAAACCCATTTGGCGGAACAACTACCTTAAACGTGTCATATCAAACGTACTTAAAGATTGTGTTCCATGAAAAAATTAATATGAAAATATACATTTTTAATATAAAAAATATATATATAGTATATATCTTGTTTTTTTAACAAAATATTTTTAACCCAATGTTTTCTACATTTGATTCAATCGCGAAGCTAATGTAGGGAATTTTTGTCAAATATTGAGTGAAAATAATATTTGAACTTATATATTTCTAACTTGAAAAAATGATATTAAATAAATTTTTTCTCATTAATATATCAAAGAATAATTGATACGTCAACGAGAATTATTTTGACCGCGATGATTTGAAAAATATATTTTTATCTCGCGAGACTACTGCGGATTATTCTATTGGAGTCTGCGGAGTATTATGTCTGGACCAAGAGAGAAAAAGATGTGATCCACTTAGCTACAATCCAACGTCATTTTGCGTATAGCCCGCTAGACATTCGGATGGATCACCAAGTGAATTTGAAATCTCAGATATTATATATTCGATCCCTCAGCCCAGAGCGCTAGATCTATTAGCATGTATGTTAGATGCCTGCCATTAATAGAAAACATTGGGTTAATTAATGGCAGGCATTTAACATACATGCTAATAGATCTAGCGCTCTGGACTGAGAGATCGAATATATAACATCTGAGATTTCAAATTCACTTGCTGATCCATCCGAATGTCTAGCGGGCTATACGCGAAATGACGTTGGATTGTAGCTAAGTGGATCACATTTTCTCTCTTGGTCCAGACTTAATACTCCGCAGACTCCAATAGCATAATCCGCAGTGGTCTCGCGAGATAAAAATATCTTTTTCAAATCAGCGGGGTCAAAATAATTCTCGTTGACGTATCAATTATTCTTTGATATATTAATGAGAAGAAAATTTATAAAATATTTTTATTTTTATGAGCTAAAAAAATAATAAAGTTCTTATTTCTACATTATTAACTATCCTTTTTGAATAACAAATATTAATAGAATTATTTTATCCGCGGTTCGAGACAATTTTTTTTCTTCAAATGCCCGTGTAAGCCAAAAGATTGGACACCGCTGGTCTATAATATTGAAAGCGATGGTTTACCTTTTTTTCATTTTAACAACTCGCTTTTTCAATATTTTTTGTTTAAATGCTCAATTTACCAGGTAGGACGAGAATAATTCAGCTCGCCCAACCGCGTACACCCCTGGCTCCGTCACTGCTAATTATTAGAAAAATTAGAAATGAGATCATGCGAGATGGCCGTCAATTTCTAAACATTTATGTAAAATATTCATTTAACAAGGACGCCTGTAGTGTAGGCTAGTACGACCCAAAGGCGTCTAATTGGTTGCATAGATACAGGCGGACACCTTTCTTAGACTTTTTACGTAGTTCCTGGGTTTAGTTAAAAGCAATATATTAATATTATTTTAGACCTTGAATTCACCTAAAAAGATCATTTTAGTCTATTTTCGGATCCATTTTCATTAGAAATAAATTTTAAACTTGCAAACTTTCTGATTGATTGTTCTAGAACAACAATTAGATACCGATCTGAAAGAAAAATTGAATATTGTCTCTTTATTAAGAATTTTATATTAATTATCTAGCCAGGAAAAATATAAACAAATACTAATATATAATATCACTTTTTGTAAGTATTTAGGTATGTATTTACATATACGAGAAGCTATTTTCAAGTATAAAATTTAAAGTAAAATTAGAAGCTCACATATGAGCTAAAAAATAATAAAGTTCTTATTTCTACATTATTAGACTATCTTATTTGAACAACAAATATCAATAGAATTATAATATTTTATCCGCGGCTCGAGACAATTTTTTTTTCAATTGTGGCCCGTGTAAGTCAAAATTGGACATCCTGGCCTAACAAATCATATCAAATTTCTATTTTATTTGAAAATTAATTTGCTTGATTCAGTTTAAAATAAATAATCTCTTCCTTCTGTAAATATCCAGAATTAGACTTTGTTACAATTACATTGATGATGTTATGTATTCATTTACATGATAATAAAACGAGTTGCAAATTTACTCCTATTCGCAAGGATCAAAATAGAAAATTGACGAACACCATAAACGATTCAATTTTATTTTTTATATACTTGTCTCTACATATCCAATGTTAAGAGAAATTGAATAAATTGTGAATATACCTAACAAGAGTAATTTTGAAGAATATGACTTTTTATAAAAATAACTTATTTTCAGATCCCCATTAAAAAGTTTTTGGATATCTAATAAGTTGAAAAATCAAATTCACATGAATAAATTTCCATCAATTTTTTCTTTCAAATTATATTTATATTTATTATATAGCCAGAAGTTTCATTTGAAAAGAGCGAAGAGATTGAAGGTTATTTGGCTCCATCTTTCTTTCTCTCTTTAGATGCAAGATAGGTCCAAGAAAAGACCCGAAATGCGTGGTTTGATGAATAAAAAGTTTATCTTCACTTTTGACTTTTAATTAGGTATTTAAAATATTTGACAAGATTTTTGGGCACTACGAGACTTTACCATACACTCGACTCTTTTCTTATACCTATAATATAATTTTATTTCTATTACTGCACAAAAATAATCTGACGATACTAAAGCAATCAATAACATAAAGAGAAATCAATGAGGTTGTCCTCTGCCTGATGCAAATAAACACACATATATACCGGGTGAGTTTTTTATCTTGAGACAGTCTTATAACGCAAAAACAGTTCATTATATGAAAAAAAGTTTCAAACAAAAATTTATTTATATCAGGGGGGAAACTAAAATAGGCTATTGTTTCTTGACCTAGAACAAGCTTTCAAGGGTATTTCGAGGTCAACTTCTGTTTTTTAAATGGAAACCAATATTTTTCTGTATATATTCTGAATCTACACAAAAAACTAAACAACTTTTTTGAGAACTATTTTTTTATACGACATCAAATAATAACCCAGGTAACACACAATATCCTCAGAATATTCTAAGAAGATTTAAATGTCCTTAGAATATCCTTAGAATATTCTTAGGATATTGTGGTTACCTGGGAAAAAATATTAAATCACTAGATCTCAAAAAAAATTATAATAATTATTTTTAATAATTATTTAACTTAATTATCTAATAATAATTTGTAATAATGAATTATTAAATAAATAATTATTAAATCGAAAAATCCCAACAATGAAAATAAGTGTTTATAATGAGCATTTCAATGGCAGCCCCATAACACTTCTTCCACATTCACCGTAAATTAAGACCATTTTAATTCTGTCTTCAACAATAAATGCCCCATTTTTATTATGGTAATACAATATAACTATCAACTGGATTGATCACGAGAAATAAACTTTTTTAAACTCAAGAATTTTAACTAGTTCTGTTAAGTAGAAAATAATCTGCTTATATCTGTGTATAATGAAGTTTTAAGATCATTATAAACACTTATTTTCATTGTTGTGACTTTTCGATTTAATAATTATTTATTTAATAATTGATTATTACAAATTATTATTTGACAATTAAGTTAAATAATTGTTAAAAATAATTATTAGAATTTTTTTGAGATCTAATTGATTTAATATTTTTTTTTATTTGATGTCGTGTAAAAAAATAGTTCTTATAAAAGTTGTTCAGTTTTTTTCTAAATTCAGAATATGTAAAGAAATATATAGGTTTCCATTTAAAAAACAGAACTTGACCTCGAAATACCCTTGAAAGCTTGTTCTAGGTCAGAAACAATAGCCTATTTTAGTTTCCCCCTGATATAAATAAATTTTTTGTTTGAAACTTTTTTTCATATAATGAACTGTTTTTGCGTTATAAGACTGTCTCAAGATAAAAAACTCACCCGGTATGAAAAAAAGTTTCAAATAAAAGTTTATTTATATGCAGGGGGAACTAAACTACGCTATTGTTTGTAGATTTAGAACAAGCTTTCAAGGGTATTTTAAGGTCAAGTTCTGTTTTTTAAATGGAAACCTATATATTTCTTTTCATACTTATAATATTCATATTTATAATCTACAAAAATAACTAAGCAACTTTCATAAGAACTATTTTTTTATTCGACATCAAATAAACAAAATATTAAATTAATTATTAGATCTCAAAAAAATTCTAATAATTATTTTTAATAATTATTCAATTTAATTATCAAATAATATTGATTAAATATTTAATTATCAAATAAATAATTATTAAATCGAAAATTCACAATGAAAATAAGAGTTTATAGTGATTTTAAAACTTCATTATACACAGATTTAAGAGGTTATTTTCTACTTAATAGAACTAGTTAAACTTTTTGAGTTTAAACAAGTTTCTTTCTCGTGTCAATCCAGTACATACTTATATTGTATTAGCATAATAAAAATTGAGCATTTTTTGTTCAAGACAAAATTGAAATGGTCTTAATTTATGCGGTGAATATGGAAGAAGTGTTATGGAGCTGCCATTGAAATGGATGCCGAGCGTTTTCCTGTTAGGGATACACCCTCCCAAGCTTCATTTTATCGTGTTGTAAATCTATTTTTAAAAAAACAAGAAATCTAAAGGCTTCGAAGAAACTGAAACAGGCCAAAAAATGAAATTGGTACTGGAATTCATCCAGAAGACTTGCGATAACTCATTGGAATGTCACAGAACAGTGTCGAAAAATAATTAAATTATTAATTATTTATTTGATAGTTAAATATTAGATCATTATTATGTGATAATTAAATTGAATAATTTTTTGAGATCTAATAATTGATTTAATATTTTGTTTATTTGATGTCGAATAAAAAAATAGCTTTTTATGAAAGTTTTTCAGTTTTTTTTTTTTTTGTATATTGAGAGTTCTTAGAAATGGATTATTCCAAAAATTCTCGAATCATCTTTATTTATTCCTTTTTTTGTATTATTAATAGTTCCTCAGCGAGAACAATTTTTATTCGACTAAAACTCGTCTTCACTGGTCTTTGAAATGCTTGAACTGGAAGATATACCGGGCAGGGACTTCAAACCTTCTATCGCCACCCTTTTCAGAAAAATCATTTATTTTAATTACCCCTTGAAACTATGCAACAATTTTATTTCATTTCGTGAACCAATATACTTTTCAAAACAAAAAATGTTTTTATAGAAATATTTGAAATAACGGATAATAATTTGAAAATTTAAAGAAAGATCCTCCTGGATTTATGAAAATACTCTAAATGTTTGAAAATTTTGGGATGCGCCCCATTCACAGTATCCATGGACTGCACGCAACTGATATACTATATATATATATATATATATATATATATATATGGTATATCAAATATAAATAGGTATATATATAATTTATTTGTTTGAGACTATAGTTTCAAAGGTTTGACCTTTATCATCAGTCTTTTTAATTAGAAATATTTTATCTGTTATTTCTCATGGAGTCAATTGCCGATTGGATATTGAAAATTCGTTTTGTTGTCATAGCAAGCTAGCTAAATAAACGATTAACGTTTTATGATTTAACTAATTGTTTATGTGGCTAGCTTGTTATGTTAACACAACGAATTTTCAATATCCCTTTGGTAAATGTGTTTGTAGGCTTTAACCCTTCAACACTTTTTGCTTATTTTTTTCATCAATATTGTTCAAGTCATTTTTTAGATTAAAAAAAAATCTAATTTTTCCTTTCACGATTCCAATATTTCTCCATACCACTTAAGAAAAAGTTAAAAATTAATCAAATTTCATATTTTTCAAGAGGAGGAAACCCTCGCCTCCTTTCCTTCTGGATACTTCAAATATAAGAAAGCGTGTGTTATTCAATTTAAAAAACGTATTATTTGTTTTAAAATAATTCATTTTGAGATTTTCTCGATGCTGTCTACAGGTGATACTGTCTATAGAGATCGATTGGTACTAATCAAATCAAATTCTTTTGAAATCTATGATTAAATATCTAAAGATTTAATCGAAATTTCTCCAGAGTCGTATATTTAAAATAGTGAAGTTAATTTTCTCATTAATATATCAAAGAATAATTAACATATTAATGAGAATTGTTTTTGATCGCGCTTTTTAAACAAGATATATATCGCAGACTGTTGCTGTCATTTGAAGTTAGAGTCTGCTGAGTCTTAAGTCTGGACCAAGAGAGAATGAATAAGATGTGATTCATCTTGGCTGTAATCCAGCATCATTTAGCGATTACCGCATGACACTTTATTATATCAAACACTGATATGGATCACCAAATGAATTTGAAATTGAATGTTAATATTATTCTTCTGAAACTAGAGAGCGCTCGATCTGTTATCACATGCAAGCTAGGTGTTTGCCATAATTAATCAGTGAGTCTACATGTTGATTTGATCTTGAATCGAATGCAGATGATTTTGTCAAATATAAAGTGAAAATAATATCCGAATTTAAATATTTCTAACTTGAAATAGTGAACTTAATTTGTTCATTAAAATCGGATATTATTTTCACTTAATATTTGACAAAAATCATCTGCATTCGATTCGCGATCGAATCAAATACAGGCAACTTATGATTAATTAATGGCAAACACCTAACACACGTGTTAATAGATCAAGCGCTCTGGACTGGGAGATTGAATATATAACATCTCAGATTTCAAATTCATTTGGTGATCCATATCAGTGTTTGATATAAAAAGTGTCATGCGGGCCAATCGCTAAATGATGCTGGATTACAGCCAAATGAATCACATCTTATTCATTCTCTCTTGGTCCAGACTTAAGACTCAGCAGACTCCAATAGCTTCAACCAGCAGTAGTCTCGCGATATATATCTTGTTTAAAAAGCGCGATCAAAAACAATTCTCGTTAATATATTGATTATTCTTTGATATATTATTGAGAAGATTAACTTCACTATTTGAAGTTAGAAATGGATATATTCGGATATTATTTTCATTTAATATTTGACGGAAATCATCTGCATTCAATTCGCGATCGAATCAAATACAGGAAACTCGATTCGTATATTTAATATAAATTCGACTTATTCTCTCTCTTGTCTTAATTAGTTGTTTAAATTTATGTACTACATTTATTGGTGTGAATATCGTTAGTACTTTGGAGTCATTTGTGAAAATAATATATAAATGCTCTGGAGTCATAAATATTTGAGTTTTAATTAATGAATATTCCTTATTATTCTATGATCATAATATAAGGAATCGAAATATTCAGTACTTCATATACGAATCTTCTTTTAATTAAATTTCCTTTATGAATAGATAATTTCAAGGGTTGTAGAGCGTGTCATATAATGTCATTTTCATTTTGGAACTTTAATTTATTTTCAAATGCATAGGACAAGATAATTTGGTAAAGTAACAAGTATAATTAATTTTAAATTATTTAATTAAACGAGAGCATTATTCAATCATAGATTAAATATTGATTACTACTATCTAAGATTCTTTAAAAATTGAAACTTAGTATATAATTCTTACCTCTCGAGTAAATTTGAAATTCTTTTCACGCGCAGAATACACTTCACATCCGATTAACCCTTTTTTCGGATGTGACTGGCATCTATTGTGACTTAGTTCAATAATTTAAACGCGAATCAAGCAGAAATAATTGATTAGAGATATATGTGCAAGCCTCTTAGTTACTTGGGAATCCGTATATTCAATTTTAAAATTTTACATTAATACTTTATCGTAAATATGAACATTTAATTGTATCAGGAATTTTGTCTTTCTGTTTAATATAAATATTTCAATTTTCTAATAAAGGCAAATTTAACATTTAATTTCGAAACTATTTAATTGAATTTATCGAGTTTAATCTAATTGTTTTTATATTAAAATGAGTGTAGAAAATTTTTAATTAAAAAATGATTATGCACGCATTGGGGAGATTAAACTGAATAAATTTAATTAAATAATTTAGAAATTAAGTTCTATTTATTTGAGATTATATTTGCATCAACACTTTCTGAAATATAATATAACGAGCTTCGAGGGCGTGCCTTCGGCACGCCTCGAGAACGTCGGCCCGTCGGAGCTGGTGCCCTAGCGGGCGGCGTCTCGGTCCAAATTTTTTATTCCTCTCTAAACACTACACTCCAAATGTATACCTGTAAACTCCCGAAAATACATAGTCTCTTAAAAGTTTCGCCTCATTTTCGTCCTGACACAGCTACAGAAATGAGGCTCTAGATATGAATCTGGAAGTATTTTTTTTTTCTATAATCTACAGCATTGTGATATTTTTTGTGTGGAAATAGATTTATTTAAATAAGTGGGATCGTGTGAGGAGGAGAATTATATTATATCATTTTTTTAAAATTCGATAATGGATATAAGGCTCCAAATATTTAAAAGAGATCAGGTGTTGTTTGTATGACAGGCTGCTCCCTCCAGTATTGCCATGATAAACTCGGGCATGCGTGTCTTAAGTCGTTCAATTTTGTAAAAATCCAAAAATAAGAATAACAAAATTTAGATTTTTAAAAAATTATAAAAAAGTGGCAAATTATTAAAAAATAAACAAATAATATATAAAATATAAATCAAATAAGATGTGATTAATTTATTTTTCTGTGCGCAAAGAAAAGCGAATTGAATATTTAATTTTTGAGTGGTGAGGGGGGGAGGAATAATTATCAATATATTTAATGTTTCTTAATTTAAAATCAATTGGAGTCTTTCATTTCAAATTACAATTACAATTATATTTCAAATTTGCCGCAAATATACCGACGGCATCAGCGCTCCCTGTCGGCAGCATTCTCTGAGCGTTGTTACAAATTAATCTAGGCTCTTATATATAGTATTATAAAAAATTTATTATTTAAGATTAGAGATTTGAAGGACTTGTTTTCATTTTTAGTCTAAAATAAATATTTCTCATCTATTTAAAAAGTAGTTGTTTCACCATTTGGGTTTTCTTGGAATTTTTTTGAAATTTAGAGAGATTATTATTTAAATACTTCTGTATCGATTGGTAGGAAAAACGAAGTTTATGAACAATATAGTTCCGGAGATATTAAATTCCAAAAATAGAATTTTATAGACTCTTATACATTTCACTATAGGGGATATTGGAAAGTTTTACATATTTAATTGTAATTAAGAAACTCTTCTTACCATAGTTATAAAAAACTAAACCAACATTAAACAATAACTACTCCTACATTTTTTAAGAAAATTTTAATTAATAGTTACAACACAGTTTCTGAGATAATAATGAATAAATAATGAAAAATCTATAATGGAAAATATCTGACAAAAATTACCTGCATTTGATTCGCAAGTGAATAAAATTTAGGAATCTCATGATTAGAAGGATTTGAGTTGGACTCCTGGACGGATCTTCAAGTTTATTCCCTTCTTTTTTGACAATCATTCAGAAAGAAACAGAAAGAGGGATAGAATTGCAAATCGATGCTATTTTCACAGATTGAAAACATTTATATATTTATAAATCCTTTTGAAGTTTTTATTTACAAGAAATATTTGACCTTTTCCGCTGTTATATTAAATTAAAAAAAAAAAAAAAACTAATGAATTTCATATTTCACATGTACCCGTGATTCTCCGTTTCCATCACATATGAATACTAATTAGAAATTAAATCATCAAAACCAAATCACTATAAATAAAATATATATATATATATATATGCCAATTCTTTTTCACTTCTCTGCGCGGAAATGCTATTTCGATTAGAATTGTTATCGGCTCTTTTACATCCACCTCTATAAAAAGATACTAAAATAGTAATGGATAGTAAAGTAGATCTCTTATAATCGGATTGATTACCATGACCCCGGAGTTGAAAGTTGAAAATAAAATAGCAAAAAACGCTAACGTGAATTCAGATTTTTTTACTTATATTAAATATCTATTTGTGGGAATATGACTCTCATTCTTTCTTCACGTAAGCAGGGGGTGTGTCCACAGGAGGGGGAGGCTTAAAACACAAAGTACCTCATTCAAATTTCTGGGGGGGGGGGTTGATAATGGTTGCATTTTATTATTATATTATAAAAATAAAAGCGGTCAAATCTTATAACTTCAACAAAAGCTAATAAAAAGCTCCTGATGTAAGTGAATCATTTCAACCATTTTAATAAATGGTAAATTTAGTTATAAGTATATTTGGGATTTTTGTTATTTAAGGTAGTTGTTTCGCGACACTAGCAAAAGGTTAATGCTAGAGTATATCGAACAGACAATAAGGATAAAGGATTCATATTTCATAAGCTCAAAACTTTTTGTTGTTTATGTACCACTACTAGCCAATCCCATGCTCGTTTGATAAATCTGGCCACACTGTCTGAGCTTGTATCTACCCTTATTAAACGAACAAAAATTGTATATATATATATATATATATATATATATATATATATATATATATATATATATATATATATATATATATATATATATATTTGTATCTTGGTTCTATTTTGAAAACGACTCTACGGATTTTGATGAAATTCACGGGTTAGGGGTTATTTAGGGTGACAATTCGATCTGTCACGGTCTCATCTTCGATAAAATTGTTTTTGATGGGTTTTTTCGTAATCAAATTAATTATTCTCAGGTAGACAAATCCCTATTCTTAGGGTTTTATAAAAGGTTACTCTTTTTCTTTTGTACCCAGCAGACAAATGGGTCGGGTTAATCCTTTATTCTCAAAGGCCTTGAAGAAGTATTGTGATTGTCGATTTTAACATATTTTGTTCTCCCTAAACGTTAGAAATATTAATAACGTTTTATAATTGTTTTTATAAAGAACTTTATTTATTTAATAGAATAAAAAATAATCAAAAATTTATTTAAAAATATATTTCGCATAAGCAGGTCTCAATTTTTTGAAAAAACAACACATTTTGATAGGTTTTATTTATTAACAATTGGATGAATAAAAATGAATCATATGGTTGAATCAAAACGGCGCAGTGGTGGGGAATCCGGGGGTAGGGCGAGGTTTCGGGGGTGGGGTCGAGCGGAGTGGAGGGGGTTGGGGTACATTGGGTGAATATTATATATTTTTGTATTTTTTTAATTTGAAAACGTCTCTCAAATAAAAGTCGACCTTTTTATCAGAATTTTAAATTGAAAATAATATTAAAATAAAGCTTTTAACTGAAGGAAGAAGTTACGAGCATCGCTCGGTGCCTCCAGGTACTATATTTTATCATAGAAATGTCAGATAAAGTACATTATAAAGGTAGATTTATAAAACAAAAAGTTCTTAATAAGCGATTGAAAGCTGTTGCGACAATGGCTGAAGCGAAAAAACGTCAAAAAAAGTACTAAAGTTAATCCACTTTTTAGGTTAAATAAATGCTTTGTTGCCAGGTTGTTTTTAGTGTAAATTTTTCATTATACATTTTTCATTATTTATTCATTATTATCTCAGAAACTGTGTTGTAACTATGAATTAAAATTTTCTTAAAAAATGTATTAGTTATTGTTTAATGTTTGTTTAGTTTTTTATAACAATAGTAAGAAGAGTTTCTTAATTATAATTAAATATGTATGTAAACTTTCCGATATCCCATATAGTGCAATGTATAAGAGTCTGAAAAACTCTATCTTTGGAATTTAATATCTCCGAACTATATTGTTCATAAATTTGGTTTTGCCACCAATCGATGCAGAAGTATTTAAATAATAACACTGCCCAACAATGAAAATGCTTCGGGCTCAAAAATAGCTGATTCTTATGTATTTCCACCTGCTGAATTCAAAAATCACCATAAAGATTACGGATTAGCTCTTGTTTTGGAGATATAATCGATCAAAACGGTGAAAAAGACCATTTTGACCTATTTTCGAGTTCCGTTAGATATTAAACAACAATATTTGAGATCACAATATTTTGTTGAACTAATAGAAAACAGCTTCCTCTTGGATTTACAAATTACCACTTGTTTGTAGCTCAATTAGAACTCGAGTTATAACTAAAAAACTAAAACTACGTGATTATAAAGGATAATAAACATTAATAAAGTAAAGGGAGTGTAGTTTCAGAGTGAATGAAATAAAACTCAAAGAGGTGTATACAATCTCAATATATTTCGGATTATTAGTCCATCATCAGGAGTTTACAGGTTAAAAACTAATCTGTAAATTCCTGATGGACTAATAACACTGGGCAACAAAAAAGAGGCAAGCTAAAAAACGACGATCTGATGAAGGCACCACATAAATCTCTTCAGACACGACCATCTGTGAAGTATTATTCCAGCAATGTAGAACTCTTAGAATGTAACTACAATTTGTAAAAAAATAAAATGCACTTTCAATGTTGTTAGCATATGTAATTAAAATGTATCTTTTTCTCTTGATCCGCCACCTACTGTATTTCACAGAAACTAGAGCTAAGAAAAAATTTTCATTGTCATATTCGTTTTTCTCAACCCAAAATTGGTAGGAATTGACTCATCAAGTGCTCGAAGCATTTAAAAATTATTTTTTTGTTGCCCAGTGTAATCTGTCTAAATTTCAAAAAAATCGTAAGAAAACCCATATGGTGAAACAACTACCTTAATCTATTTCATTTTAAAAAACAAACAAATTTTTTAAGGGAAAATCAAAGAAGATATCTTCTGCTTGGTCCAAAATTGTATTAGTTAAGTTTTTTTATATTTCATGAGGATCGGGTAGCATTTTGGTGCTTGGATTTCATTTATGAAAGCGAATAGCTGTTCTCTCTATAAACACAGAGTTATTTAATAACATCATAAGATTAAGGAGAGTACAGGTTCTTTAATTTTATTTTTAACCGACTTCAAAAAAAGGCAGGAGGTTCTCTATTCGACTGAATTTTTTTTTTGTGCCTATGTTACCTCATATCTCCGCCAATTGTGAACCGATTTTGAAAAAAATTTTGCATTGGGTCCAGTCTACCTTCCGATTGGTCCCATTTTTTTTCATAGGTATTAGACCTTTTTTGTTAGGTTTGTTTAGGACTAACTTCTTTGTTTATGAACCGATTTCGATGATTCTTTTTTTATTGGAAAGGGGGTATCTTAGGGATGGTGCCATATTAATTTGCTCAAGTTCGGATGATAGGATCACTATTAATAACATCACTAAAAAGAGAAAAATAAAAATAATTTTTAAGAAAAAAATAAAACCGACTTCAAAAAAATTAAATACAACAAATAAAATACACTAAAAGGTATAAAATAATTATTGTCTTATTTAATTACAACTAAACCACGAAATATTAACATGAAATTACTTTTTGAAGTTGGTGCCAAACATATACCTTTTATGAATCGCACTCGACGGATCTTACTTAGTACGTTTGGTGGGTACGCTCGCTTACAGGTATAGTTTGTTTGGCACCGACTTAAAAAAGTAATTTTATGTTAATATTTCGTCGTTTAGTTGTAACTAAATAAGATAATAATTATTTTATACCTTTTAGTGTATTTTGTTTGTTGCATTTAATTTTTTTGAAGTAGGTTTTATTTTTTTCTTAAAAATTATTTTTATAGAAAATCAATAGCTTTGCTGCTCTCGGTAAAAATTTAAAATCATAAGTTTCCTGTATTTGATTCGAACGAGAATTGAATGTAGGTGATTTTTGTCAAATATTAAGTGAAAATAATATCCGAATTTATATATTTCTAACTTGAAATAATGAAGTTAAATAAATTTATAATTTTCTCATTAATATATCAAAGAATAATTAACATATTAACGAGAATTGTTTTTGATCGCGCTTTTTAAATTTAAAACATATTTTATTAAAAACAAATAATTTATTAAAAACTTGTTATAATTTTTTTATTGGATATTTTATTTTAATAATGTTAGTTTGTTTTATTAAATGGATTAAATAAGTGTAAATATTCTAGGTTTTCCATTTTAAAAAATTGTAAAAATGCTTCACATTTTAAAGTTTCGTCAGCCCTCTTTATTTAATCAACTTCAAATTATATGATTTTAAAAATCGGATTCCTGAATTTCAAAATGAGAATAATTAAATTCATAATGGGAATAATCCCACTGGCCATCATAATAACTATTCCCAATTTGAAATTGATTATTCTCATATTCGAGTTAATTAATTCCATTTTGAAATCGATTATTTGCAATTTAAAGCTGAAAATGTATAGTTCTAAATAATATCCTTGGCAATGGACGCAACCTTAAGCTAGTTTAGATCTAAAGCTAAGTTGATCTCCAGTTTATTTAACCGGAGGTGGACAAACTAGCCCTGAGTCACCTCTTAAGGAAACATTTTGATAGATTAGATGTTAGAATGTACTTATCAATTTCAAATTTAATACGATAGTTACGTGTATTTTATTATTATATTATTCTTATGTAAAAAGTATTTTAAAACTGATGCCATTATAAGTTCTTGAATTATGAAAAAATAAAAATTTTAATATACCGAGTGAGTTTTTTATCTTGGACAGTCTTGTAACTCAAAAACAGTGAATTATATAAAAAAAAGTTCAAATAAAAGTTTATTTATATCAGGGGGGAAACTAAACTACGCTATTGTTTGTCGACCTAGAACAAGCTTTCAAGGGTATTTCGAGGTCAAGTTCTTTTTTATAAATAGAAACCTATATGTTTCTGTACATATTCTTGTTCTAGAGAAAAAACTGAAAACTTTCATTAGAACTATTTTTTATACGACGTCGAATAAAAAATAATATTAAATCAATTAGATCTCAAAAAACAAAAAATCCAAATAATTGTTTTTAACAATCATTATCAAATAATAATGATCAAATATTTAATTATTAAATAAATAATTTAATAATAATTAATAATTTAATAATTTTGCCCTCAGGAGCTTCATTTTATCGTGTTGTAAATCTATTAAAAAAATAATAATAATAGGAAATGTAAAGGATACGAAAAAACCTAAAAGGCCAAAATAACGAAATTGGAGCTGGAATTCATCCAGAAAACTTGCGAAACACTCATATACTCTGAAATGTCTCAGAACAGTGTAGCAAAATTATTAAATTTTTAATTATTTAGTTAATAAATTTTTTTTATTTGATAATTCAGTTGAATGATTGTTAAAAATAATTATTAGGATTTTTTTGCGATCTAATTGATTTAATATTTTTTTATTATTTGAAAGTTGTTCAGTTTTTTTTCTGGATTAAGAATGTGTACAGAAACATATAGGTTTCTATTTAAAAAACAGAACTTTACCTCGAAATACCCATGATAGCTTGTTCTGGGTCGACAAACAATGGCGTGGTTTGGTTTCCCCTCTGATATACAGTAAATAAACTTTTTTCATTTAATGCACAGTTTTTGAGTTATAAGACTGTCTCAAGATAAAAAAACTCACCCGGTATATAGGGTATATTATTTTATTGTTCTTATTTCCTAAATCTGCATTTTTATTGACAAGAAATAATGAACTAAACTTAATGGGGATTTAATATTTAAAAAAGACAAAAATAAGCATAAAAAAAATTTATAAATAAAATAACGAAATTTAATATAATATTATATTTTATTAGAATAGAGTTATAGAAATTTTCAACTCCGCCATGGCCGGTCCCAAGCCCGGATGAGAAAGGAGGAGGGTTAGAGTGGATATAATCATGTTTTAGCCACTCTGTAAAAGTTATCACAGGAAAAATACATTTTCTTAGTAAAATATCCGCTCTGTTAGCATTAACAAAAAAGGGAGTATACGGGAATGGGGCAGATGGGCAAACTTAATGGGAACGTCGATTAGAACCAAAAGGGCATAAATAATCGGCATCGGTAGAAGGAGATTAAATTTGAAATTTCGTGGGATATCGAGAAGCAGCAGGCTCAAAACCACCTAATAAGTACACAACTGGAGATTAGATATTTAAATTAAATAAATAGACACAAATTACTAACCAGTTTCATAACAAACATTTTTATTTAAATACTAAATCGATCACTATACTGAAAGAAATAAAGTTTTTCAAAACTATACACTAACTAAGAGAATTTTTTTTAACACATTAAAAAAAATCTAAAAAATTTCAAACTTATAAAATATAACCGGGACAACAATTTGTCTCTTTCTAATTAGAAAATAATATAAATATTATAAGAGTTCAATGTTGCCAATAGAAATAGATTGTAAATTTTCTAAAAAAAATCACAAAGGGTCTCATCTAGATCTGAGAAGGTATGGATTATTTTTACATAATATGTCAGAGGGGTTCACCTCTCAGGGTTGCTTATTTTGGCATTCGGGCTTGATTTTCTAGGGAGTAAAAACAACCCTTCTGACACATAATTAAAAATAATTCATTCCATCTTGGATCTAATAAATGACACTCTTCTTGTGATTTTCTTAGAATATTAATATATGTATTTCAGCAAGGATTTTATCTATAACTTTTCATCTCCAAATTTAAATTAATTAATTTCAATAAAAAATCTCGAAATAGAAATAATAATCAATGAAAATAATGAAAGACAGTCCATAAATTATTTAAATTTTTATTCAAATTCCGACGTTTCGGATACTTTTTCTCTCCTTCTTCATGGTATTAAATAGTTATTGATGGGTGAGTATAGCTCGGATCCGATTTGTCTCTCTTTTCAGTGATAACAACAATATTATAATACTTTTTCATCATTATATCATGAGTGTACTTAGTTAACTAACTAACTTATGATATAATGGTGAAAAGTATTATAATAGTGTTGTTATCACTGAAAATAGAATGAAATGGGAGCCGAGTTATACTCATCCATCAATAACTATTCAATACCCTGAAGAAGGACAGAACAAATTTCCGAAACGTCGGAATTTGAAATAAAAATTTAAATAATTCATGGACTGCCTTTCATTATAACCTACTTATTTCGCCTACCAGTCCGTTTTTCTAAGAAAATAAATAAAATTAAATGAAAATAATCAATTTCAAAATAGATTTAATCAATTTTAAAATGAAAATTTCACATTCAGCTCAATATCTACGGCCATTTGATGACCCTCCTTAGACCGATTTGATTTAGGTCTGATTTTCTTAATTTTTGAATCCACTGTTCTGAAGCTTAAGGAGGTTCTTTCGCGACAATCCACACAAAAAGGCTTAGCCTCGTAACCACTCTATAAATTTGAACGTTGTTAAAATTTTAGGTTATGTTTTTTAACGTGACTGTACTTCTCACACTAGTATATCCTCTTAATGAATAGATCGTTTCTAAGCCATTGATATTTTATCCCCTCCGCTAAAAATAATCGTCCAAATATGTTTTTTTTTTTTATTTTTTTATCAAAACTACGTGAGTAATAATTTCATTTTTTTTTTAAGTTACTCCGAATATATTTTTTTAACAAATATTAGTTTTTCATCAAGATGGTGAAAGTCCTTCAATGAAAAAAAAATAATGATCATTTTCCCACCCTTTCCCAATCTACCATATGTAAAAAATTCCATTTTTAATCGCAATTATTTCATGTTTGGTGTGGTAAATCGTCTTCAAATTTTAACAGTGTGTTTATTATACTTTTAATGACTTATATTCCAAGTTTCGAAGACTTCTTGAATTTTTGAATTTGTGAAAGAACTACCTTAAAATCTCCAAGTATCAATTGTCTATTTTAGAAATATAAACACCAGAAGGAATTTTCTACGACTTTACGTTGACTATATTAATTCTGACAGATTGAAAAGAATAATACCAGAAATTCATTTTTCTTTACATTTATAAATACATATGTACCGACAATAGAAAAAAAATAAAACATATCATACCCTCTGGTCTGCTTGTCAGGCTTCAGTTGTCAAGCAGTTGGATCTTTAAATTGACTGCCACACAATAAATATCAAATAGTAAATATCGTTGATATTTTGCTAGAAAATGAAATATAAATGTGAAATCCACAATCCTTCCAAAACGCCTGTCGAGAGGCAACCGGTCGTACAGGAAGCCTTTGATGGTTGCCAGAATTCGGGTTAAAAAACTATTTACATCGTTTTTTTTTAATTGCTTGTTCGATATTCTGCGAAGTCAATTTATTTAATAAAATCCTTAAATCAACATGATAAATGTTTGAAATAAAATAGTGAACCTATAAGGGCAATCATTTGGAATCCGTCTTTTTTTTAAGTTTTAGCAGCTAATATTCTAAATAAAAATTAATTAATAAAAGGCAGTTTATCTAGAGGAGGAGATAAATAGAAATTTAATTAAACTTTTTTAAAAGATAAATATTTGGACCTAGACATCCAGCGCAGGTTGATATATTGAATATTTAGATAAAATCAATCGAGCTTGAGTAAAGATAATATATTTTATAATTTATATACAGTATACATATTTAATATATTTACTGAAATATTTATATAATTATTACACGGTGCACTCGGGAGGCAGGACCAAGTATAGAATTTACTCGTTTATATATATATTTTTTTAATTTGTGCTTATCTTGTTTAAAAATTCCCTAAAATGTTCATAAAAATATTTGTTTTTCTTTCTGCATCTCTCAATTCAGATATTAACGATAACTTAAGTACAGAAATCTATAGAAAATTAGTTTTGATGTCAAGTATTTTTAAAACAGAGAACTATTTACTCAGCGGTTTCCAACCTTGTATGTGCGTGAGCTAGTTTCGAAGTTAAAATCATCCTGTGAGCTACTTGTTACAAAAAATTTACTTATTACTTATACAACATTGTTGAAATTATATATATGTAAACGTTAGATGAACGCGAAAGTTAAAACTTTTATCCGGTCACTGCCCTATTTTGGTGCAATTGGGACCAGACTCGTTTTGATACTGAACCAAAAGTTCATGACCCAGCCGGGTATGATCCGACATCTTCTGCGTTAAGCCCGCAGATGCCTTCTCCATTTAAGCGATGGATCCCCTGACTAGATCCTATAATCAAATTTTAAATATATTGAACTCTCTAGCTCAGTCGCGTTTTCTTCTATTTTCCTAATAGTATGGTTCTTATAAATTTACTACAATTTCCATCTGTCTGATTCTTTGGGGAATCGAAACAGATGAATTTTGTTCAGATTTTCAATAATAAATTTTATTTAGAATGTTTATATGTAAACGTTAGATGAACGCGAAAGTTACAACTTTTATCCGGTCACTGCCCTATTTTGCTGCAATTGGGACCAGACTCGTTTTGATACTGAACCAAGAATTGAAACAAGATCGCTTAAATGGAGAAGGCATCTGCGGGCTTAACGCAGAAGTTGTCGGATCATACCCGGCTGGGTCCTGTATCTTTTTTCAACTCTTGGTTCAGTATCAAAACGAGTCTGGTCCCAATTGCACCAAAATAGGGCAGTGACCGGATAAAAGTTTTAACTTTCGCGTTCATCTAACGTTTACATAAAACATTCTAAATAAAATTTATTATTGAAAATCTGAACAAAATTCATCTGTTTCGATTCTCCAAAGAATCAGAGAGATGGAAATTGTAGTAAATATATGTATATATTATATATATGTACAACCAAAATAAGCGACCAAATCTTTCAAAATATTTAAAATTATATAGTTATATTAAAATATAAACAAATTAAGAAATAATAGCTTATTATATTTAAAATATTAAACAAATTATTTAAACAACAGTGACGGTTGGTGAGTTTTCAGCCAGGGGATGCTGTCCAAATAAATACCCTTCATTTATTGAAAGTTTGTTTAAATCTTCGCAAATTTCATCAAATACGGCATCATTTTCAAGTTATTTTTCAAATTTAACATTAGACTTTTTAAAATATACTTTGGGGGACCCCTTATCCAAACGGATACTGCTTTGTGTGAGTGAGTAGGAGTCAGAAATTAATTCTTGTGACTTAAACTCCATAGTCCCTGAGATGGAAATCGACCATCTTCCACAATGAATCAGCCTGTCCTATAAGAAAATCTTAAATACCTCCAATTCTATTACTATAAGCAAACTATGACATCTTTATTTATTCCTTTTTTATATTATTAATAGTTCCTCAGCGAGAACAATTTTTATTCGACTAAAACTCGTCTTCACTGGTCTTTGAAATGCTTGAACTGGAAAATATACCAGGCAGGACTCTAAACCTTCTATCGCCACCCTTTTTCAGAAAAGTCATTCATTTAAATTGCCCCTTGAAACTATGCAACAATTTTATTTCATTTCGAGAACCAATATACTTTTTCAAACAAAATGCTATTTATAGAAATATTTGAAATTAATTTGAAAATTTAAAGATCCTCCTGAACAGCGACTTTATAAAAAATGTAGTTTTTAAATATTTATTTTTATAAATATTTTAAATAAACATTGTTTATTAAATAATTTTTCAATTTTTATTTTCAATCTTTTTTTACCAAAATGAGCCGCGAGCAGCGACTGTTTTTGATTTTGGGCTTATCTTCAGAAATTTCTGGTTGAAAAATTAGAACAAAATTGAATTTTTATATGGGGAGCTCTCGAATGATTCTAGATAATAAGCTCAAATTTGACACCTAAGTTTGTTTTATTTAACTTCTAACAACTAACTACTTCAGCTTTCTACACTCAGCTTAATAAAATGTACCACCTAAATTTTTATTAAATGTTTACACTAAACATATGTTCACTTACTTATTTATTACATTCAATTTCTAGGATTATAAAAGATTAAAAAATCATTATTTAACAAGAATATTTATTTTTATTAAAAAAAAAACCATAAAATTAATAAAAATGTTAGTTTTTTGCATGAAAGCCATTTTTCGAGAACAAATAGACTTTTCAAAACAAAAAATGTTTTTTATAGAAATATTTGAAATAACGGATAATAATTTGAAAATTTAAAGCAAGAACATCTCGAAAAAAACAAATTAAAAAATGTCATTTTGCATGAAATCCATTTTTTACATGAGCACTTAATTTTTCAAATTTATTTATTGAATTTAACATTTTACAATAATACGTGTTGCCTTCTGGCTATAATGACCTCCTGAAAGCGATTGGGAATACTATCGATGTTTTTGATATAGCCTTGTAGCATGTTATTCCACCTCCAAAACCGCATCTTTCAGTTCAGGGATAGTGGTTGGTGGAGAAGTTCGACTCCGAATACGTCTTTGTAATTTGTCCCATATAAAAGTTCGATAGGGCTAAGGCCGAAAATGGTGCACTACAGTCGATGATCGTTTTTATGGTGAGTAAATATTTTACGAAATCGCTTTATATCAGCTTCTGAGATACGTAGTCAATTAAAAGAAGTAAGAAATCCAACAGTGAGCTTAAGAAATGTTAGAAGAAGGTTGTGGCAGAAATAAATTTAAAAGCTTTCAGGCCTGTTCGAGCCCCACAACTTCTCCCTCAATACGCGAATATGCCGATTGGACAATGCATCAATGGAGTAATGTTCTCTTCTCAGGTGAAACCAGAATATCATTAATTGGTCCAGATGGTCGTCACTGAGTGTATCGACGTCCGAACGAAAGGTTTTCACCATATACCATAGTGGAAACGGTTGGTTTTCAAGGTGGGTCCAATATGCGGTGGGGTGGCATTTCTTATGAAGCCCGGACGGACTTGGAGATTTTAGAAAGAGGTGTAATCAATTCGCTTAGGTACTTGGAAGCTGTCTTTGAACCACATGTTATCCCGTTTGCACCATTTATTAGAGAATATTTTCTTCTTATGCAAGATAACGCCAGCCCACACGTCGCGAGAATTATTGAGTACCTGGGTACAGTCGGGATTAGAAGATTACCATGGTCAGAGCGCAGTCCAGGACCCCAACGCATCTCAACAACCACTATTCCTGATCTGAAAGATGCGATTTTGGAGGAGTGGAATAACATACCACAAGCCTATATCAAAAACATTATCCATAGTATTCTCAATCCCTTACAAGAGGTCATTGGTGTCAGAGGAGGCAACACATGTTATTAAAATGTGAAATTTGAAAAATGAAGTGCTTATGTAAAAATGGCTTTCATGCAAAAATGACATTTTTTTTTTTAATTTCATATTTTTTTTTTAAATAAAAAATAAATATTCTTGTTTAAATTATGATTTGTTAATCTTTTATGATCCTAGAAATTGAATGTAATAAGTAAATTGAGTGAACATTTGTTTAATTGTAAAATATTTAATAAAACTTGGGTGGGCGGTTAATTGTGCCGCTGAGTGTAGTTCAAATCGTTTGCTGAGAAAAATTGACACATAAAGAAAATTTGCAAGAGCTTGAATTCACACAAACATTTTTTTTTGCTCACTCTGTTTAAAAATGTCTGAAACGTTTAGAAAAATAATTTTCAACCATGCATTGTTTTCTGCCAGTGGGTCTGTTTGGATCCCAGTACCTACAATAACTCAAGAATGGAAAGTAATAGAAAGCTTTTTCTTGTGCCAAAATGTGTTTTCAATGCGTGGAGAACTAATTAGATTTCCGGCTCTCTTCTTCCACTACAAAACTTTGGAAAACATCATTTTTTTATTGATTTTATTGAAATGAAAAGGCCATATCATATCATATAATGTAGGTATAAAAGAGCGTACCCAATTTACCTATTTATATACAATCAAGAACGAAATTATAATCTAGGCTCACAACTACTCGGCGTTTATCGTCGTGTTACTCTATTGTATAGGTGCGTTCACAATAGCTATTATCTTCGCACGTATACATATAGGCACAATAGCCCCTTTAACGGTTCACACTAAGTCACCGTTAACCTAGATTTACTCTGTACAAATTATTATTATTACACCGATCAAAGTATTAAATTCACTCTATATATCTGGTATTTTTTCTTAGATTATTCAGAAATGTCTGAAACGTGAAAAAACATTTTCAACCGTGATTTATTGTGTGACTCTGTCTCTATTCTGACGCCATAGCTTAAAATCTAAAAATCATAGAAAGTTCGTTCTGGGGTTCTAATGTTTATTTCAGAAACGAAGAACTGACTGGATTTTAAACTATTTAAATTCAGAACTTCAGATTTAAAAATTCAGAAAATCAAATTTTCATATAAGGAGCTATCGAACAGTTCTAGCTAATGTGATGAAATTTGCTAGACAACTTTATATCAATAAACTGCACATTTATATCGTTTCAACATTCTACTGACGAAAAATTGCCAAATCAAGTAAACCGTGTCTTGGAAAAAGTTTTCATTTTTTCTCCAATTATCCATTGTATTTTAATGATTTATTTTCCTGTGGTTTACTGGCCCCCTCCAGCCCATAAGCTCTTCTCTTCGACCTATTTACGCAGGGGAGATCGATTCGAAATGCAAATTTATATCAAGTATATTAATTATTAGAAAATAAATCTGATTATATATATACTAATCAGAAATGGTGGACGGAGAACGGGAAAACATAATGGAGACGTCGATTAGAACCTAAGTGAATAACTAATCGGTATCGACAGAAGGAGGATTAAACTTACATAACCTAGAATAACAAGTTTCAGCAGATATATGCCAATAATTTATTTGGGGTAAGTGTCCGTTTTTTTTTTGTTTTTTTTTTGTAAACTAATTATAAACTTTACGAATTATAATTATAAAGTAAAATTACATTTTATTCGGTTGAACTCACTCAACATAGAGATAGAAAATAAATTAAATGATCTAGTTAATAGTTCCATAATGTTTCACCACATTTTATTCATTTATTTGTTTTGGGTTTATTGTTAATTTAATTTAACTTCCAAAAAAGGTCAAACGTGTTTTTTTATAACTAATGAATCAAGAGAAGTACACCGATAAGGTGGAGCACTTTTAAGCCTTGATATTACCTTTACGAACTTACGAAAAGAAGAAGAGTGTTTGGCGGTAGATGTGGAAAAAATGAAATTGTTTCTACATCCAGGTCTTGAAGAACAGAACATTGTCAAAATCGGGATAGAGAGAGGCAAGGAGAGTTCCTAAGGCCCGATATTTTAATGTCCGTTTATTCTTGAAATTAGCCTAAATCTTTGGTTTAGTATTTTTAGGTTTATTTCAATGTTCGTTTAAGGGCCGGTTGTATGTCGCAAAGTAAATGCTTTTTTACAACTAACAAAGGGTCGATAGTAAATGGAGGGACTGGGATGGCCAATCAGCATGACAGGCACATTCACTTTGTTAGTTGTAAAAAGCTTTTAATTTGCGACATACAACCGGCCCTAAGAGTTGATCCGAAGAATAATCTCTGAAATCTTAAACGCTGCTTTGGGTGGCGATCGAATACTTAATCCTAAGATTAAGATTGGTTCGCATGACAGCCACCAGGCTCATAACTAACAAATATAAAAATTTTAACCTCAAAAGTCGGCTTATTTTAAATGACTGCTATTGGTTGATTTTTTCGAAAGCATGGTTGCCAAGTCGACATTTCACCAATTCTTCCGTTTAGCTAAGCGAAGCTTAAAATATGATTGAAATACGGGGAGCTGAGAAAAGCTCCGCTTAAATTTAATCTCCGCCTTGCTAATCTCAAGAATAAACGGACATTGAAATACCGGGCCTAAGTTATAGAAATAAATGTAATAGCAAATAAATTGGTTTAGTACTTTTCCAATTAGACAACGAAAAGGTGTTTTTAATCAACGAATCACATGCTGATCGCAAAGCAACCTTATAGGAGAAACTTTATTTCATTTGGACACATACCATTATAGTATCATTAAAAAAGAGAGCCCAGATGCTTCAACGAATCAAAGAACTTATTAAAGGTCAATTCTACTATTAATCTCTCGTTTACGAATTGCATCCACTGTTGTAAGAGAAATGTTGGAAGCACCTCTCCACAGATTCGAGCTATATTCGAGACATGGCGGATTTGGGTCTTAGAAGCGTATGAAATGTTGATGTGATAGCAACTTAAAAAATTATAATTTGTGTACGTTTTACAATCTTACAAGATTGTTACATAATTTATTTCCCATCTCTCTTAATCAGCGTTTTCTCAATCGGTAGTACTCATACCGTACAGACATGGATGGTGGTCTTGATCATTTATTTGAGAATATAGTTTCAAAAAACTTTCCTTTGTCATCAGTTTAAATCGAATTTATTAATCTTCGTGAAATAATTATATTAGAATGAAGAAAATAAAAGCAAGCATTTTAAAACGGTTTTTAAATCTTTTTAATGATAGAAGGATATAAAATACAATTCTCTATTTTCTCCCCCTGTTTTTTTTTTTCTTTAAATTTTTTTTATCTAATATAATATTTGAAATTCTTAACAAGACGTTTCGGGTCAGAGGGTATTTTTATTTCAATACAGTCTTAAGGAGGTTCTTTCGCGACAATTCACACAAAAAGTTTTAGCCTAGTAACCACTCTATAAATATGAACGGAACTAAAATTTTAGGTTATGTTTTTTTAACGTGACTGTCCACTCACACTACGAAATCTCTATATGGATACACACATACTTACCGGATCGTTTCCAAGCCATTATGCTTATATCCCCTCCACTAAAAATAATCGCCCAAATATGTTTTTTTTTATTTTTATCAAAACTACGTGGTAAATAATTTCAATTTTTTTTAAGTTACTCCGAATATATTAGTCTAAGAAATATTAGTTTTTCATCAAGATGGTGAAGGTCCTTCAATGAAAAAAAAATAAAATAATGATCATTTCCTCACCCTTTCCTTATCTACCCTATGTAAAAAATGTCATTTTTAATTGCAATTAGTTCATGTTTGGTGTGGTAAATCGTCTTCAAATTTTAACAGTATGTGTATTATGCTTTTAATGACTTATATTCGAAATTTCAAAGACTTCTTGAATTTTTGTATTTGTGAAAGAACTATCTTAAGATAAATTCTATTAAGAAAATAATAACAATATGTATTATATAATGAGTACCAATGCTAAGAATCTGGCCAATTTAGCGTAATTGTGGCTGGTGAGAAATTCTTAAAAAATTTATTTTGTTTTCAAATAGGTATATTATACTTTTTTATAAATCAATATATATATATATATATATCTATATATATGTTCATTGAGGTTTCCGCGAATGGGTTCTATGTCATTAGAGATTTTTTGTGTTTTCTTCCGCTTAAGTTTGAGAGTTTTTCTCGACGTTTTGGCTCTCCTTTTCTCCGCCATTTTCAAGAGAAGGAGAGGGTGGTCTACGTGGTCTTAGCCTCGTTGTCCAGGGTTCGCTTGGGGAGTATCTTCCGAGTGAATACCTTCATTCTGGAAGACTGGGCGGATTAGGAGATTTTGGGAGGTTTTGGGTGTTTTGTGGCTGAGGGCTGATTACTTAGGGTGTGGCGGCATGACGTCTCGGCTGTCACTGCTTCGTGAACACTGGGCATTATCGATACGTTCACTGTCACTGTTTTTGAACGTATTGACAGTGCCCAGTGTTCTCCAAGCAGTGACAGCCGAGATGTCAGCCGCCACATCGTAAGTAATCCACCCCCAACCACAAAACACCCAAACCTCCTAAATCTCCCAATCCACCCAGTCTTGAATGAAGAAATTCACTCGGAAGACCCGCTCCCTCTCTTGAAAATGGCTCCAAAAGGAGAGCCGAAACGTCGTGAAAACTCCCAAACCCACGGCGCGAAACCCGTAAAATCTCTAATGATATATATATATACCAAAATGGTAACACAATTAGTGATTTCTAAATACCTACTGGAAAATTATAGGTAATTCATTTTCAAATGGGTCACTTAAAATGACCAAATGGGTCAATCAATGACCCGCGGATCATAATTTGCCGACGTTATATTAGGGTGTGCTATACAAATAGAATAACCATGAATAGATGACTAGGATAGTCATGGGATTTATTAAACAGACGATTAAATGAAAAATTAAAATTAGTGACCCAAAAAATTGGACTACTTTTATTTTTCCTTATTAAAAGTCGCAACATTAGTTAAAGGAAAAGGTACAGATTTATCGTAGAAAATACAAGTGTCATTTGAAATCTACATGTGTAGAATGGATTGTAACTAAGATAATAATTAAAAAATAATTTATATAAGTGATTTAGAAACAAGACGAATATATAACAGTTTTTTTCTTCTTATTTTCAGGTGATACTATCGTTATTTGGTTCGCCCTCGACTACCTCGCGGACTTTATTTATGTGGTAGATATCGCTTTTCACTTTAGAACTGGTTACCTTGAAGACGGTGTGCTACAGACTGACTCGACCAAACTCCGCCAGCATTATATGAATTCGACCACGTTTTATATCGACTGCCTTTGTCTTCTGCCACTCGACTTTCTCTACTTATCAATCGGTCAGTGATTTTTTTAATATTTTTTCATTTTTATATCATAATAATAATAAATCTTTATTAGCTATTTTCTGCATATATATCATACAATTAAACAAATATATATATGGAATTTGTTTTTAAATAATACATTCAATTTTGAAATACAAAAGGTAAAGATAATTAATACATTCTAAAATATAACATATAATAATAATAAACATACAAATGTATAATACACAATAGATGACAATAATTAAATAAACAGATATATTCATATATAGGTATATAATCTATTCTTATTAAACGAGCAAAAATTATGTATTTTATATATATATATATATATATATATATATATATATATATATATATATATTATATATTTATATATTTGTATCTTAGTTCTATTTTGAAAACGGCTCTACCGATTTTGATGAAACCAACTCTATTAACAAGTTTTGTGGATGAGAAAACGATCTGGCTAGGTCAGGACCTCGACAAATTTCATCTTAATTGATATATTCTTAATTAAAGTAATTATTTATAGATTAAAATCTCAATAAAAATTTTGTTTACATTTTTTTCAATTATCTTTTATTTATTAATTGGTTATTTAATTTTAAAACCCACTAATAGGTTATAATAAATATTATTATATCGTATTAAAATTAGGATTGTTTTTTTTTTAATTAACAGGTGGCTAAATCATAACATTACAAGTGGATTTATAACAAAACAGGTGTATTTACAAATAAAGTGGTTGAAGTGGCTTTTTTATATAAATTGGAAACAAATCTTATTTAATTTTGTGTTTTTATTTCAGATTCTATACGATTATTTTTTTTATTATTATTTTCCTATTTATTTTTTATAATATTTATCAATATGAACGAATGTGGGCAAATTGTGTACGAGTGTTTACTCAACAAATATACACATAATATGCAGACCATTAGAAAGCTAGAAATGCAAAAACTATGTGCGGGGTGGGGAGGGATATGGGAGGTGCAGGAGGTGGGGTTGGGGTGCGGCGGGGCGGAGTGAGGGTGGCGGTGGGGATGCAGTGGTGGAGGCGAGGTGCGTGGTTTGTGTGTGGGGGGGTGGGGGTCCAGGGGGCGTGTACTATATATATTTGTATTTTTTTTAATTTGGTTACCGTGCATCGCTTAGGCTCCGTGTACTATTTTTTACACACACACACACACACACACACACACACATGTATATATATATATATATATATATATATATATATATATAATACCCAACATATACCTACATATACACCCTTACAACAACAAGGAATATACAATTTATAAATACTAATTGACGAGATGATTTTTTACTTTTGTTGTGACAAAAGTAATAGTCTCATCTCTCTTTGAATGCAACTAGGGTCTTAAGTTTTTTTATATATTCGGGTAGGTTATTGTATGCTCTTAAGCCCTTATAAAATACATTATTCATTGTACTTGCTTTATTGACTCTACTCAAGTAGAAATCACTTCTCTGTCTTGTCCCGTATGAATGTGTGGGATTCGTTTCATTTAATATGTCTATCAGATATTCAGGTGCTAATTGATTCCTAATTTTATAAATAAATACCATAACCTGCATTTCTATACCATTCTTAACATCAAGCCACTCCAATGTATCATGCATTAATTTTACTTTTGTAAATTTATTGCACTTTAATATATTCCTCATGGCTTTGCTTCTGTAGTCAATTATCTTAAATCACATAAATAGGGTCCTGATTTAATATTAATTGTTTTATATCCTATTTCTTCAAAAAATATAATTTTCGCCTTTTCTACATAATCTCGAAAGAATAATGACTCGGCTAGAACGACAAAATTATGTTTTTAAAGGCTACAGGTAGCGGAAATAGCTCTAGGCCTTCCTCAACAGATAAGCACCTCAGTGGCCTCTATAATATAGTTACTGTATTTAAAATTATTAAATACAGTGACTCATTCTCTATAATAAGAATATTCTAATAAGGACATTACTGTTTCACCTGGCAGAATAGTCTGCTACAATTTTCTAAAGTTCATGTTCCATTATGCTTCAGAATTTCGATTGTCAAAATAAAATAAATAGCTTTCTAAACAATTTAATATTAATAACTAAAAAATATATAATTTATAAAGAGAAGCAAAGAGGTTGTCCCCAGCTTGATGCAAATAAACATACACACATATATATATTGAAATTATATATCTGTATATATATATTATTTATTTGTTTGAGACTATAGTTTCGAGGTCTTGGCCCCATCATCAGTATTTTAGTTATAAATATTATTTTTCCATGGTATCATATCGTGAGGATATTGAAAATTTCTTGAAAATTTTTCCTTCTTTCAGCAGAATATCCCAGGTAGAAATTCAAAAAACCTAATTCTACCTGGCTATTCAGCTGAGAAAGAAGGAAAAATTTTTAAAAAATTTTCAATATCCTTTGCAATACTGATCCCATGAAAAATAATAATATTAAAAATTAAAAAGACTGGATGACGAGGGCCAAGCCTTCGAAACTATGAGTCTCAAACAAATAACATATATATATATATATATATATATATACTTATATACATATATATAATTTCGATATATATGTGTGTATGTTTATTTGCATCAAGCAGAGGACAACCTCTTTGATTCTCTTTGTAAATCAACAACTCTGCTACTCTCGGCAAAACAAAAACTTTTCAATTATATAATTTATAAATTGTTTTGCAAACTCTACCAAACTCTACCAATATTCGAAATTTCAGCATTCTAGAATCAGCGGAAGTACCGTAGAATTTTGATGAGTCAGTCAGTCAGTCAGTCAGTGACGAAAAAGCCTATCTTTGGCTTCTTCTAACAAGGACGGTATAAGCCAGTGATTCTCAACCACTGTGCCGCGATATTCTTGAAGTGTGCCGCCACTGCTAGGCAATGGTCCCTCCCGAATTGAAAATTATTTATTTGTTTTACATTTCTTTATCAATTGGCACTATAATTAATCCAAATATTTATTAAATCATTTGAACTGAAGAAGTAGGAACATTTTTACAGGATGCAGAATGTCCTATGATCATTTTATAGGTAACATCAATCAATAAACCAAATAAAATTCTATTTATTTATTTTATTGTTAGTGTGCCGATCAAATTTTTAAATGATTAAAAGTGGTGCCGTGACGAAAAAAAGGTTGAGAATCACTGGTATAAGCAATAGGAATATGAAATTTGCTAATTTACTTAACCTTATGGACCAGTATTGTGGGAAAAAATTCAGTCATTTAGAATTTTCCAGTGAGAAGTTACAGAGGTGTCAAAATGACTCAAGTTGCTTCCTGTAAAGTGTAAAGTGTAGTCTGGCAGAGTGCACGCCCGCTTGAATCGAATTTGGCTGGGGCACTGCCCCCCCGTGCCCCCAGATTCTGCGTCTCACGAAATATACAAAGTAGCCTTCCTTCAACTATTATTCCACTTCGAAAATCAATGAAATTTTCATTAAATAAATTACTATTACGATAAAGTAGATGTATGAAAAAATTAAATAATATCTAGAAATTTATCTTATCTATTTAAAAGTAATTTTTTTGAAAAAGAATTACTTATAACTTAACAAAAGAGAATTGTTCTTTTTTTTTAAGATAAAATTTCTATCTATAAAAGGAAATTTTTACTGATTTGAAAAAAATGATGAGAGTCAGGCATTCGGGAAAAATCTCATTCTATCAGATATATTCTTCTCTTTCTATTCAATTCCATTTGTATTCTATCATTCTTTTTCTTATTTATTCTTCCAAGTGTGTTAACAACGAGAGAATGCTAAAAAATTCAGTTTTCGATTTAATATATTATTTGAAATATGGAGCCAACAAACTCATTTTAAGAACGTCTGAATAAATGGAATTTTAAATTAAAATAAACTACAACGGATCGTTGCTAAACTTTATTCAAATTCATTTGAAATATTAATATGTTCATTCCTTTATTATTAATCAGATATCACTGGCTATTTGCAATCCATGTTGAATTAAATTCAAAAATAGACATCGATTCTAATCTAATACTTGAGGAATAACCATTTTACATTGGATTTTTGAAGTTTCGATTATTATTGGTAACCATTGCTGAAGACATGGAGGAATTGACTTAAAATCAAAAATAAAGATCGATTCTTATCTAATACTAAAGGAATAACCTTATTCCATTCCAATTTTGATGTTTTTAACCGACTTCAAAAAAGGAGGAGGTTCTCAATTCGACTGAATTTTTTTTTGTGTGTCTATGCTACCTCATATCTTCGCCAATTGTTAACCGATTTTGATGATTTTTTTGCATTGGGTTCAGTCTAGTTTCTGATTGGTCCCGTTTTTTTTCATTGGTATTGGACCTTTTTTGATATGTTTGTTCAGGCATAACTTCTTTGTTTATGAACCGATTTTAATGATTCTTTTTTTATTGGAAAGAGGGTACCTTAGGGGTAGTACCATATTAATTTGGTCAAGTTCTGAAGATATGATCAATGACGAAATAACGTAAATCTCCAATTTTTATGACCAAATAATCGAAATTATAATAAATAAAATCTTTAATAAAATAAATCTTAAAACATTCATTTAAAACCCGCAAACGTTTCGAGAGAATTTCTATATTTATGAATTGAATTTTATTATCATTTTCTGATTCATTCGCCCGACGCTTTCTCTTACGAGATGCATGCAAGGTATTATATTAAGTCACTATTAATAACATCACTAAAAAGAGAAAAATAAAAATAATGTTTATAAAAAACTAAAACCGACTTTAAAAAAATTAAATGGAACAAATAAAATAATAATAACTTAAAAATAAAATAAAATACACTAAAAGGTATAAAATAATTATCTTATTTAGTTACAACTAAACGACGAAATATTAACATGAAATTACTTTTTGAAGTCGGTGCCAAACATATACATTTTATGAATCGCACTCGACGGAACTTACTTTTAGTACGTTTGGCGAGTACGCTCGCTTATATAGTTTGATTTGGCACCGACTTCAAAAAGTAATTTCATGTTAATATTTTGTCGTTTAGTTGTAACTAAATAAGATAATTATTTTATACCTTTTAGTGTATTTTATTTGATTTTTTAAGTTATTATTATTTTATTTGTTCCATTTAATTTTTTTGAAGTCGGTTTTATGGCTATTAATGGTAACCTAGGATTAAATTAGAATCGATCGTTATTTTTTATTTTAAGCTGAATTCTCCATGTCTTCAGCAATGGTTACCAATAATAATCGAAACGTCAAAAATTCAATGTAGAATTGTTTTCCCCAAGCATTAGATGAGAATCGATGGCTATTTTTGATTTTAAGTCGATACCTCCATGTCTTTAGCAATGGTTACCAATAATAACCGAAACGTCAAAAATCCATTATAGAATGGTTATTCCTCAAGTATTAGATGAGAATCAATCGTTATTTTTGCTACAAAACGAACATTTACATTTTTTAGGAATATATGGTATATACATATATATAAAACGCACTATTATGTAAAAAATTCAAGTAAGTACTTTTTATATAATCGTGTCATATTTGATCTGATATTTTTCATGACTTCAAATATCCGTTTGGAATGAATTAGTTGGAGGATGCTGGGCCCCTCTTGACTAAGGCCCTGATGCATGGCTGAATAGTAAATATGGTTTAATATCTAGAAATGCACAATTTTTAAAATATTTTCAAAATTTCTCCCTCCATAGATTTCATCCTTATATGGTGAGTGAACACGACAAGAGAATCATTTGTCGTTCGACTCTTTCCCAGGCAAGAGTATGAACATGACAATGAATCAGTTCACTTGTGACTCTCTCTAGGAAACTTTGTGAGAAATTCTTTAAGAATGTTCTGAATCAAATTATATGACTTTTCATTAAAAGTCGTAAACAGCGATTTTTTTCAAATTAGTTAAACAATGTCTCGAATAAAATGAAATGTCTTTTGATTAAAAATCCTTAATTTTCAAAAATTTTCCATTTTGTTTCTTATTAAAAATTGATCAAGTTATTATTTGTAATAATAAAGCCAATTTGTTTTTTGCTTGCTGACATTTCTCAATGTTTTCTTTCTTAATATTTTATGAGAAAATTTATATATGAGATTTTATATCATCGTGTGCCTTTAATTTCATGCATAATAATGTTTCTATTATTCAAAGAACATTTGTAAAATAAGTAGAAAATAAAATTATAAATTCGAGTGTTAGTTAGTTGAGTGTTCTTATTTTCTACGAGATCCTGAGAATCTGATTTCAATATTAGCGGCTGAAGGTAAACTTCACAACCATGCCATTTATTTTTCGATATTCCCACATATTTGTATTTTCATTTAAATAGTTAATAATTAATTTATACAACAATTCTATGTTTTATTTTAATTACAATTCTCAAACTATTAGTAATAAAGCAGATACCCTCCTCTCTTAGGAATTTTTACTTTTATTTATTTTTTAACCCCCCACCTTTCCTTCCCCATTTCGGAATACTATCAATTTTTTCTGGATAGTCATTGCTGTAAGGTCTTAGAGTCTACCTAAAAGAAATTCGTAACAGATCGAATAAAGTGTCTAGACTCTAGAACTTATACCCATAAATTTATGTTTTGTTCTATATAAGATGCACTATTATGTAAAAAAATTAAATTAAGTACCTTTTATATAATCATGTCATATTTGATTGGATATTTCTCATGGGTTCAAATATCCGATTGGATTTATATAAATTCGTTTTTTCCTAATAGTAAGCAGGTCATTGAATAAGCATCCGTTTGGGAAATACTTAACAGATCAAATATTTCTAATTAAAAATACTGATGATAAAGGTAAAACCTTCGAAACTATAGTATCAAACAAATAAATTATATATATATATATTTACATGAAGTTAACAACGACCTCATCGATTTCTTTTTATGAATTTAATTTTTTCAATTGAATGATAAAAATGAAGAAATAAGTAAAAGCTTTTTCACGACCCAGTACGTTCGCCAGTTAGAACAAGTATTTTTTTCAAATTATTGTCTGAATTGAAGTTCAATTAAATATTTACTCTCTCTATAACGAGTATAATAATTTTGATTCAAGAGCAAAAGGCCATTCCTAGATTAATAGAAATTAAAAATTGAATTTTTAATAATCCGAACAGGTCTTGACTTGTATTTAGCATATCCTTGCATTTTTTTTTTGTTATAAAAAAGATAATTCTATTTATGCACTTTTTAATCATTTTCCTCGATCGGATTCTATCGAAAGAATCGTCGTAAGGCTCAGGTGGTTTTTGAGTTAAATAACAGTATAGTTACTTACTTCCTTGTTTCGAGGACTTAATAATTTCTTTTGGAAAATTTTGTTGTAGCAAATTTATTGATCCATTGTTTTGTTATGTGACTAGCTTGCTATTACAACAATGACGCATTTATCTACATTTACCTTACTGCTGACTAATGTTTTTTATAAAATCACAATTTTTTTAAATAAAAATGTCTAAATAAATTGAATATACAATTTCGAAAAGGGCACATCTCGCATATGTTGACAAACACACTTTTTCGTATAAATATAATCTAAAAGCTTCCCTGCAACTAGTATCCTCGGAAAGGGCACAACTCTATTATTAATTTTACTATCTCCAAAATTAACCCAAAAAATAAATTTTGTAAATACACTACTTTAAAAATAATTAGTTTTTTTTCATTCCTGAAAATTTTCAATTTTCAGACATGTGCCCTTTTCGAAATTGCATATTCAATTGTGATCTTCGAATCTAAAAAAAATATTTTTGAATAAAGTAATTACATAAAATTTAAAGAAATCCTATCAAATATATTATTATCCCTGGGGTATAAATCTACCCTTGTTTACTTGACCTGGGTCACTCTTTCCATTAACTGTAAGTTGTTTATATGCATGTCTGTATATTAGTTGCCTATCTCAAAGGCGTATCATTCGATTATTTATGCGAGGAATAATACTGTACTATAATTAATGTTTATTAAGTTTAATAGGTAGTTGTTACATAAAAACACCCGAAAGAAAAAAGCATAAAGATAAAAAAAAATTCAAGAATAAATTAGATTTATTTTTATGTTTACGATGATTTAATAAATAGACCTAATAAATGAACCGAAGCTATGAAAATTTTCAACAGGGTAGATCGTTTTTGACGTTATTAAAATATAATATAAACTTTTATACCTTCAATTTTAAAAGGATCAAATATTGAAGAGAATTCAATTATCTTTTCTATTCATTTCACGCTTATATTTTTCGAACTTTTCTATTATGTCAATAAAAAGAGTAACAATCATATTGGGGGTAAATATAAAGTGGAAAGGCATATTCCTGGTGTGAACCATTTTACGATTTTATTCCAGAGTGGTCTAACTGGACCGGATGCGATATTGACGATTTTTCTGGCCCATGAGTATATCATGAAAATACTAATAATCCTATACTACTAATGCGCATGTATGTCTGCCTCTGTATGTATCTATGAATCTAAGAATCTATGTCCGTCCCACAACAAAAACAGTTGTCATGGTTACCAATTTAAATGAAATTATCTATATATAAAAAATTAAGGTTTTGTCTGTATATTGGGGTGGTAGTGTGGGTGGAGTGTGCTGGGTGGGTTTCGAGGGGTGGGAGTCCAGGGGGCCATAACTCAAAAACTATTAGACTTACACACTTGAAATTTGCATGCCTAATAAGACCCACTAGAACACCTAGAATCCCAAAATATTATGAATAAATATATTATAGTTCTTGAGTTATTAAGCTCTGAAAAGTGGCATTTTTAACACTGACTCACTCAGTCAATCACTGACTGACATATCAAAAACCTAAAGTACTTACGCTGATTCTAAAATGCTGAAATTTGGCATACTGGTAGAGTTTGGGTTACAATTAAAGGGAAAAATCGAAAAAGTGAAACTTTCCCTTTTTCAGGACCTAAAATGAAGGGGTGAAATTGATTATAGGCTTAATTAACATATAGTGAAAATACAATCAAGCTAGAATTCTGAAATTTGGCATACTGGTAAAGCTTGGAACATTAATAAAGGAGGAAATTGAAAAACCGAAACTTTCCCTTCTTCAGGGTCCGAAATGAAGAGGTGAAATTTATGAAAAACCGACCTGGTTTTTAACAGATATTTTATGAGAAATATTTAATTGCTATTAATATAAATGTTTAAATGTAATTTTTTAGATAAAATTAAAGGATAAAACTTTTTCAAAAATTAATGATATCTGACCAAAAACATAAATGTGAAAAAGGGGCCAAGTTCGGGTACAAATGCTCCCGCTGACAAAAGAGTTGAGATCTAAACGGGTACCAAGTTCCATAACAGTTGCTTAAATCATAGCTATAGGATGAACAACGATCTTCAATAGATTTAAAAGAAAATTTGTTACGTTCTTTGATAATAAATTTTATAATTTTATGTAAAGCTTTTATATCCAACTAAATTGTTTGTAGTATAAAATAAGAACAACTAGATAAATTTCAAGCTTGTATTAAATATCATCACGTTAAATGTAATTTATTGACTATTATAATTTGTTTGAAAGATATTAATTTGCAGATGGTAATAGATTCAAATTTACAATAAATCATAAGTTGGTGTCATCGATTAAATTCGATGGAATAGAATATTTTTAATTATATGTCAGAGGGGTTGTTTTTCACTCCCCTCGGGAATCGAACCCGAGTGCCAGTAACAGCACGTACATATGTCATAGAGGTCTGCATCCTGCAGGTGAGCCAGGTGGCCCGGATTGCTGCGCTGGCACTTAAATGGATTCCCGAGGGGGTGAAAACAACCCCTCTGACATATAATTAAAAATATTCTATTCCATAGAATTTAATCGATGACAATTAACTTTCTTATGATTTCTTGTAAATTTGAATCTATTACCATCTGCAAATTAATATCTTTCATATATTAAATTAGGAAAAGTCATTCCATTGCCCTTCGAATTTTTGAATCTCTTTAAAATACGAAACACTCAACGACCTTTATTTAAATTATATGGAAAGCATTGCCATAAATGTTTAAATTTAGAATCATTATATCGCGAAATTTGTACAAATTAAGATAACAATCTTTGAGTAAAATATTTTTATGTGTACATATGTCAGAGAGGTTCGCATCCTGCAGGTGGAGCTAGGTACCGGATTGCTGTTACTGGCACTCGGGTTGGATTCCGAGGTGAAAACAACCCTCTGAGACTAAAATATTCCATTCAATGAATTTAATAGATGACACCAACTTATGATTTCTTCTTATTATAACTTGCCAAGTTATAAATTTAATATCAAAGCACGTAACAAATTTTCTTTTAAATCTATTGAAGATCGTTGTTCGTCCCTATATCTATGATTTAAGCAACTGTTATTGAACTTGGTACCCGTTTAGATCTCAACTATTTTGTCGGGGAAGCCGTTTGTACCGAATCATTCCTTTTTTCACATTTATGTTTTTAATCAGATTGTAAATCACCATTAGCACTGCTCAACAAAATTTTGATCAGTGAACCAAGCAATAGATCTCTGTTGAGTTTTATAAACTTATAGCTGATTCTCTCATGACGTGTATTATATTATTCTTTCACAAACAACTAATTTTCTAATTTTTATTGATAAAGGAAGAACTTCTCCTTAAAACGTTTGAATATTTAATAACATCTTAATAAAAGTTTTATTATTGGTTTTATATAGAACTATATTTGATTCAATTTTTTTAGAGATTTTTAAATTAATTGGTTCAAGAAAGATGATTGGCTCTGGGATCGTCCATAAATTACGCCACACGAATTTCAAGATTTTTAGATCCCCCTGTGTCACATTCTGTCACAATTTCATTGAGCCCCCACCCACTGTCTTGTGACGTGATACTATCACTTTTATCTAATATTATTAAATGACCAATTCTTGTATATATATATTTAGAATCGGTTTCTGAAAATGGCTTTAACGATTTCGCTAAAAATTGATGTATTTATCAAGTCTCACGAGTTATTAGTTGTGTCATATTTTTAATCCGATTGAAATAAAGGAAGGGGGTGTAAATTAGTAATGTCGCAAAATAAATATTTTAATCGTTCATATCTCGTCATCGGTAAGTCGCAGAGCCTTGAAATATGAAACTTAAGCTATCTAAAGGGTACAAGAAGTGCCACAAGATTTTAGGTAAAATAGAAGTACCTGAAGTTGATGTTTACATACACAAGAATGTACCCCTGCGTTTAGCAACAATCGAGCTTACGAAAATCGAAGCTTAAGCTCGATAGGAGGGCTACAGCAAGATTTTGCTTGAAATCGGAACACCGGAAGTTGACATTTAGATGAAAGATTTTTCATTTTGTTTGATTTTCTCAAAAACGGCACTAATGATTTTTTTTTAAATTGGTATACTTATCAAATGTCATGAGTTATTAGTCGTGTATTCATTTTAATCCGATTGAAATAAGGGAAGGGAGTGTAAGTTAGGAGTGTCGTAAAATAAATATTTTAATCCTTCATTATCGTCTTTGGTAAATCGCTATTTAGAGGCAAAAATTACCGAGCATCGCTCACCACTCCAGGCACTATTTATTATTTATATTTGAAAATTTTTTAATTTGATTTTTTTTGTGACATTACAATTTTAAGATCCCCGGGCCCCCCTGACAACATTTTGTCAAAAATCGGAGATGCCCCCGTCTCCCCTTACTGTGTTACGTAATTTATGGACTGCCCCCTAGGCTGATAGCGTCAAAATAAAATTGCATTTATGTTTAATAGAATGCGGAATTTATTTTTATCAACAGTTTTATTTTTGCAAAGAAGCCTCAAAACTTTTTTTCCCACTTTGGCTCTTCGTGGATATCATCTGGAATCTAAATGCTTGGCCGATTTCAAGTTTCTAGCTATAATAGTTTCAGTTACATGCTTATGACAGAGAGGACATACATATTATGATGGCCAGACAAACAGACAGACAACCAAGTTCAGGCTTTTTTTAGCAATTTTAGTAAATATACCCAAAAATGTAAACTCGAAGTAGTGCTAAATAAAAACACTGCTGTATTCAAACAAGCTTATTCCTTATAAATTGACTCTTGTTTACCTGACCTGGATCAATCAGATATTATTAATAATAAAGTACTTGTTGTGCTTTTAGAGATTCGACTGATTGATGATCTGGAAAAATCTTATTTTGAAATAACAACAGAACCCCCCCCCCCCCACCTCTCACATTCCTCCCTCTTTCCTTCTGAAAGACCAAATAAGATGGGTTTAACTAGGTCAATAGTAGACACTCCAAGGGACACCATCCATTTTAACTTATCAATAGTGTGAGTTGATTCTTGCTATTTCTAATTACACGAAGATGGCTTCAGAATTGGAAGTCAAAACGCCGTGAAAAACATTGAAAGAAAATGAATGTAAAGGTGAAAACTTTTTCAAGAAGTGGTTCACTTTCCGCGATTTGGAAATTTTTTCACAGCGAACAGCTTGAGCTATAAAGTAGCAGCTCATTAATTCAAACGTTTTTCAAGAGGAAATCAATGAGGGTCTCTGCTTGATAAAAAATATATACCTGTATCAGTAGCGTGCGGTCCATGCGGCGCATCTCTTAAATTTCAAAACATTTAGAGTATTTTTAACCGACTTCATAAAAGGAGGAGGTTCTCTATTCGACTGATTTTTTTTTTTTTTTTTTTTGTGTCTATGTCACCTCATATCTCCGCCAATTGGGAACCGATTTTGATGATTTTTTTGCATTGGGTTTAGTCTAGCTTCCGATTGGTCCCATTTTTTTTTCATTCGTATTGGACCTTTTTTGATATGTATGTTCAGGCAAAACTTCTTTGTTCAAGAACCGATTTTAATGATTCTTTTTTTTATTAGAAAGGGGGTACCTTAGGGGTGGTACCATATTAATTTGGTCAAGTTCTGAAGATATGATCAATGACAAAATAACGCAAATCTCCAATTCTTATGACTAAATAATCGAAATTATAATAAATAAAATCTTTTATAAAAAATCTTAAAACATTCATTTAAAACCAGCAAACGTTTAGAGAGAATTTCTATATTTATGAATTGAATTTTATTATCATTTTCTGATTCATTCGCCCCTCTTACGAGATGCATGCAATGCAGGTATTATATTAAGTCACTATAAATAACATCACTAAAAAGAGAAAAATAAAAATTATTTTTATAAAAAAAAAAATAAAACCGACTTCAGAAAAATTAAATGCAACAAATAAAATAATAATAACTTAAAAATCAAATAAAATATACTAAAAGGTATAAAATAATTATCTTATTTAGTTACAACTAAGCGACGAAATATTAACATGAAATTACTTTTTGAAGTCGGTGCCAAACATATACATTATATGAATTGTACTCGACGGATCTTACTTAGTACGTTTGGCGGGTACGCTCGCTTATAGGTATAGTTTGTTTGGCACCGACCTCAAAAAGTAATTTCATGTTAATATTTCTTCGCTGTATTTTATTTGATTTTTAAGTTCTTATTATTTTATTTGTTCCATTTAATTTTTTTGATGTCGGTTTTATTTTTTTTTTTTTTATAAAAATTATTTTCATACCGAGTGTCATAAAAAATTTAATGTTAAATTTGAAAAATAACGAAAGATTCTATGAAATTGAAATTACAGAGAGGATACTCACTCTTGAAAAAGCTTAGGTACAACATTTCCTTCAATTTAATTTATTTTTGCCTAGGCATAAACTTTTCTAAAATACTTTATTTAAAGAAAATCGCGTTTAGTTTATTTTTACTGCTATATATATATCTAATCTTTTGAAATATAAGAAAGATTTTAATGGGTTTGAATTATCCGGGCTGAAAAAGGAAACACTATATCGACAACTTCTAGATAGCCCTAGCTTACTTCTGTAATTTATTTCCCTTTACTGTTTTAGAGTTTCCAAATATAATCAAATGTTAGGCATCCCTGTGAGGTCTGACTTCTCTCTGGAAATGATCAATTGATATTTGAAATTCGCAGTAATATATCAAAGGGCATTCTATTATTAATTCTTGAAATTGGTGAAATATTATATTGTGTTAATTATGTACGACTGGTCAATTTCAAGATCGATTATATGATTTTACCTAGGCAAACAGACCGATTTACTATAAAAATTATGAAGTTATTATTTGGATGTAATTTGCAAAAAAACTAAAGCGAACAATAATAGAAAAATCAACTGGTGTGTTCACCACACGACTTTCACATTTTTGAAATTCGAAACTTAAGCTCGATATAGGCTAGAAGGAGTACAGAAAGCTTTTGATTTAAATTGGAAAACCGGAAATGGACATTTACATAAAGATTTTTCGTTTTTTTGATATTCTCAAAAACGGCTCTAACGATTTGTTTAAAAATTAGTGTATTTAAGTGTCAAATTTTTAATCAGATTGAAATAAAGGATGGGGGTGTAAAGTAGGAGTGTCGCGACACAACTATTAACTCATGACACTAATTTAAAAAAAAAATCGTTAGAGCCGTTTTGAGAAAATAAAAAAAAAAAAAAAACGAAAACCTTTACAGAGAGAAAAATAGATTTATTTACAAATTAGGTTGTAACACCTCATCAGCCGTCCAAAAATAATGCCAGATGTTGTGGCTATTGGTAAAATGTAAATGTATATATGGGCGCCAGTAGAATACCAGAACCGAGGCCAGAGAGTTGGGAGCGCCAAAAGCGCCCACAACTATGCACTGCGATTAAGCAAGAATAATACAATAATTTTTTTTTGTTTTTGTTTGTAATATTGTATTAAAAAATAAAGATTGCTCTACTCCTTCTAGCCTATATCGAGCTTAAGTTTCGAATATTGTAGCTCTGAGACGTATGGATGCGAAACGCAAGGGGGGTACATACGTGCATACATAAATACGCACTGACCAATGGATTTTTGGCCTTTGGGGACCACAATTTCCGGTCGTATGTCCTAAACCCGATTTCCAACTATTAAGGGCATCGATTCCTTCCACCTAGGTTACAAAATGAAATTAACGTTTTTCATCTCTGAGATACAAGCTCTCAAAGAGTCAGGACCCAAACAGGACATCGCAATACTTCCCCATTATATTCTATGAATATAAATGTGAAAGTAAAAATTATTGAAGGGTATTTTTTGGAAAGCATCCCCTGGTTGAAAAGTGACCTTACGCCACTGACTTGTATATATGTATAATGTATATATATCCTATATACAGGGCCGTCTTTATGAGCTATGAGGCCCTAGGCCCAGGTAGTGATGCGGCCCCTAGTAAAACTAGCTCCGCACTAGTCAACTTTATTAGTCACTCGCTATGTGTGTATGTATATGTGTGGGGTATGTGGGTTTAGAGTTTATGGTCGGTTGCTAAATTTCATACCAGGCTCTCGCTGTGTATGGTGTTCTGAAGGTTTGGGGGCTTACGGTTAATTGTTGAAAGTTTTTATCGGCAACTCATTAGGTGTGGACTTAGTGGGCTTAGTCGATGCCTGGAGTCCTAGGCTCCGGGCTATTAGGCCTTTGTGTAAAGACGGCCCTGCGTATATAGGTGCATGTCATTTCGTCCCGGTTATTTGGAAAAAATTTAAAACTTCCGAATATACACAAAATCAAAAATTGCAACATCGATAAAGTGAAGTGTAAACTAGGAAAATTGTAGTGAATTTTTTGATGCGATTAAAAATAAGAAAGAATTGTTTTAAAAAGTTAATAATTAGTGATAAATAATAATTACTTTTTGATAAAAGTTTTGTTTAGTTAGGAGTAATTGAAAATTATTACTACATAATTGTTGTTTTAAACCGACTTCAAAAAAGGAGGAGGTTCTCAATTCGACTGATTTTTTTTTTTTTTTTTTAGTCTATGTTACATGATTCCTTCGCCAAATGGGAACCGATTTTGATGATTTTTTTTGCATTGGGTTCAGTATAGTTTCCGATTGGTACCATATTAATTTAGTCAAGTTCTGATGATATGATCAATGACAAAATAGCGGAAATCTCCATTTCATATGAGCAAATATTCGAAATTATAATAAAAATATTTTATATAAAAAAAACAAACGTAAAACGTTCATTTAAAACCCGCTAACGTTTCGAGAAAATTCCTCTATTTTTAAATTGAATTTTATTATCATTTTGTGATTCATTCGCACGAATCTCTCTCTTACGAGATGCATGCAAGTTATTATCTTAAGTCTCAAAGAGGGGTGGACCGCGATCTAATATGCTGTACACCTACTTCCACTTGTACTTCCAAATATTTCCAAGTACTTCCAAATATTTCCAAGTAATTCCAAATATTTCCAAGTACTTCCAAATATTTCCAAGTACTTCCAAATATTTTCAAGTGCTTCCAAATATTTCCAAAAACTTCCAAATATTCCCAAGTACTTTCAAATATTTCCAAGTGCTTCCAAATATTCCCAAGTACTTCCAAATATTTCCAAGTGTTTTCAAATATTTCCAAGTACTTCCAAAATACTTCCAAACCTACTTCCAATCGCGGATCACCCCTCGAGTCTCACTAAAAAGAGAAAAATAAAAATAAATTATAGAAAAGATATAAAACCGACTTGAAAAAAATTAAATTCATCAAATAAAATAATAAGAACTCAAAAATCAAATAAAATGCACTAAAGCGTATAAAATAATTATCTAATTTAGTTACAAATAAACGATGAAATTGTTACATGAAATCACTCTTTGAAGTCGGTGCCAAACATATACATTTTATCTTACATCTTACTTAGTATTTTTGGCGGGTAATGAAGACAACATCGCGTAAGTTCGCTTATATAGTTTCTTTAGCACCGCTTTCAAAAAGTGATTTCATTGAAAAATTTCGACGTTTAGTTGTAACTAAATTAGATAATTATTTGATAACCCCTCCATTATTTAGCCTTTTTGAAACAATAAGTACTTAGATAATAATACTTCTATCTTACTAATATCGCATTGAAGGCATTCACTTTCTGTTGAATTTGTCCTGATTTGAGAAAAAATATTCTGCTTTTAGCTTCACCTGTATCTATATATCTACCACTGTGACTTGTTCTGTTAAATTCCGCAAACATTTCTCTTTAAAAATAATTGTTTACCTACTCAATTTCAATGAAATTATATAAAAATAAAAACATTTAATTATACTGTTAAATTCCGCAAACTCTTCTCTAAGATAAGATAAGATAAGATAATTATTTATTGTTTAAAGCCAGTTTGGCTAATACAATTTTGAAAAAAATAGAACAAAAACAAAAATAGAACAATAAAACATTATAAAAAATAAAAAAAAAAAAAAAAACAAAAAACAAAAATAAAGTAAAAAAACGGAAAAAAAAAAAAAAAAATTTTTCTCTTAAATAAAAAAAATCCTATTTGAAATTTTTATTTTATCTATTCATTAACTATGAATGCCCGGATGCGGAGAGCCTCAACCACAAAGTGAAACAAGTCTTTTGCTTGTTCCTCATTACAAATGTTCAATATAATTTCCACGAAGTTATCTTCATCTACCACCTCAGAGGCAAGAAAGTATTTATGCAAATAGTGACTTCGCGAACCAGTAAATATCGGACAATCTACCAGAATATGTTTTAAATCTTCCTTTGCCTGCATATTGCATAGCGTGCAGTTCACATTTGGGTCCAATTTATAACTGTTGGAGTTGATATAAAAATGTAGAACTCGAGCATTTGTGGTTCTTAGTTGGTGGATAAGTCGCGTTTTGGAGATGGGCAAACGCGTGTTGAGGAGAAAATTATTATTAGGGTCCAGACGCCCATATAAGGGTGCATAAGTCGAACCATTTATAGCCGATTGGTCCTCAAGGCAGTAAATATTCCGCAATCCACTCACCAGAACGTCCCTAGCTGCCCTGATTGCATCCACATTTTGGGGATCCCATAGTCTCAACCCATCAATTCTTATAAAAAAACTGTGCACCTGGGACACCCAGTTATATTTAACCTTATTAGATTCGGTGTTATGAAGACAAACCAATCGGTTGTAGCAAATTCGGGGGGCAAACTCTTCTCTATAAAAATAATTAACGCTAAAAAATAAAAAATAAATTATATTTATAAAAAAAAAAAATACTAAAAAACACGCTTCTAAAAAGTACAAAATAATGTAATAAACAAAGTCAAATAAGCTGACGTGTTCTGATGTGGGCATCCACTTGACTTTACCATACAACCTGGCCCCTAAAATTATTTATAATCATGTAGGGGGGGTTAGTTTTTGCATTTTTATGCTTCTGGTGTCCTACTGATTATGTATACAAAATTTGGTTGAGTTTGCTCAAACGGCCTAGATTTTTAATTTTTAACCCCCTTCATCCCCTCCTTAATTTTCGGTCGATATGAACCAAAATCTAATCAGCTCTTAATCTCATGGACCAAAACTACGTGTGAAATTTGGTTTCGATATTCACACTAATTTTTGAGCTAGCTCGTCCACAAAAATTTGGTAACGCACAGACTAACTAACAGACAGACTAACAGACATTTTGACAAAACAATTATTATCTCAAAAAATATAATTTTTTCGATGTTCAATTATTAGAGCTTTTTTGTAGAGCGAAATGCCATGGTTTCGTTCAATTGTTTTAACCAAAATAGTTTCACCAGTTTTTGAGATATTTAAAAAAAAAGACTTTTTTCATGCACGATTACAATACTTGACCATACCCCTGTATGGTAAAGTAAAAGCGTGGGACACTTTTTCGAAATTAATTAAAAGTACATGCTTCTTCGCCCCACATTTTTTGACTTTATGTTTATTATATTATTTTGTACTTTTTAGAAGCGTGTTTTTTAGTTTTTAGTTTTTTTTTTATTCTACTTATTTAAATGTAGATCGAAAAATTTGTATTCTAATTATCTGAATATAAAGTTTCTTTATTGTATTTTAATACTCTATATATAACTATTTATTTTTAAAACATTTTGAATATTTAATACTAAAAAATATTAGTTTAAAATTAGTAGGATTATTTAAATTCATGACCGGATCGATGGGGGTTGTTCGAGCCTCCTGAGACCAGCCATCTCTGCGCCCCTATTCATAAGCTACAACCCGTTCAATAGCTCTCCAAATAACAATTGGTTTTATTTCTGATTTTCCACATTTTTTAATTGGAAGCGCCTAAGCTAGAAAGGTCAAACTTTAATCAAGTCTTCCTTTTGAAAATGCAAACAATTTGACAGCAGATCGAACTTCCTACAATATTCTTTGAATTCTCGTGGTATTGTATTAGATGGACAGACAGAAAAAATTATTGAATGGTATTTTTTTTAACATGTGTTTTAATAAAACCTTGCATTTCTGAATTTTGAATTAAAGCGAAGCTTTCGAAACAATAATTAAATAAAAATTAAAACGGTAAATCACTCGTATCCATAATAAGCATTAATTAACAGGAATAGCAGGGAATTGGACATAAATTAAAAACAGAGTTTTTATTAAATGGGCCAGACGTTTCGTCGATTAATTTCGACTTCCTCAGTGGCTCATTCTATCACCCTTATTCTTTCTTTGTCTGTTTAAAGAGTAGAAACAAGATATTTTTTTTTGTGATAAATTTTGATTAAAGGTTGTTAATTTTTTGATTGTTCAAGTGTGAAAAAGTTCAAGATTCTTGAGCAATTGAGGCATAAGCAAACAATGTATTGTAGTTTAAATAAAAAAGATTAAAGGATGTTTCGTCGCGTAGTGGAATTGTCTTTTGACAAAGAGTGATAGAATGAGCCACTGAGGAAGTCGAAATTAATCGACGAAACGTCTGGCCCATTCAATAAAAACTCTGTTTTTAATTTTTGTCCAATTCCCTGCTATTCCTGTTAATTAAAAATTAAAACATTCCATTCTCTGAGTTCATGGTCAATATTTTATTAAAAAAAACCAAATGAAGATTTTATTACATTATTAAAATTATAATAATACAATCAATTTAAAATCAATTAAATTAATATAGCTGTGTGAATACCATACTTTTCGGAGGGATCGAATGGAAGCTTAGAACATGGATTCGAATTCTAAAGTAGGTAAAACCCATGGGGGTAGTTAGTGGGGGGGGGGGGAGGCAGTTCCCCCTACAAAATTCACCCCGCCCCCCCTAGAATAATCGAAACTCCATTATTACGAGGCATCACTTGTGTATTTCTCATTAAATTATTTCGTTACATAAAAAAATTTGTCATTCCTACTAAAAAGTTAGTTGATCTCTAATCGGATTACCGAAATTGAAACCTTGTGGTGGCTAATTAGCTGGCCGGCTGCGCCCCTAGGAAAACTCCCTAACTACCCCAATGGTGAAGCCCTTCTGATATGTATATTAATTAAACATATCGTAATATTCTTTATACAACTTTTAAATTATTTTTTAACATTCTAATTCTAAAAATAATTTTTATAAAAAAAAAAAAAAAAAAAAAAAAAAAAACCGACTTCAAATAAACTAAATACAACAAATAAAATAATAATAACTCAAAAATAAAATAAAATTCACTAAAAATAATTATCTAATTTAGTTACAAATAAACGACGAAATTTTTACATGAAATCACTTTTTGAAGTCGGTGCCAAACATATACATTTTATGAATCGAACTCGACGGATCTTACTTGGTAGGTTTGCCTGGTAAGCTCGCTAGTATAGTTTGTTTAGCACCGACTTCAAAAAGTGATCTCATGTAAAAATTTCCTCGTTTAGTTGTAACTAAATTAGATAATTATTTTATACTTTTAGTGCATTTTATTTGATATTTGAGTTATTAATTTATTTGTTGCAATTTAATTTTTTTTGAACTCGGTTTTATTTTTGTTTATAAAAATTATTTTTATTTTTATTTTTTTAGTGATGTTATTAATAGTGACTTAAGATAATATTTTGAATGCATCTCGTAAGAGAAAGCCTCGGGCGAATGAATCAAAAAATGATAAAAAAATTCAATTCATAAATAGAGAAATTATCTCGAAACGTTTGCGGGTTTTAAATTAATGTTTTAAGATTTTTTTTATAAAAGATTTTATTTATTATAATTTCGATTATTTGCTCATAAGAATTAGAGATTTACGTTATTTCCTCATTGATCATATCATCAGAACTTGACCAAATTAATATGGGACCACCCCTAAGGTACCCCCTTTCCAATAAAAAAGGAATCATCGAAATTGGTCCACTTGGCAAAAAGTTCTCTCTGAACATACGTAAAATAAATAAATAAATAAATAGTTAAGTATCTTGACTACCTTGTAGCTATACTGATCCAAACGCAGAAAAATCATTAAAATCGGTCATAAACAAAGAAGTTATGCGCTACAATACATAACAAAAAAGGTCCAATACCAATGAAAAATATAACGGGACCAATCGAAAACTATGCTGAACCCAATGCAAAAAAATCATCAAAATCGGTTCATAATTGGCGAAGAAATCAGGTAACATAAACACAAAAAAAAATCACTCGAATTGATAACCTCCTCCTTTTTTGAAGTCGGTTAAAAATTATCAAGAAAGAATTTAAATTTTAAGATCAAAATCCAGATATTAGTAGAAAATATTTTTACATTGAATGTCTACTAAAATCTGGATTTTTAACTTAAAATTTAAATTCTTTCTTGATATCTATCGATAAAGTAACAAATTATATGAATATAGAATCTCACAATTTAATATGATGGCCAATTATTCAATCCTTTATATCTCTATAATTATTAGTTTTTATTTATTTAATTTTTAATATAATAAAAAAATGATTAAATTATCTTTTATTTAATAAAATTTTGTTAATTTGTCAATTCATCTCAAAAGTTAGTTAATCCTAATCGGATTATCAAAATTGAAATCTTGTGATGGCAAATCAGCTGGCCGGTTGACCCCCTAGGAAATCTCCTTAACTACTCCAATGCTTGTATAGCGTTTTACGTCTCTGAAGTAACCTTTCCCGAATGTCTAGTTTTGGAAGTTCCTTCTTCAGAGACTATACTTCCTAAGTATTTAAATAAATAAGTTAATTAAATAACAAAATAAATTTTAGCTTATTGAGCGTAGCGAGTTTTGAAAGTATTTTCATTTTTTTTTTTGCAATTTAAAAAATTTAATCTCATATAATTCTTTTAAAAAATATTCCAACCTGATTATTTTTTGAACGATCTATATTTAAGGTAGTTCTTTCACAAATGCAAAAATTCAAGAAGACTTCGAAACTTTGAATATTAGTCATTAAAAGCATAATAAACACACTGATAAAATTTGAAGACGATTTACCACACCAAACATGAAATAATTGCGATTAAAAATGAATTTTTTAGATATGGTAGATAGGGAAAGGGTGGGAAAATGATCATTATTTTATTTTTTTTCATTGAAGTACTTTCACCATCTTGATGAAAAACTAATATTTGTTAGAATAATATATTCGGGGTTTTTTTTTTTTTTTTTTATTTATAATTTATTTACAATCAACCATTTGAACAGGTTTTAAGTAAATTTGATAAAATTGATTAACAAACACACATACACAATACTTTGTCATTTATACACATGAAAGGGAAGTCTTCCATCGAAGTCACCCTTAATTGAATTTATTAGTCCAGTTGTGCAGAATGGCGCGCTCCTCGGTGTCTAGAATATGATTTTTCTTAAGTCTCCTAGTTAATTGACTATTGTCCAGGAGATTGATGGCTGATATATTTGAATGGTTTTCGAGTTTTTTAATATGTTTGTTGTACGAGTCCAGGATTACCTTTCTAACAGAAGGGACAATAAGGTCACTATGCAGACTTTCGTTTGTGCAGTACCAAGGCGCATTCGCAATACCTCTTAATATTTTTGATTGTATTCTTTGGATTTTACTGATGTTGGACTCACTAGCAGTTCCCCAGGTTTGACACGAATATGACCATATTGGTTTGAGAATTGATTTAATATAAAAAAAACATATTTGGGCGATTATTTTTAGTGGAGGTGATAAAATATCAATGGCTTGGAAACGATCCATTCATAAATAGAAAGTAGTAGTGTAAAATGTACAGCGAGAGGTGATCCGCGATTGGAAGTAGGTGTACGCCTCTTTGGAAGTATTTTGGAAGTACTTGGAAATATTTAGAAGTACTTGGGAATATTTAGAAGTACTTGGAAATATTTGAAAGTACTTGGGAATATTTGGAAGTACTTGGAATATTTGAAAGTACTTGGAAATATTTGGAAGTACTTGGAAATGTTTGGAAGTACTTGGAAATATTTGGAATTACTTGGAAATATTTGGAATACTTGGAAATGTTTGGAAGTACTTGGAAATATTTGGAATTACTTGGAAATTTTTGAAATTACTTGGGAATATTTGGAATACTTGGAAATATTTGGAAGTACTTGGAAATATTTGGAATTACTTGGAAATATTTGGAATTACTTGGAAATATTTGGAATACTTGGAAATGTTTAGAAGTACTTGGAAATATTTGGAATTACTTGGAAATATTTGAAATTACTTGGGAATATTTGGAATACTTGGAAATATTTGGAACTACTTGGAAATATTTGGAAGTACTTGGAAATGTTTGGAAGTACTTGGAAATGTTTGGAAGTACTTGGAAATATTTGGAATTACTTGGAAATATTTGGAATACTTGGAAATGTTTGGAAGTACTTGGAAATATTTGGAATTACTTGGAAATATTTGGAATACTTGGAAATATTTGGAACTACTTGGAAATATTTGGAAGTACAAGTGGAAGTAGGTGTCCAGCATATTAGGTCGCTGTTCACCCCTCGTGTACAGTCATGTTAAAAAAAAACATAACCTAAAATTTTAACACCGTCAATATTTATAAAGTGGTTACTAGGCTAAAACTTTTTGTGTGGATTGTCGCAAAAGAACCTCCTTAATGTTCAGCAACTATTTTTAAAATTTTCTAGCTGGAAATTAAATCCCAGATTAACTTTTCGCTAGTCTAAAAAAAAAAAAAAAAAAAGGAATCCTTATTTATAAATAAGGATGTTGTGTTTTTGCATTTCCAATTTCTTATTTCATTTAAAAATGTAATTCGCTTTCGGAATAATGACATCTCTTTATAAGAATAAATCAAAGAGGGCACATTCTTTGATTTCTTTTTATAAATTGAACAACTCTGCTACTCTGCAAAAAAAAATCTTTTTAATTTTATTCTAAGGATGTCTCCATAAGCAATCCAAAGCGTACGTCGACATCTTGTTATTTCTTTCTTTGTTTCAAGTTAGCTTTTATATCAATTTCATTCTTTATTTTAGTTTAGTGAGTTTCAAGTTACAATCGGATTATAGAGACGTTATACAGATGAGCTCTTTTGATTTGATTTCTTTTGCTCCATTCTTACTTAACTGCTGCCTCAATCGAAAAATGTTTCTCTTCATTATTGAAATGTAATCTGATCTGCGAATTTCGACATTCAATTCTTTCCAAATTGGATGGCACTTTGTGAAAAATGGTTAGCAATATTATTGTCGTTAATTTCAAAGTGGCTATTTAACCTTAGATATTTGATATCTTGTTTAATTTTACTATATAGTATTAAATGTGTTTAATAATTTTTTAATAATTACTTTTTTTTTTTTATTTATTGTCACCGGGAACAAAGCCCATTTAGTCAGCATATCAGTAAAGTGTTAGTAGGGTTAGTGAAGGAGCCGAGTTTTAGCCGGTAGAAATTGTATATGCTAGCCCGCCATCCCGCTCCAACATCGTCATCATCGATGCCGAAGCGGGGGCATCGCGTTAACCAGCTCGGCTAGCCCGACTCCAATAATTACTTAAATACTGGAAAAAAGCGCCGATTTCCAATTTTCATGTTCGTAAATTCAGTGGAATTCTGCATTACCTTTATAAATCACTTGTCTTATAAACTTACTATAATAGAATTTTGTTATAGACCCAGTTATCCATTTTCAAAATTATAGTTTTTCAATATTTTTTCCCCCTTACGAAATATGATTTCCTATTCTTTTTTATAGGATCTAATATATTTTTCTATAATATCTAACTATTATATTTCTCATATATTTCATATTCCTTACAAAATTTAGCATTTTTTTACATCACACCTAGAAGGATGCATTTTATGATTCTCAAGGTCGCAAGTTTCCCACCACTGGTCTGGTCTGATGATTCGTTACATACAATACATACATATACACCAGTGGGCGGTGACTTTTCAACCAGGGGGTGCTCTCCTCATAATAAACCTTTTTTTTTAATTTAATTTTATTCTTCGCTCTTTTTGCAAAATTTATCGTTAGAATTTGTAGTTATTTTTTTCAAAAACAATAAAATATTTTATCAATTAATATTTAAACAGAGCGGATAATCTATATTCACTTCAGCTTCTTCTGGTGATATATCAATTCTTTTCATAGTTGAAAACTGACTGACACGCTCGTAGAATGCATAATGCAAATTAAATGAATTAAATCACCCAGAAATTTAAACATTTTCTCATTGTACTTTAAAATGTCCGAAACGCAGAGAAAAATATTTTTAAACTGTGATTTTTTTCTCTTTATGTGTCTGAATTCCGATACTTACGCTAACCCAAAAATGGAAAGTTAAACATTTCTTACATAGTACCTACTGATTAGATTTTGCGATATCTGGTTCAAAATGCAGAAAATATTTTTTGAATTATTCTATTGAGATTTTAAGACGATGTTATGGTATAGCCACAAAATGAACAATTTATATTTAAGTTTATTAATCATTACCAGGGCAGCTCTAGTGTAGCGAGTCTTCACTTTTTACACGATTTATATATATATAAATGGGGGGGAATCTTCCAAAGACGTAATGATGGATTTTTACCCCCTAAACCTAACCCGTCCATTCAGCCTTATTTCCTTTCCACGGAACCGCAATTAAGCATTTATGCACTTTATATTAACTTCACCTGTATGTATGTATGTATGTATGTATGTATTTATCTATGTATCAATGTGACTTTTGTTTTGTTAAATTCCGCAAACATTTCTCCATAAAAAAATAATTGTTTACCTACTCAATTTAAATAAAATTATTTAATTAAAAATACATTTCATTCTGTTAAATTCAGCAAACTTTTCTCTAAAAAAATAATTAATACTAAAAAGTAAAAAAACAAATTATATTTAAAAAAAACTAAAAAACACCCTTCTAAAAAATACAAAATAATGTAATACTTAATCAAAAAGTGTGGGGCGCAGAAACATGTACTTTTAATTAATTTCGATAAAGTGTCCCACGCTTTTTGATTAAGTATTACATTATATTGTACTTTGTAGAAGCGTATTTTTTAGATTTCTTAAAAAATAATTTATAATTTAATGTGCGGGTGAGCGATTCTTTCATTAGAATCTGATGGATGGAAATAATTTCAAAGATCGCGGATTGAATGATCTCTTTTTCTTTAGTTCTAAATGGTATAGCAAAGATGACAAATACAAGTTCAAACCTGTTTCAGACTATTAGAGTTTAATTTCTTAATTTCTATTATACTAGGAATGGCCTTTTGCGCTCGGACCAAAACGATACTCATTATAGAGAGAGAGAATATTAAATTGGACTTCATTAAAGCAAATATTCTTGCCCAACCATCTTTTAGTTCATCTTTCAAGATTAATTTTTTTAATTCAATTTATAGATTTTAAATTAAAATCATGGGACGAGTACAACAGTACATGTAAATTAATTCACTTTTTAACCTTATAAAATCAAAGTATTTTTCACAAGATAGCTGAAGTGATTAAAATAGGAAATCTGGAATATTTTTACTTTACCATACAGGGTATGGTCAAGTATAGTAATCGTGCATGAAAAAAGTGGTTTTTTTCCTTCTTTTTTTCGAAATATCTCAAAAACGGTTGAAACTATTTCGATTAAAAAAAGTGAGCGAAACCATGGCATTTCGCTCTACAAAAAAGCCCTAATAAGTGAACATCGAAAAAATTATATTTTTCGAGATAATAGTTTTTTTGTCAAAATGTCTGTTAGTCTGTCTGTTAGTCTGTGCGTTACCAAATTTTGTGGACGAGCTAGCTCAAAAACTAATGTGAATATCGAAACCAAATTTCACAGGTAGTTTAGGTAGTTTAGTTGAGATTAAGAGCTGATTAGATTTTGGTGCATATCGACCCAAAATTAAGGGGGGTGGAGGGGGGTTAAAAATTAAAAGTCTAGGTCGTTTGAGCAAACTCAACCAAATTTTGTATACATAATCAGTGGACCCCCAGAAGCCTAAAAATGCAAAAACTAACCTCCCGAAATGGGGGGGAGGGTCAAAAAATGAAAATCTTTGCCATTTACCAAACTCAACCAAATTTTGTATAGATAATCAGTGGGTCCCAGGAGTCTAAAAATGCGAAAACTAACCCCCCCCCCTTCCCTACATGATTATAAATAATTTTATTAAATATTAAATATAGGTGAGGGGCCAGGTTGTATGGTAAAGTCAAGTGGATGGCCACATCAGAACACGTCAGCTTATTTTCATTTTCTTTAAATTTGCTAACTTTAAAAAGTTCCGTAAATTTTAAATTTTATCTAACTTTAAATGAATTGATTGTATAGTATTTATGGAAAGTATTTTTTAAATTTTACAAATTTTTAAATATAACACGGATGAAAATACTTTTCACATTTTAGAATTTGGGGATGCGCCGTATCCACAGCATCTATGGACCGCACTCCACTGGTATACACATAGAGTACATACACACAATGTTATATAAAAACAAAACAAACAAAAAAACACTTTTTTAACTCTGAGGACCTCAAAACATTGAAATCTCTGAAAATACATATCAACTTTGCTTTCTATTCAGATTCAGGGGATATTTTATGCATATTTAATTTTTTACTTTATAAAAGAATCCAAAATTACCCTACAGGTGTTATCTATGGAATATAGCTCACTTTACTTCCCTGGCCATAATAGAACCTGTATTATCGATTCTAGCATAGTGTGTCTTCTGACTAGTTAAATTTTGTTGAGGGAGAATGGTGTAGGTTCTTGGTGAAACATATTAAATAAAGCAAAGAAAATTTTTGAAAAATTATTTTTAGAAACTTTTTAAAATTTAAAATATAAAATACTAGGTAGGTTTCTCATAAATAAAAGATCAGATGCTTGTTTAGCACGACTCAATATATATTTCGGCTTATAACCCGAAATATATATCGTCGGTTTAGAGTGTAAACCTGCTATCTCTATTTTTTATCATATGACATATTAATACCGTTCGAAAGTTAAAGAAATGCACCATCGTCCAAGTAAAACTGCTACTTAAAATTACGATCGTAAGTTGTAGAAAAAAAATGTGAAAAATATTTTTTTACATAACAACAATATTAAATTTTGTTTGTTTTTTCTCTCCCCTGTAAAATTTCCTTGTTGTGAGTTAGCAGGTTTACTCTCGAAGGCGACGATATAATGCGTCGTGCTAATCAAGCATCTGATATTTTATTTATGTGAAACCTACCTAGTATTTTATATTTAAAATTTTAAAAAGTTTCTAAAAAATATTTTTCAAACATTTTCTTTACTTTGACTAGTTAAAGTAAATAATAGGGAGTAAAGCTTCATAAGCTTCATTTATAAGAAAAAAGCCATTTTCAAATCCTCGCTATTCTTTCACTGTCAAATTAGACACAATCGAACAAACATCACCAACTCGTCTATCTCTATGACTTCTAGAGACTGAATTGGTCTTTCTCGCGACCTACAACCTTCAATCCCTCAAGATCCACATACATAGCACCTTCGACTCTAACCTTACCCCTATCTTTCTTTCAAGGGTCAATCCTGACATATAGGTGTTTCAACCTTGTGAGAATGAAAATAAAATTTTTAATTTATATTCTTATAGTTCTTTATAATGTTGATATTGAATGTTCGATTTGATTATAAACAAGGAAATGATTAAATCAAGTTCATTTTTTACTATAACCCAGAAATTATTTATTTTTCTTGTTTAACACTTTCTTGGATCACTATCGTTAAATAAAAAAATCTTAACTTTGAATTTTGTTACGAAAACAAGATCGCCATTATTAGATCTCGAACCCACTTGTTTATTTGTTGTATTGTGATTTAAAAAATTCAGTTAAGGCAGATCGGGTCTTCTTTGGAGACAATATATGTCAGCGCTCCATAGAAATGATTGAACGCACCTGCGTGGAGATTGACTTTCCTCTGGATGTTTGCCAAGCAATTGAAACCTATTAAATGCTTGAACAAAACTTGAAGATTTTCTGTATCTTTCAACATAAAAATAAACTTTTTTTTAGTTGAGCTGCATTATTTACCATTGAAATATCCGATAACTTTTTCTGTGTATTTAAAAAAAAGTAGTTTCTATAACCTTATAGAGTGATTACACTGTTCGACAAAAATTTCTCCCCGTAAACCTAACAATGGATTCCAGTAGAGTTTTATGCGCTGATTATCATGCAATTTCCCGATTTTTACAACAAGTCAGAGTTTTGAGATATTATCGGTCAAAACGACGAAAAAGGCCATTTTGACCTATTTACAAATCCCATTAGATATTTAACAGCAATATTTTAATTCAAAATATTTTATTGACGTAATAAAAAACAGCTTCCTCTTTGATTTACAGATTACCACATGTTTTTAGCTCAATTAGAACTCGAGTTATAACTAAAAAACTAAAACTACGTGGTTATAACGAATAATATACAGAGATAAAAACATAAGGTCTTAGTTTTTTAGTTATAACTCAAGTTCTAATTGAGCTAAAAACAAGTGGTAATTTGAAAATCAAAGAGAAAGCTGTTTTCTATTACGTCAACAAAAACTTTTGATTTCAAATATTGCTGTTTAATATTTAATGGGACTCGAAAATAGGTCAAAATGTCCTTTTTTGTCATTTTGACCGATAATATCTCAAAACTCTGACGTGTTGTAAAAAATCGGGAAATCGCATGATAATCAGCGGATAAAACTCTACTGGAATTCATTGTTAGGTTTATGGGGAGAAATTATTGTTTAATTTTTGTCGAACAGTGTTATCACTTGGACTTTGTTTATCTTATTTAAAATATCTTTAATAAAGAGAGAAATAATTTTCAATCAGGATTTTCTTTGTCAGTCAAAATGCCTGTCTGAATTCCAATACCCACGATAACTCAAGAAGAGAAGGTCATTGATAGTTCGTTCTTGTTTCAAAAAATGACTGAATTTTTTTCAAACAGAAGAACTGATTAGGAATTTGATTTTTCCTGTTTAAAATACAGAATATCAGAGAAATAGAATTGTTATATGTATATTTCCACATCAAAATACTATCAAACGGTTGTAGAAGATAATAAATTGAAATTCAGACGTTTGTAAGAATAAACGTTAAATAAATAAAGTACCAACTTATTAGCTCAAACCGTTCACTTATAGGAAAAATTGATATTTAGCTAAAATTTGCGGAAACCGTACATAGTCGTGAAAAAGTTTTCCTTTGATTTTTACTTAAAATAACAAACTTTCCGGGAATGAACTCGTCATCCTTATATTTATCCTTCTAAAGCTAGAAAGCTCGAAATTTAATCGTTTCACCTCATTGGAAATACAAATATTTTAGCATCAGAGTGAACTATCTATCGGGATATAGACACACATACAGACAAAAACAGAGAGAGAGAAAATCACGGTTGGAAATAACTTTTCTCCACATTTCAAACATTGTCAAGCACAATGAGAAAAAAAAATACCTTCCCTTACAAGAAAGTATTGTCTTCTTGTCTTAAAAATCATTAAAGTTAATTTCACTCAGACAACCTCAAGGGATAGTATTCGATATTATTAACACATCGAAACTGAGATTGGAAAAATAAAACGGGTTTTGATGGCGTCAGGACCAAAATTCACCTGAAAACTCACTGGTGTGTTTTTGAAAATTAAAAAAACAACTAATCAATAAAAGGAAATAGAAAAAATTTAATGATAAATTTTTATTCACACATCGACCTGTCTATAATTACATGAATCAAGAAAAAAATCAATTAAAATTTTACCAACCTGGTTAATAAAGTTTGTTTCAGGAAAATCGGTAAAGCCGTTTTCAAAATAAAAAAATAAATATAAATAATACATTGAAAAGTTTTTGTTTTGCCGAGAGTAGCAGAGTTGTTGATTCACAAAGAGAAACAAAGAGGTTGTCCTCTACTTGATGCAAATAAACATACACACATATATATATCGAGATGATATATCTGTATATATATTATTTATTTGTTTGATCAAACAAATTTAAAGATCCTCCTGAAATTTTGAAATTGATCTTTTATATGTATTTATGAAAATACACTAAATGTTTGAAATTTTAGGGATACGACAATTAAACAGCATCCATGAACCGCACGCCACTGATATATACTAGATATAATTCTTGTTCGTTTAATTATAAGATATATGTATAATTTTTAAGAAATCAAATTATTAATTTCATATGTTATTTTGGTAATTTTTAGGATTTAATTCTATTCTTCGAGCCTTCCGTCTAGTGAAAATTTATCGATTTTGGGCATTCATGGATCGTACCGAACGTCACACCAACTATCCTAATTTATTTCGTGGCACATCACTCATTCATTATCTTCTAGTCATCTTCCATTGGAATGGATGTCTTTATCATATTATTTATAAGAACAATGGCTTTGGAAGTAGAAATTGGGTGTATGGAGAAGCAGACGAAAAAGATGTTGTCAAACAATATCTTCAGTCTTATTATTGGTGTACACTAGCGTTAACAACAATTGGAGATTTGCCCCGACCAAGAAGTAAAGGCGAATTCGTGTTTGTCATTGTGCAATTATTATTTGGGCTCTTGCTCTTTGCCACCGTTCTTGGACATGTTGCAAACATCGTCACTTCTGTTTCTGCAGCAAGGAAAGAGTTTCAAGGTATGACTAAAATAAAGCATTGTAAAAAGTTGCCTTATATTTTATTAATTACTAGCTGCCTTCCCACCAACCCCAGCCCCTACACTACCACCCCAACCCGGACCCCATCCACCTCGGACCCCAACCCACGAACCCCAACCTCACACCCCACTCCCACCCACCACACCCCCCAAAACCCACCCAGCTCCCCCGAACCATGCACCCGTGCCCACTCCCCGCCCCCACATCACCACTCCAATACTCCATCCTGCACCCCACCCACCTCAGACCCCCACCCCCATACCACCCCACTACGCCACTGGACCCTCACCTGAACCCCCACTCCACCAACCCTGCACCACCCGTGCCCTCCACCCCCGTCTAGCCCCCTGGGCCCCCCGCACCCCCCCTGCACCCCTACTCCGCCTTACTCGCCTCACTCCACCGCCATTCCACCCCATGCCCTAACCCCCACCCCCGCATCATCACTCCACCTCCTCACCCAGTTTTTGCATTTCTAGGCTTCTAGTGACCCACAGATTATGTATACAAAATTTGGTTGAGTTTGGTCCAAGAGCAAGAATTTACATATTTTTCACCCTCCCCCCTTTTGGGTGGTTTTTTGAGAATTTTTAAAATAAAAGTTGTCAGAAATCACACCCCCTACAACTTGGCTCATTTTAAAATTTGCCGTAGAGTTAATAGTTTAGGAGTTATTTGATAATTTTCATTCGTGCGCCCCCCCCCAACCCCTTTTTGGGGTCAAAATATCAAAACGTTATATAGCTATAAAAATGTAAGTTAGAAGACATCTGATACAAATATGAAATTTCATAATAATCCCTTCAGCCGTTTTGACGTGAATCGTGAGCAACTTTTCGCGGAAACCACTGAAACAGACAGACATACAGACAGGAATTTTGTTGAGGGTGTTTTCGTTCATAACTTTGCTTGAAACGTGTGCAACCAAAATTTGGCGTGATTTGGAGCAATATACAGACATAACCTTAATTTATATATATAGATTCTAAATTTGGGTTGTTATCGTCTATCTTTGAAAATAATTAGGCTGGATATTGGAATCTTGGAGTTGAGAAAATAATTAAAAGCTAAAGTGAAACATTTTATTTGTTTCATTCATTGACCCTTTGAAACCCTGAAGAAGGAGGGAAAAATCCTCCGAAACGTCAGTTTATGAATGGGAGGAAGGATTCCAATAAATTACACCTTATTTTATATGTGTTAATTTTTTCTTTCCTCACTACCTCAGGCTGCCTTCCATTACTTTCAATTAAAAGCTAAATTTCCAAAGTTGAAACAGTTGCTCGTATATTTTTCGTCTTCTTCAGGCAATTTTTTAGAATTCAGCTTTCTCGATAATAGATACATACAGACCATTAGAATAGATTTTTGCAATGACATAATTGACAAGACTTATACAAACTTAATACATAAAAATAAATTGAAAAAAATAAATAAGTTTGAGATTTTTTATTTATTTTGTTCAATTTCTTTTGTATTAAGTTTGTTTAAGTCTTGTCAATTATATCATTACAGAATTTATTCTAATGGTCTTTATATATCTATTAACGAGCTAGCTTATCCTAAAAATTGGCTGAAGAAGTCGGAAAATATACGACGCAACTTTTGAAATGTAGCTTTCAATTATTTTCTCAATTCAAGATACCAATATCCAGCCTAATTATTAATTATTCTCGTTATGGTTATGTTTAATAAGTAAAACTAAACCCATATATTAGTGTCGATACAATCTCGTCTGTCAATCTGTGAGAGCATTGTAGCCCGTAAACTAAATATAGTCCAAGAGCTGGTGACACATTTCGACTACGGATTTGACCCAACTAGAAATAATGCGTAATAGTACCGTCTATGATAGTTGTACAGGAATGGCCAGTCTGGCTGGCGGTAGCAGGTGGACCAGTACTGCGCATGGTGTGAGTGCGGTAAAAAATACATATGTGTTAAAAAAATTTTGACCCACAATGAAATTATAAAATTATAATTTATAGTCAATTATAAACATAATATATTCACTCCAGACCATTTGAGAAGTGGAACGTGGAACCAGACCACTCCAAAGTGTATTTTTACAACATGAAAAAAATATTTGATGCTATTTTTTCATGTTGTAAAAATAAACTTTGGGTGGTCTGGTTCCACGTCCCACCACTCAAATGGTCTGGGGTGAATATATTATGTTTATAATTGACTATAAATTATAATTTTTATAATTTCATTGTGGGTCAAAAATATTTTTTAACACATATGTATTTTTTACCGCACTACACACCATGCGCAGTACCTGGTCCACCTGCTACAGCCAGCCAGGACTGGCCATTCCCTGTACAACTATCATAGACGATACTATTACGCATTATTTCTAGTTGGGTCAAATCCTTAGTCAAAATGTGTCACCAGCTCTTGGACTAATATGTATGATCAAAACTTGAAATTTAGATGTATTCATTTTTTTTCTCAAATTAATTATCATTATTTTGGAGAAGGTCGAATTTTATGTGGGTGAAAACTAATAAATCTTTTTTTATTATTATAGAATGTAGATGTCCCTGTAAAGATCTCTTTAAATTAGAGTGACCACATTTTCATTGAGACAAAGCGGGACAAATGGGATTAAATGAGAATTATAATTTGGTTATGATAGCAGACCAATAATTCAAAAAAATATATTTTGTTGTATACATTCATATACTTGTCTATAAATATACAAAAATGTATTTATTATTAATTATTGGTAACTATAAAAATATTTGTAAAAAACAATAATTTGAACATCATGATTTTTAATTAATTTAAATTTTTTATTTAAAATAAGCTGACGTGTTCTGATGTGGCCATCCACTTGACTTTACCATACAACCTGGCCCCTCCTTATATTTAATATTTAATAAAATTATTTATATTCATGTAGGGGGGGTTAGTTTTTCATTTTTAGACTACTGGGAGCCCACTGATTATGTATACAAAATTTGGTTGAGTTTGATACAAGAGCCTAGATTTTCATTTTTTGACCATACATCCCCCCCCTTTTTGGGCGGTTAGTTTTTGCATTTTTAGACTTCTGGGCTCCCACTGATTATGTATACAAAATTTGGTTGAGTTTGGTAAATGGTCAAGATTTTCATTTTTTGCCCCTCCCCATTTTGGGCGGTTAGTTTTTGCATTTTTAGACTTCTCGGGTCCCACTGATTATGTATACAAAATTTGGTTGAGTTTGGTACAAGAGCCTATATTTTTAATTTTTAACCCCCCCCCCCCCCCCCCCCCTCCACCCCCTTAATTTTGGGTCGATATTCACCAAAATCTAATCAGCTCTTAATCTCAATGCACCAAAACTACGTGTGAAATTTGGTTTTGATATTCACACTAGTTTTTAAGGTAGCTCGTCCACAAAAATTTGGTAACATACAGACTAACGGACGGACCGACAGACTAACAGACAGTCATTTTGACAAAACAATTATTATCTCAAAAAATATAATTTTTTCGATGTTCACTTATTAGAGCTTTTTTGTAGAGCGAAATGCCATGGTTTCGCTCAATTTTTCTAATCAAAATAGTTTGAGCCGTTTTTGAGATATTTCGAAAAAAAAGAAGGAAAAAAATCATGGTAAAGTAAAAAAAATTATGATTTTCTTTCAAGGTCATATTTTTGATCCGAATGAATACTTTTACAATAGATTCGGATCATTTATTAAAATATCGTGAAATTTCTCACATGAATTGGTCAAATTATATTTTACGCTTAATATTGATTTTAAAGTTTTAATGTTCAACTGCGTTTTTTCAGTTGTCAATATTTTATTGATACTAGAAAAAACACGTTCTGTTGCTGCCTTTGTTAGTTTACTCTGCATGCATTTTATGTGTTTTTTTTATTTATGTAGTTTTTATTTCTTTATATTCACTATAATAATTAATAAATAATAGGTAGTATATTTTTACAGTACATTTAAAATAAGAAATGCAGATATTTTCTAAAGAAGTGGGACATTTTTTAAAAATCGGCGGGACGCGGGAACACGCCAAAATCGGGACGTGCGGTCATTATATTTGATTTGTTTGTTTGATTTATTTTGTTATCAAATTAGAGAGCTCGAAATTGGCCGTTTGTAAATTCGAAAGGGCTTAATCTAAAATGATGAAAAGATTTACTCCTTCTCAACGACAGATTAGAACTAAATTGATATCTAAAGCTTTTTGAAAAATACAATCATTTTCTGCTGCCTGACGGCCTCTGGGTGAGCAAAAGGATGAAATTCAAGGGTTTTGTGGGCTCAAAAATAAAAAAAATGTTTTTATCATGGTGTCCAAGAGATCACTGTAAGAATTTAATTAAGTACCTAATGAATTTTTTATATAATTCACTTTAAAATGACTGTGAGGCGAAGCAAAACAAAAGAAATTATTTACAAGATATTTGTACTTTCCCTAAAAATTACAAAAATATATTATATTTCATAAAGAACTATATTTATTTAAAAATATATATATATATAATTCGTTCATTTACCCTTTATTTATTTTATTTTCTAAAAAATTTCAACAGTATCTTCAATGTTTATGATTTTTTTCCATTATTGGATTATCTTTCCTTCAAATGTTTTTTATGTTGAGAAAAATATTTGCTGAAAAAATAATTTGAAAATTATATAGGTATATCTTAATATATATAAAAGTGAAGGTGATGTTTCATCATTCATCTATCTACGCCCAGCCTAAACCGCTTGCCTAGAAAGATGAAATTTGGAGTGTATATTCTTTTAACGATTTATGGGTGTGCTAAGAAGGGAATTTTTGAAATTCGAACCCTAAAGGGGAGAAAGGGTCCCAAAATGTGATTTTAGAGTTTTTCAAGATCTCTTAAGCCAGAAAAGTTATCTTATATCTTATATATGAAATACAAAAAAAAAACATATTTGAGTATTTTGCTCTTTTTGTCTCCGAAAGGGAGTTATAGTCATTTTGGGGTAAATTTTTGAAATTTTTAAAGTGCTCTATCTCCTCCAGTTTTTAAGTTTAAGCATTCAAATTTGGTACATAGGTTTATTAATACTAAATCTCGGGAAGTTTTTTGTTTTTTTTGTTTTTTTGAAATTTGACCCCTGAACTGAAAAATGGGGGATTTTTGATATTGTGGTCTAAAACACAAAAGGCTTCGTATCTTTCTTGCCCATGGACCAAACTCAACCAAATTTTGTATACATAATCTGTGGGCCACTAGAAGGCTAGAAATGCAAAAACTAACCACACAAAAGGGGGAGGGGGTGGTCTAAACATGAAAATTCTTGACCTTCGACCAAACTCAACCAAATTTTCTATACATAATCTGTGGGCCACTAGAAAGATAGAAATGAAAAAACTAACCACCCAAAATGGAGAGGGGGAGGGTCAAAAATAAAAATTCTTGCCCTTACCAAACTCAAACAAATTTTGTATTAGTACATAATCTTTGGGCCACTAGAATGCTAGAAATGCAAAAACTAACCACCCAAAATGGGGGAGAGGGTCAAAATATGAAAATTCTTGCCCTTCGACCAAACTCAACCAAATTTTGTATACATAATCTGTGGGCCACTAGAAGGCTAGAAATGCAAAAACTAACCACCCGAAATGGGGGAGGGGATGGTTTAAATATGAAAATTCTTGCCCTTGGACCAAACTCAACCAAATTTTATATACATAATCTGTGGGCCTCTAGGGAGCTAGAAAAACTGGGTATGCTGCGGGTGGGGTGCGGTGCAGGGGGACCTATATATAAAGAAAAAGAGCAATTAAACCAATTAGACCAGACTAAAAATGCAAAAACTAACCGCCCAGTTTGAGTTTGGTCCAAGGGACTAGATTTTCATTTTTTGACCCCCCCCCCCCCTAAATGATTATAAATGATTTTATTAAATATAAAATAGGGACCAGGCGTATGGTAAAGTCATGTGGATGGCCACATCAGTTTATTTTTTTAATTTTTCAATCTATTGTTCATCTTCGCGCCCCTTATCTCTTTCACGTGATTTGAGGGTCTCACTCGCCTCACCTTTAATCCGGTTCTGATAAGAAACATAACTAGTAGCTAGATATATGGTATTCATCTGTTATTATAAAAACGATGCATTATTTTTTGTTTTTGTCAGCGAAATTAGATGGCGTGAAAACGTACATGCGAATGCGACGAGTACCAAACCATCTGCAAGTGAAGGTGATCAAATGGTTTGATTATCTCTGGCTTACGCAAAAATGTTCCGACGAGGAAAAGGCTGTTTCGTGTCTTCCGGATAAATTGAAAGCAGAAATTGCCATCAATGTACATCTCGATACTTTAAAACGTGTCGAGATCTTCCAGAACACCGAAGCAGGATTTCTTTGCGAACTTGTATTGCGTTTGCGGCCAGTGCTCTTTAGTCCAGGAGATTATATCTGCAGAAAAGGTTTGCAACACCGAAAGTTTTTATTAATTAAATTAAATTTGGGAACGAAGAAAATATTTTTTATTATAGACAAAAGGATCAGCCGGGATTCGAACCCGGGATCTTCTCATGTGCGCTGTGATACCTTCATAAGAGCCTTAGTTCTTATCCTCTTGGCCACTGATCCCCGAACTCAAGCTAATTAATCTCTTCCTCGTTCATTTTTGCAGCTCTGTAGTGGCTGGACTATTATTAAACTATATTCAAACCCCTCCCAATTGACCTCAAACCCAAAGGTCGAAAATAATTTTTTCTTTACCCCCGGTCGCAATCGCAACGAGACCGCGTCGAAAGACAATTATAAATTTAATTAAATTAGGGAACGAAGAAAAGATTTTTTATTATAGACAAAAGGATCAGCCGGGATTCGAACCCGGGATCTTCGCATGTGCGCTGCGATGCCTTCATAAGAGCCTTAGTTCTTATCCTCTTCGCCACTGATCCCCGAACTCAAGCTAATACCTAATGTCTATATGAACTTGGAATTTATTTTTTTATTTAATTTTTTAATCTCTTTCTCGTTCATTTTTGCGCCCTGGGGTAAAGAAAAAATTATTTTCGACCTTTGGGTTTATGGTCGATTGGAAGGCGTTTGAATATAGTTTTTATTAATATTTACATTTATGCATTAGTTAAATTCTTATAAATTTTCTTTAAAAAAATCATGTCAAAGTTTTCCCTTACTTTCCTATTTCTATTTAAAAGTTTAAATTACCAAGTGTAGCAGACTTAAGATTTAAAAAAAATCAGAGGTTTGAATGAGAAATTTTTATGTATGTCAGATTGGTTTCGCCTTGAAGGACACCAATTTGCTCTTATTGCTTTTTAGTAATCGAGCTAATTACCGATCGGCCGGTGAAAATTCTGACATGTAATAAAAAATATCTATAATTATTAAAGTCCATAGCATCTATATGATTTTATTAATCAAGTATATTGGCAGGTATTATGACAGGAAGGTGCAAATCAAAAAAATTGTCTCCAAAATCAATGACAATTTTTTGATTTCCACGTTCCTGTCCAAATACCTGCCAATGTACTTGATTAATATCTATAATAACTTGTATTCAGTAAATGACAACCTCTGGTGATTCTCTTTGGAGATTTCTTTTTTTTTTTTTTTTTTAATGGTCCCAAATTCTAAGTCTTTCATTGCCTGTATTTGTTTAAATAAGAGGAAAGTTTCTAACCTGGCCTCTGACGTCCCTCTATTTATTTTGGTTTATTTGAAATTTAAATAATTTTTCATGATACAATTGCATATATTAAATTTTTTTGTCAAAAAAATATTTTAATTAAAACTTTTTATTTGCAACGAATTTTTCTCTGGAGAGAGACGGACTGGTAGAACTTTTAATTGAAAGTATTGGCAGGCAGCCCAGGGGTAGGGAGGAAAGAAAAAAATGAACACAAATCAAATAAAATGTAATTTATTGGAATCCTTCCTCCTTTCCTTTCAAACCGACGTTTCGGAGGATTCTTCACTCTTCTTCAGGGTTTCAAGGTGTCATTCAAAGGGTGTTTCCTTCATTGACCCCTTGAAATACTGAAGAAGGAGGGAAGAATTCTCCGAAACGTCGGTTTGAAAGGAAAGGATTCCAATAAATTACACCTTATTTGATATGTGTTAATTTTTTCTTTCCTCACTAACCCTGGACTGCCTTTCATTACTTTCAATTTAATTAAAACGTTTATTAAATTATAAAACGTCTTTGGAAAATTTGGTCCTTTTATCAATGATTTATGAATTTTAAAGAGGAGTTATCATTTGTATTATGAAGATGTTAGAAAATATTTATATTTACTTCCTCTGATATTCTTAAATATAATTTCCCGTAACCGTTTTATGCTTTAATAAACATTATAATTTAGAATTGCTGGTTATTTTTTAAAATATAATTTATTATTTAATATCATTCGAACAAGTAAATTATAAATAGAATTATTGTGAGTGGTTTTTCTAAACATTCAAAATTAACAATTTCATTCATGATCATAATATCTTAAAACAGTGTTTCTCAACCTTTTGTAGAGCGAGAAACTTTAGAGACTTATATTTATTACCGAGGAACCCCCTACCACTAAAATATGAGATATTTAATTTTTCGTCAAAATATCAACATCATACTACTTTTATAGCTTCCAAATATAACATACCGCCCCCGATGACGGTGTTGCTACATTTTAAAAATTTGCTAGATTTTGGGCAAATTAGGTACAAAAAACGTGCATTTAAATTACATACCTAACATTTTTATTTTCATGAAAAACATTATTATTATACTTTTTTACTTATATCATTGGGATACCCATATGCCCCTTTCGGATCGGACAGGGTTTATTTTACATATTCAATGTAATATATTCATAAAAAATATTCTTATCTTATTGAAAAGCAATATTATTTCAAACGTCATTAATAACAAAATAATAATAAAACAATTTAATTGATATTTTCATTTTGTTACTAATGTAACGTAATCGTTGTATTATAAGTAAGTTAAGGAACTTTAGAACAAAAATGGTTTCACTGAGACAAAATAGTGAAGTTCGCCACATTCTTAAGTGTCACTGGTTTTATTTGACCATAAGGTAATACTTAGACCGAGGGGTGAACCGCGACCTAATATGCTGTACACCTACTTCCACTTGTACTTCCAAATATTTCCAAGCACTTCCAAATATTTCCAAGTACTTTCAAATATTCCCAAGTACTTCCAAATATTTCCAAGTATTTCCAAATACTTCCAAGCACTTCCAAATATTTCCAAGTACTTCCAAATATTTCCAAGTACTTCCAAATATTTCCAAGTATTTCCAAATATTTCCAAGCACTTCCAAATATTTCCAAGTAATTTCAAATATTTCCAAGCACTTCCAAATATTTCCAAGGAACTTTCAAATATTCCCAAATGCTTCCAAATATTTCCAAGTACTTTCAAATATTTCAATGCTTCCAAATATTTCCAAGTACTTCCAAATATTTCCAAGTATTTCAAATATTTCAAAGCACTTCCAAATATTTCCAAGTACTTCCAAATATTTCAAGTACTTCCAAATATTTCCAAGTATTTCCAAATATTTCCAAGCACTTCCAAATATTTCAAGTAATTTCAAATATTTCCAAGCACTTCCAAATATTTTCAAGCACTTCCAAATATTTCAGAACTTTCAATATTCCCAAGTACCCAAATATTCAAAGTACTTCCAAATATTTCAAGTACTTCCAAATATTTCCAAGTACTTCCAAATCTCCAATGCCAAGTATTTCCAAATATTTCCAAGCACTTCCAAATATTTCCAAGTAATTTCAAATATTTCCAAGCACTTCCAAATATTTCCAAGCACTTCCAAATATTTCCAAGAACTTTCAAATATTCCCAAGTACTTCCAAATATTTCCAAGTACTTCCAAATATTTCCAAGTACTTCCAAATATTTCCAAGTACTTCCAAATATTTCCAAGTACTTCCAAATATTTCCAAGTACTTCCAAATATTTCCAAGCACTTCCAAATATTTCCAAGTACTTCCAAATATTTCCAAGTACTTCCAAATATTTCCAACCACTTCCAAATATTTCCAAGTACTTCCAAATATTTCCAAGTACTTCCAAATATTTCCAAGTACTTCCAAATATTTCCAAGTAGCTACTTCCAAAATACTTCCAAAGAGGTGTACACCTACTTCCAATCGCGGATCACCCCTCGACTTAGACTCTAAATTTAGTATTTTTTTTCTTTACGTGACAAATTGTTTGAGAAATGATACTACTATAACTACTATTTTTGTTTTTCTATTTTTTCTTTTATTGACCTCTAGGCGCGGGGAACCCCAAACCTCCCTTTGTGTAACCCTGGGGTTGAGAAACACTGTCTTAAAAAAATCTCTGGCCAGAATTATTTAATGACTATTTGATTAATTAATTTGATCTTTTTTTTGTAGGTGAGGTAGGCAAAGAGATGTACATCGTGAACCGAGGAAGACTGCAAGTGGTCGGAGACAATGGCCGTGTCGTTCTTGCTACCTTAAAAGCGGGTTCCTATTTTGGCGAGATCAGTATTTTGAATATGGGCACGGCAGGTAGGACGCTCGGTAAATATCAACACTGGTTTAAGCTCGCCTTTACGCAAATTCTCTCTTCTATATCTAATAATTTTTCACTAATTTTCTATCTTTTATTTTAATTAAATTTCTTCTTTATTAAATGTCACTTTTTTCATTTTATTCTCTCTTTATACAAATCAACTTTTTTCTTTTTTTTCTTTCTCTCTTTTTTTGAATTTCAATTTTAAATAATTATAAATAATAATATTTAAAAAGAAATTAAAATAATCCGTGGATAAAGTAAAACAATAATATCGCAAAATTGAAATTAAAAAAATATATTAATTTTCGAACTAAAAGAGAAGGACTAATTAAGCTACTCATCAAAAGCTAAATGTTGAATCAAGAAGAGAATTTTTAGGAGAACAAATTTACATCAGATTGGTTCAATTTCGAGGAACAATTCGATTTCTTCTCACAAAGATTTGAAATGTAGATAAAAAAAAGAAAACATTTGGATTCTAATGATAAGATGTCTTCCTGCTTTGATTATAGCCACATCTGACAAGATGGGCTCCAAACATTCTCTTGCCACCCTGGATTCTATTCAAAAGCGAGAAATAAAAATATAATTAGAGATCAAGTCTAATTTAAATTTATAATTTTTCTCATTAATATATCAAAGAATAATTGACACATTAACGAGAATTGTTTTGACCGCGCTTGTTTGAAAAAAATATATATCGCGAGACTACTACGGATGAAGCTATTGGAGTCTGCGGAGTCTTAAGTCTGGACCAAGAGAGAAAAAGATATGATCTATTTAGCTACAATCCAAAGTCATTTTGCGTATAGCTCGCATGACACTCGGATGGATCACCAAATGAATTTGAAATCTAAGATGTTATATATTCAATCTCACAGTCCAGAGAGCTCGGTCTATTAGCATGTATGTCAGAACATCATCATTGAGTATACAGTCCTAAGACTGGTTTGATGCAACAATCCGTCTCCACTCGACTCTGTCCCCCGCCAGCTGTTTAACCTCTCTAAATGTCTGGCATCCCATATCCCCAATTATTTGGTTGAAATATTCTAATCTGGGTCTTCCCCTTCCCCTTTTCTTTCCCACCTCCCCCTCCAAGATATCCCTAAGCAGTCCCCCATGTCTCAGTGTGTGCCCCATCATCTGACCTCTTCTCTTCTTCAGACTCTTCCACAAGGTTCTTCTTTCTCCGATTCTTCCAAGAACTTCTTCATTTGTAATTTTATCCATCCATTTGATATTCATCATTCTTCTGTAGCACCACATTTCGAAAGCTTCCAATCTCTTTCTCTCCGCTTTTCCAATTGTCCAGGTTTCACACCCGTACATGGCTATGCTCCATACATATGTCTTCAATAGCAACTTCCTGTTTGCTAAGCTGATTGAGGAGGAGCATAGTAGTTTTTGTTTTGAATTAAACCCCATTTTTGCTTGGGCAATTCTTGATTTAATTTCGTTTTTGCTCCTCCCATCCCATGTTATTTTACTTCCTAGGTAGCGGAATTCCTTAAATCCTTCTAGGTTTTCTTGGTTAATTTTGATGCATTCCTGTCTCGTTTGTTCTTTTTTTGTACATACTAGGACCTTGGTTTTATTCTTGTTTATTTTCATTTTGATTTCTTCTATTAGGATTTGGTTAATTCCATTCAAGGCGTCCTCTAATTCTTTTTTATTGCTTCCTTGTTAGATGCTTGCCATTAATTAATCGTATGTTTCCAGTTAGTTTCAAGTTAGAAATATATAAGTTCAGATATTATTTTCACTCAATATTTGACAAAAATCACCTACATATGATTCGCGATTGAATCAAATGTAGGAAACATACGATTAAGTCTAATTTAGCTTGATCCCAGTGAACCAACTCCGTTCTTTCTCTTTTTACTAACGCTCTACTACAATGTCTGTTCTGGCGGGTTAAATTAATCATTCCCTAGACCCCCATCTGTAGGAAACATGATTTTCAAAAATATTAATATACCCATGATAACTCAAAAACGGAAAATCTTAGAATGTTCATTCTAGTACCAAAATGTTTATATTAATAAACTGCATCTCGTTGCCGAGTTTAAACTTTTTGTCCTAAAAAGCTCGCTGAAAACTAACTGCCAAAACAATACAATTTTCCAACTGTTTATCTAGTCTTGGAAAAGTTTTCACTTTCTCCTCTAATTTAATTTGAAAAAGAATTTAGTCTATTTTAATAAATATTGATATTTTCATCTAAATTTTATTTTTAACTTGATCAAACCGATTGATAATACTTTATTCAATTTGCAACACCATATAAAATATGGACACCTTACAATAATTCTTTCTTGTTAAGATTCCGTAACAAAAATGGTAAAAGACGGAAGGATCCTTAACCATATATTGAGGTTTCATCGTCTGCCTGTCTGTCTATCTTTTCTCTCGGTTTTGTAGCTTCGAAACTATTTAAACTAGGATTTTAAAATTTGACAGAGATTATTCAGAGTTTGATAATATGAAAATAATATATGGGTTAAAGCGAGGGGTGAACCGCGATTGGAATTAGGTGTACACCGTCTTTGGAATTATTTGGAATTACTTTGGAATTCATTAGATAATCTATTGTCATCTATTGACTTCTACTTGGAAATGAAAGTGGAAGTGGAAGTAGGTGTACAAGATTTTAGGTCGCGGTTCATCCCTCGGGTTAAAGTATAAAAAAGATCACAAATCAAAATTGTTAATCATATTTTTTTCATAAAAATTTATTAGCAGTCCAGAAATGAGTTTGGATTGAAATTCAAAATTTTTAAATTAAATCAGAGCTTAACAATTTTTCTTATGTAATGATAAGAAGATGAACAAGGGTAGTATAACGCATCGCACCCCCCACCCCCAATACTTTCCCATTCTTTATATATTTTCTACTTAGTACTAAAGCGAAAATGGAGTTAAATTAGAAATAGAAATTTAATTAATAAAGTAAAGGATGTGTAGTTTCACCGTGAATGAAATAAAACTCAAAGAGGTTTATACAAGCTCAATATATTTCGGATTATTAGACCATCATCAGGAGATTACAGGTTAAAAAAGTTTTTAAAAAAAGTTTTTAACCTGTAAACTTCTGATGATGGACTAATATTCCGAAATATATTGAGTTTGTATAACCTCTTTGAGTTTTATTTCATTCACTGTGAAACTACACACCCTTTAATTTAATAATTAATTTCATGTTTCACCTAAAACCTACACCACTTTCTCTAAGTAAAATAGAAATTTGTAGGCTCCTAATCATTTAGCTTAAAAAATTTGGGAAAATCACGATAATGGTGACATCTATTTGAAATTTATAGAATTAATAATTAAATGCTGAGGATTCACCCACTAACGTATATTGACGACCACTTGGGGTGCTCGTTAACAGTCAATAAAAATATTTTTCTAAGGAGAAATGTTGTTCACCGTTAACGAGCTCTTCTAATGATTGCTGATTTTCTCCAATAGGCAGGTGCTGCTGTGTGCATATCGATGGATGTGAAACATGAACGAAACATTTTTTTTTTTTTTTTTTTAATGCAATCGAATGCAAGAAGGGGAGCACCAGTAAAGATGCAGCTCCTATGGATCTCGAAAGACCCTTGCATTACCGAAGAGAAGGGAAAGTTGATTAAGTGAGAGGGTGTAGACGTAGGTGTCTATGCACCCCGGTTTTGAAGGTTTGAAGATTATAGGTGCTGGGAAAGATGGAGGCTGGGAGAGAGTTCCAGTTCCTTGAAGTCATGGGGATATATGTATTGGCGAATGAAGTGGTCCGGCACTTTTCCAATGAGCGATAAAAGAGGCAGAGAAAAGGTCCTTTCAGTCTCTGGGGACCTTTTAAATTTCGTGCTATAGAAAAATGTTGAAGATTATATGGACAGATGAAATCGCAATTGAGAAAGTTTTAAATAGGATTAGTGAAATGAGAATGGCATGGAAGAACCTGAAGAGATCTGCTCATTGTTAATACTAGTATTAGATGAAATTAGAGACCATGGCAACTTGGCAACTAAGAATGGACAAAATTGAATCAACTGTATCGGAACATCTATCGAGATAAGGTGGTTATGCCTCTAATTTAAAGATTCAAGAACGATTATTTGAAATAATTAATAGAGATCAAATTAAAACATCATCTAAAATTGTGATACTTGTATTCAAACGAAAATATACTGATGTTTGCCAAAAGAGAAGAAAAATCTTTAATTTAAAATTATTATCTTGGATATTAAAACAAAGAAAAAAACTATTATTGATTTCTATATATCATGAAAGAAGTTGATTTGATTTACATATTTTTATATAAATTTAATATTATTAAAATATATATGAAATAAAAAGATATTCCAAGAGAATATGCAAAGAGTTTAAGACTGTGTTTGATATTTTATTCCTCTGAAGTAAAACTAGTTTTGGTAGTGTTTGCTAGTAAGCTGCATATCAATAAATAGTAGCTAACAAATTGATCTAAAAATTAATTAGATAGAAAACAAACAAACTTAAGAGACAATTATTCATACATCACAGAATTATGTTGAACACGAAATTTGATCAAATATTCATCCTAAAACAGAATTTGCAGTTTATGCTTGGCTTGTAGATTTATAGATACGACACAATCATATTAATAGAAAAGCTAGAAATAATCCCATCTTTTTTTTTATATCCGATATGATTATCGTTCTTCAAAGGCTAATTAATGCAAATAACAAAACAAAAATCTTGGCATCATGTGTGGACAAAAATGAAAAAGAAATAAAAAAATAAAAACAAAAAAATATATATTTGACTTAAAAAATAAATCTAAAATGAGACATAAACAGCCGAATGTAATTTTTTATTTTTGCATGTTGAAATATTAAATTTTTTTTATAAATAAAATTTGAATTTTTTGAAAATCGAAAAAAAACTATATTTTTCCAAAATTCAAACGTCACTAGCGGTTCTCTAATCGCCTCATAATTAAATTCACAAAAAGAACTAAAATAATTGAATGAGCTTATCGAGAATATTACTAGATATGTTTTATTTTTATGTCAGATGGGATTTCCCTCAAACGATATCTTCCTTCATGAAATTTTACTAGATGCATTTTAAATTCTAAATAAAATTAAGTGAGTTTCTTGAATCTTGAAAAATATGATATTTCCAAAATTCAAACTTCACCGCAGTCGCCTGGACAGTAACTTTACAAACAATAATTTAAAAACCATTTCAAGAAACTTATTATTGTGTTTGATTTTTATGGCGGAAAGGGATAAGCTCCCTCGAAAGATGTACTCAAATGCCAATTTACAATCCTGACTGTTGACTCCATTTAAGCATGGAAATAAAAAATATCTAATAATATCCTTTATACAGCATTTAAATGACATATTTATTGGATTATGACTGCCTGTCCAGGGTAATGAAATCACTCAATTCTAGAATAAAAAACTTTAATGTATTGTTGTTTCAACCATTTTTAACCATCGTTTCGAAGTTAATTTTTTTCAGGGCTCGAAGTGTCAATGAGGGAAGCATTTAAAGCAACTTTTCATGTTTTTCGGTTTTAACCAACTTTTTTTTTGAAAATCCTTTCTTTCATCATTAAGGTTTAAAAAGATCAACAAAGAAATCATATAAATACATCCTTCTCGCCTCTCTTCTATCATTGCAATGGTTAAATCCATAGAGTAATTTAGAGTGGAAGGCTCCATAAGGAGCCAATGTATTTTAGAGTATGCAAGTTACAGAGCTCTCTGGCGGTTCGGAATGGGCAATAAAATGGCGGGAATCGCTCTCTTTAGCACTATAAATAAATTATTAAAGAATTAACATATAAAAATCAAAGAAATAAATTACTAGTTAATTTTATATAGGGTACTTACATTTCAGGATTTTTAGGTCGTTTAAAAAAATTATGTTCTTTATCTGATTTTGTGTCGCGAAAGCAACTTTTCACAAAACATTGACGTCATTTTTAGGCATATTTAATAATATTTTAATCTATAAATTTGTACGTTGGAAAGTTTTCTAAATGTACGTTTAGCACAAAGCCTGTATGAATCTTTTATCAATGACATAGGCTTTGAATGTCCTATGATTATGATCTTTGAATAGCTCTTAAGGACTAAGAATAATGTTCTCCCACCCGCTAGAGAGCTCTTTTCGATATTCGGTAGCCTTCCACTCTATATTACTCTATGGTTAAATCTAACAAAACTGAAAACACTAATTAAGCAGGCGAAGAAGGTTGCATTTCTATGCTTCCTTCATTCAAGCAACCGAGGCGAGGGCTTTCCGGAATCCGGAATTTTATCGCCCCCCCCCCCCACCCACCCCTCTTACTAAATATTTGTTAAAACACATTATAACAATTATATTTAATGTAACATAAACATGAAAAACACTAAGTATAAACTTAAAAATATATAAAATAAATAAAATATTAAATACTCATAGACCGCAGCGCTACATCTTCTTCTTCTTCCGGATTTCTACGTCTGGCGAATCTTCTCCGTTCCCAGTTTCCACGTTTCACGGTCCCAGCCTTCCACAATCTCGAGATTTCTGGAATTCATGGCCTCGTTCACCTCGTCCATCCAGGAGCGCCTGGGTCGACCTCTTTTTCGTCTTTAAGGGGGATCCATTCTAGAGCCTTTTTTTGGTTTCGTTCTTCTTTCATCCTTTTTACGTGTCCAAACCAGACTAATTGTTTTTTTTTTGGATTTCGTCAATAATCGTCCATGATCATTTGTTTTCTTATTTCTTCCTTTCGAACTCTACCAGTTCTCGTCAACCCCCAACTTCTTCTTAGGAAATCCATTTCACTGGCTAAAAGTTGGCCTCGGTTTCTAACTCCGATATCCCATACCTCTGCTCCATAGGTAGTAACACTACGAACGAGGCTGGTATAGATTTTCATTTTTGTGGATCTCCTAATCGTTTTGTGCCATAAAACTGAGTACAAGGGCCTTGTAACCTTTCTACTCTTTATAATCCTTTCGTTTACTTCCCTGCCGCTATATCCATCTTTATTAAATATTATTCCCAAATATTCAATATTTATATTCTTCCCTTCCTCCAATATTAGGTCCGATATCATATTAATATTCAGATTTTTTATAATTTATTTTTAAGCCCCCTTGGTTGAAAGCCTCATTTAGTTTCCTCACCATGTAGTCAAGATCCATTTCATCATTTGTAATAACCAGCTGGTCGTCCGCAAAAAATAGCATAGAAATTATACTTTCTCAAATTTGTATTCCCATACTGTTGCACTTTCTTGACCAGCCGTGAAGAATCCTATCCAAATAGATCTTGAAGAGAGCCTGCGACAGGCTACATCCCTGTCTGAGACCTTTTAAAATTTCACTCCGATCAGTCACATTGTTATTTATTTTTATTTGCAAGGTGTTATCTTTTTATAGATTTACAATAGCCTTGATTAATGTAGGGTTTATTTTTAATTCTTCCATTTTTTCCCAGAGATAGTTAACAGGAACGCTATCATAGGCTTTCTCGAGGTCTATAAAAGCAATATGTGTTTCCTGATTTCTTTGAAGTCATTTTTCCAATATAATTTTAAGGGCTTATATATTATCTATTGTGGACCTTCCCGGTCTGAAACCAGCGTGTTCTTCTGGTTGTTTATCCTTAATATCTTTTTCTAGTATATTTCTGAGGACCTCTGAGTAAATTCTTCCGATTAAAGGTTTTACTGCAATTCCTCTATAATTTCCTGGATCGTTTTGGCCTCCTTTCTTATATATAGGTGATAGATAAGCTGTGCGCCATTCTTCGGGAGTATCCTCTCCATCAAGGCATTTTTGGAAAAATTTTGTGCTACATTATAGAGTGAATATCTTTTCTCGAGATATTATCTGAAGTGAATAGTTAGAATTCTGAATAAGCAGATTTCTATGAATATATCCGCTGCGGTGAACCGCGACCTAATATGCTGTACACCTACTTCCACTTGTACTTCCAAATATTTCCAAGTACTTTCAAATACTTCCAAATATTTCCAAGTAATTCAAAATATTTCCAAGTACTTCCAAATATTTCCAAGTACTTCCAAATATTTCCAAGCACTTCCAAATATTTCCAAGTACTTCCAAATATTTCCAAGTACTTCCAAATATTTCCAAGTACTTCCAAAATATTTTCAAAGAGGTGTACACCTACTTCCAATTGCGGATCACCCCTCGAATATATCTATTTATTTTCATTAATATTCTAACAATTTTTACAAACTTATGTAACTATGAAAAATTTCGTTTTTTGCGCATTTTCTGAAGCCAATTTTTTCATAAACTCTATAAAATTAGTAATACTTTTTCGCATTTCTCAGCAATCCCTGCTATTCATATAAAGCTGAAGATTTGCACATTAATATTTTGTAAATATTAGCTGCCTTAATCTGCCTTTCGATTTTGGTGATAGGCTTGTAATAAACGTACCTACTTAGGCTCGTTTTTTATATAGTAAGAATATTTATTATACGTTTCACACAAACATATTTTCGAATAGTATTTAAAATATTAAAGATAAAACCATGTAAATTAACTTTGATAAACATTTTATTCTATCTATAAATTTTTAAATCAATTGTAAAGTTAAATGTAAGTTTTAAGCAAATTTGTAGGCTCATAACGTGCGACTGGGCCATCAAAATTAAAATTATTATATGACATTTTTAATTAAAGGACTATTTCAAGGATAGCCCACTCTGGGGTGCATAAACAATATTTATTCATCAACTGTTTTTGTGAAAACCATTTTTTTTTTGTTTTTAATTTTGATAATTGGACTATTCTTATGACTAACCACATGCTAAATTTCAAGTTTCTAGATTTTTTAGAACAATTTAAAATAATTTTGGCCAGCTAAATCTGTCATATTCTAATTCCCCACTATTTAAAATCGATACAGAAGAAGAGAAGTTTGCATTTATATGATTCCATCAGCTTTTGAGCCCTGAAGAAAAAACGAAGAACTTCCCGTTGGTTTAAAAAGGTTGAAACAACATTCGAAGTTTTTATTCACAAGCAGTGATTTCATTAACTTGGCCTCCACTCCATCTTAATTAAGTTTTATTTAGCAATCATACATTTCATATAAATTTTTATTTTTTATTAATAAATATAATTTTACAAAATAAGGGGTTGTCGAGCGGATAAAGTACCAAGTATGTCAGTAAATTTGTCAATGACATGAGAAGCATTTCAAGTAAGTATTACTGGTCACAGCTGCACGAAATTCTTTTATTTTGATAATTATTGGTTTCTTTCAAAAATAGAAAAATTTTAATAAATCCCAAAACAAACCAATGAAACAGCAGGTAGTATTTATGTGTGTCTTTTATATTTTTCTACCTTTTTTTAAAAAGTAATTGTTATTTGTTTATTTTTTTCTCTTGAGGGTTTGAAAACTATTTTTGTTTTTTAATCTTGACTATTTTGCTATAGGAAATCGTCGAACAGCAAGTGTCCGTTCAGTGGGTTATAGCGACCTTTTCGTCCTTTCTAAAAAGGATATGTGGGATGTTCTAAAGGAATATCCAGCAGCTAGAGTTCGATTAGAAGCAATTGCCGTTAAACGGCTTGAGAAATATAAAAGAGCTCCCCTCGAAAAAGGTAAGTGTTCTTTTTCTCGCTTTCAATGTATTTATTTCAATTTATAGAATTGTGGCAACTGCTATGTAGAGAATGCTATCGATGTTGGTTCTAGGTGAAACATTAGAATAAATTAGTAGATTATCATAAAAGGTGTGTTTCACATAATAAGATAAAAACATATGGTGTGTGCGCTACTCGTTTTTCACTTCAAGCCTTCCTTCTTTAGCCCTTTTCTCCCAATTTTCCACCTTTGAATTGGTCCATCAGAAACCAAAAAGACCAGATATAAAAGAGTAATTCTGATGGAACAGTTTGAACCAAAGCCTTGCTTTATTTCTTCCAGGCAATAACTAACTTAAATTTAAAATTGCATTGTTCTATTTATCTTTGCTGAGATATAAGTGTTTTACATGTTTTTGCAACACGCGTAATCGAGTCCTCTCCTTAATTTCATCATCAAAGTATAAAGTCCTAAAGCTAGTTTGAAGTAACTCCTCAGCATCCATTCGTGAGTCTATTTCATCTCACCTCACTCACACATATATAAATCCTACATCCCATAATCTTCATTATCTGGGGAAATTATTCTAATCTAGATCTTTCTCTTCCCCTTTTATTTTATATCCCACCCACTAACACCCTTAAGCAATTCCTCATCATGTGGCCTATCATCAAATTATTCAACAAATCAATCGAATTAAAATTTATGCATATTTAAAAAAATAAAATTCTTCATTAGAACACTGATTATGAAAAAAACGTTATTTACTTTTTGCGACATGACAAACTAACTCCTTTCCCTTATAACGGGAAAGAAATTTATAACCATAATAATACTTAAAAAGTGTACAGATTTTAAAAAATAAGATGATGTATCGTTAATAAAATTGAATAAAAATAAAAATTTATAAGTATTCATTTTTTTTTTTTTTTTTTATTAATTTTTTTTTATTTAAGATGTAGAAATATTGATAATTTTGAATTAAAACATAAAGAATAACAAATCCATATATTGTAAACGTGAAGAAAAACTCAATTAAAAAGTCTTGAAACTCACTATCTATGTGACTATTCTCACTAGTTACAGCCAAATGACGATTGAACAAAAAAGTTATGGTCTTAATATATTAAAGTGCTGTTTAGTAATATTAAACGTTTCTTTAGCTTTTGAAAAGTAAACATGAGAAATGTACTATGTTGGTAAGTGGATTAAACAAATCAAAGTGAGAACATTGACACCAGAGAATTTTTGACAAAAAATATCTATGTATAACTATTTTATAAGTATTTTTTTAATGTCTGTAACAGTCAACTAAATAACGAAATAAAACTATCAATTTAATCGCTAGTTGAATGGAGCATTGACATAATTTCTGATTAAAAACACACAAAAAAAACGAAAAGAAAATAGCTACGAGGATTATTGTAATATAATTTAAATTTTATTGGGAAAATTTTCTGAGTTTCCAATCAAATTCGGTTTTGGTAAAAGTATGAGTCAAATAATATATGAATTCAATATAGAATTTCACTCAGATTTTAAATATGAAAACAAAATTTCAACATCTCAAATATTTTTCGTTTAATTGTACATTAAGAGTCAAAAATATTTTGATACGTCGCCCTTCTGGTCAATATTGCGAAAGAAGTGAATTCTCCCTAGTTCTAGGAAGGAATAGTCGCTGCACCTGCAGTGTAGACAACCAGGCTCACCTCAAAATAAATCTGAACTGTTCTTCTTTTGTTAATCGAACCGGTTTTCTAAGTTAAAAGTGGCCATGGTAGAGATTATTCTTCATTACTCAAGCAATTTAATCAATATTTGAAATATTTTTTGACTTACTTTTGTCTTTAAATGTGCCTTGATGCTCTGGTACATTATACGATATAGAGTTGAAGAAATTTTAGAAAAATTGTATAGATTATTTTGTGAATTGAAAACAACTTTTCTATTGTGAAATTAGAGAGATTTTTTGCTGAGAGTAGCAGAATTGTTGAAATTATAAGAATAAATCGAAAAAATGTGTCCTTGATGTGCATTATATATTTGGAAAAAACATTCAAGTACATATGTATAATTTTATTTTTTCGAAAATATAGTATTATATTTGGATTCTTTATTCAATCATTTTTCGTAAATGAATAAATATTAAGATTGAATGCAGTGGCGCGTTATCTTATATATTGACTAGGGCCCTTACCGATAGAGGGTTCTCCAAACCATTTGCTAATACAGTAACAGTGTGGTCTTGGGTAAGAACATTAGGAACATAGTTTTAAAAATATATCTATCACTGTTTGCAACGCATCGGAAGAACGATCTTTCTTTGCTCTTAAAAGAATTAAAAATTATATTAAAAATTCAATTCAACAAAAAAATATTATCATAATATGCATCTCGAATGAATTATATTTAATTTAAATTAAATTGTTCTTTAATACTTTTTTTTACATAGACACTGTTTATTCTAAGGGGACACCTAGGAGGAGAGAACTTTCCCGCTATTGAATTCAACACTGTACATGGGCCCCAAACTTACCCAGGGGTCTATGAAGTAATGACACGCTACTGTATGAATGAAAGAAATTCACATATTATACATGTCTAATGGGTATGTTTATTTACATCAAGCAGATAACACATTTTATGAATTATTCTTATAAGCTTTTCAATTATACTTGAATACTTTTTGAATTATTTAGTTTCAAGTATACATAGGACATAGTGAACAAAGTTAATTTTACAATTAGCAAACGAACCGGATCTGTTGAAAATTTTTGAAATAATTAATGAGAAAAAAATAAATTTAAATTAAGTAAATGAAATCGAAAAAGAGTTACATTTAAAAGATGTATATTATATTGATCCTGGTATTGGCTCATATTGTCAGAGATAAATATTTGTAAAGTCGGAAGACAAGGGTATTAACATTGTTTTTATACGAGGGGTGAACCGCGACGTAAAATCGTGTTCACCTACTTCCACTTCCATTTTCATTTCCAAGTAGAAGACAATAGATTATTATCTAATGAATTCCAAAGTAATTCCAAATAATTCCAAAGACGGTGTACACCTAATTCCAATCGCGGTTCACCCCTCGGTTTACATGTGAGCTGTAATTTTTGGTGTCAATTTTGTAGGCAACTATGGGATTAACATTTCTATAAAAGTTCATTATTGCCGAGTGTAGTAGAATTAAGATTTCTTTTGGAAATCACGAGAACATCTACTGTGAGTTGTTATGGTATTATGGATAACTTTTATTCATAAAAAGAAATCAAAGAGCTTGTCCTCTGCTTGATGCAAATAGTATATATGGTGCAGTAAAAACCCGTTTCGCTGAATACCTTTATGGCAACTAGAGTTTACTGATGTTGGTTGAGTTTGGTTCAAAAGTCAAGAATCTTCATTTTTAACCTTCCGCCTCATTTCGTATGTTTATTTTCAAATTTTTAAACGAAAATGTCAAAAATTACATCCTCTACAACTTTTCTTCCAATTTTTGACATTTTCGTTTAAAAAATTTTGAAAATAAATACACGAAATGAGGCGGAGGTCAAAAATGATGATTCTAGACCTTTGAACCAACCTCAACCAACTTCAGTAAAATCTAGTTGCCATAAAGGGATTCAGCGAAACACGTTTTTACTAAAAACGGGTTTTTACTGCAACATATACATACATATATATATATATATATATATATCAAATATAAATATGTGTATTTATAATTTATTTGTTTAAGACTATAGTTTCGAAGAATTTCCTTTCATCATCAGTCTTTTTAATTAGAAATATTTTATCTATCACTACTCATGGGGTCAATTACCGATTGGATATTGAAAATTCGTTGTCATAGCAGGTTAGCCACATAAACGATCAATCTTTGCAATTATAACTTTTACTACATGTCATAAATGCTTTTGTATTCAGCACCTTGCTAATTGAACCTAAGTGCCAAAAAGGTGTTATTTTCGAATGATTAACATTTCTCTCTGACTAAATATTCTAATAATATTTTAAAGCTCTTTATTGTTCTTACACATAAAAAATTCAAAACAAATTATTATTTTTTAAGAACAAATAAAATAATGTGTTCTCTAGTTGATATAAATAAATATACACAGATAAAAAATAAATTATTAATAGTACAATCAAGTATAGGTATTATTTTACAATATACACTTAACTATATAAATGCAATTATATGTCGTAGTGAATTGGTGAAACATGCTTTATCTTGTAATACCAATGGATTTCACTTTCAAGCTGGCGTTTCATGTAACTAGGCTATACATAATCAGCATCGGCATTTCATGAAATAGCTGGTTTATTCAATGATAGCACCCTCGCCCAAGAAGATATCTTCTAGACATCTTAAGTCTGGTGCACACGAGGCTTTTTCTGCTACTTACTCCTAACTTGTTCCCCCTACTTGCAATTTGAAGCTAGTTCAGTCAGGCTGATTTTTTGCCTGTTGGGTTCACACGGAGCTTTTTCAGAAATTAATTCAAGTTGACCGGCTAGGTTGCGCGTCAGTTCAGACAATAAATGCATATAAACACTGCTCATCTTTAAAGGCATCAATTAATATTTCAATTTGTTCTTGATTCCACTTTTGGAATTTGTAAGACACATTCTCTTTATTCATTGCAGTAAAGAGTTGAACATTGAGAAATAAAATATCAGCTGTTCTGTGATATCAGCTGATGTATTGTTCCAATGCCCATGTCACCCACGTGATAAAATAATGCTTTTCTATTGGCTCCCACTAAGTAGCTTGACTTTTTTTTAGAACATGGTCTATCTTTTGAAACAATCAAGCATGCTAGTAAGACAGTCCGGAGTGACGTCATTTCGGCCCCCTCCATGCCTCCAAATTTACAGTTAGTCGAACAAGTAAGGAACAAGTAAGAGAAAAAGCTCAGTCTGAACTGGCCTTAATAGACACGTTGGACTGAATAATACATCTTTTGAGCTCGTGCTATCGTCATGTTAAACTGGCAGTTACACTATCATTGACGTTTCATAAATTGTATGATTACAGCTGAAAGTGAAAATTTCACTCATATGGAATAATTTTAAAAATTTTCATTTTAATTTCACTGCTGATACTGACTGTATTCCTTTAAAGATATATGAAACGCCAGCAAGAAGCTGAAATACCTTGGCATTTCACGATATGATTTTTTTCAAAAGTAACCACAAAGGTGTCCGTAGAAAATTTTCCAAGGGAGACAATCGCTTTGCTTCTTTCTTTAGTCTTTTTATAAATAATATATTTGTTTTCTTTATGTATCTAGTCGCATATGGATATTCATTCGGGTCTGATTAGAGGAGATTTCTTTATTTATAAGAATGAATATAAAACTAAAGATTTGAGCATCTTTCTTTTTGAAAAAAGTTGGAATATTTTTCAAAAAATCACCTCAGGTTAAAACTAACCAATGTTTATTAGAAGAGAAAGAATTTAATTTTTAGGACAAATTCTAATATTTTAGTAGAAATATTATTAAATTGGGATATCAGAGGGGATTCATCACCTCAGGAGTCGAACCTGAGAATTAACATGCTTTCCGGCCAGTCATCTCACACCTTCGACTCCTGAGGGGATTCATCCCCTCTGATATCACAATTTAATAATATTTCTACTAAAATCTTAGAATTTGTCCTAAAAATTAAATTCTTTCTCTTTTAATAAGAATGAATGTTTGATTTTATGACTTAATTAAATCCATGTATAATATTTCTATTAGACTGATGATGAAGACAAAGCCTTTGAAATCTAAGTCTTAATTGTGTGTTTGTTTATATTTATTTGAATCTAGCAGAGGATACCTTGGATTTATTCTTATAAAATCAACAACTATGCTACTATCGGCAAGAAAACCTTTTAATTTCAGAATATTATTATTTAATGAATTTACGTACAACGTAGATATTTTGCATACCCATACATATTTTATATTGTTGAATTCAATGCATTTGCAGCGGCAATGGGACGCAGTCAATCGACGCCAGGATTAATTGAATCGAAAGGTCGAGTGCCACTGGAGGACATGTGGATTTCGCCCCTCGGACCACTTGAGGCTCCTTTATTTAGCTCCACATCTCTCTATACACCTACTCTTAGTCCAACATGCAGGTAGGTTGCGTGGGTGTCATGCCAGTATTTACCCATTGAATAAGAGCATGAAACGCCCTATCTAGCTCTCACGTTCCCTTCGACCATCGTAGAACCGTCACCGCCCTTTCTCTTTATTGTAGATAATACCATAGCTTTTGATCTATTGAAATAAACTTAATAATCGCCAGTATAGCCTCTTTATACTGTACACTTGAACATTCAACACCTCTTTGAAGTCAAATTGAACAAATATGTCCTCTAATTCGTTTGTCCCTATGACTTCTAGAGATTAGGACTCCTTTTTTAAAATTACTTTATTTAAATCACCATCTTCTTTATTTTTCCTCTACTTTTGGCTATCTAGCTATCTTAGAAAATAATTACTCGATATGCTCATTAGGTTTACCTCGCCGGGTGGCCAAAGTATTACGTTCACTCAAAATTTAAATTTTCCAGCTTGTTCGTGTTTAAAAATTTCAGAAATGTAAATAAACATCATTTTCAAGCATGATTTGTTTGTCTATCTGTCTGTCTTGGTTCTGATAGTCACGATAATTAAACCAAGTATGGATGAACTGATTGGATGTGATTATGTGGTTGGTTAGTTAAGGTCGAGGGAATGAGAAAATAATCGATAGAAACTCTTGATGGTGGTTGGTGGTCGTGGGAGGGGGATAAGAGTAGTTTACGCATTATTCCCTAGTTGGATCCTCAGAATAAAGTTGCTGGTAAAAGGATTACCTTCATGTGGGAAAGAAGACGGTGTTCCACTGTTACTAGAACAGCAGCCATGCCCTAGTTATGGTTATCAGAATGAAACAGACTAATCCAATGAACAGCATGGGGCCCCAGAATGAGGTTTCCCCAATTTTCAGCTTAAATTCTTTACCCAAAATTCTGGAAACCCTCATATAATTAGTCTGTCTTGACTTTGAAAGTCACGATAAATAAACAAAGCATAAATGAACCGATTGGATGTGATTATGTGAATGTTCTCATTGGAAGGGCTCAATTGGCCGAAGAGATTACGAGAAAGTTTGTCGGAAGTTCGTGCCAAAAATTTATATTTCCAAAACCAAAAAGTCATTTAGCTCCATAGCTTCCCCTTGAAAAATACAGAAAATCAAGAAAAAAAAATCGAATTGTTTTACTATATATATATTAAACTAATCTAGCTGGTCTGTAGCGAAATCTCCCTCAGGGAAGTTCCGCCTCAGTCTCTAATATGGCTCGCATCTGTGTAGAGAGTCTTCAAAGCATTCTTTTATTCTCCTGAATACAATCCAAAAACGAGCTATCAATCAAATAGACGACCCGAAACTTATCACCTCTCTTGACTCGCTGGCTCTTCAAAGAAGTATTTCCCAAATTTATTGTATAGATATTATCATGGTCCGATTAAATAAAATGGATAATTTCCACCAAGGCCTGCATTGCACATAGCACGGGAATCGCCGTCTTCCAAATCGGCTAAATTGCAAAAATACCGAACCACCTCGTTCGCCAATACGTTTATCCCGGTGACTGAGTGAACTTTCTCCCTGCCTTCCTCATTCCTGACATTTCTAATCTTCAATCTTTCAAGCCCCGGGTGAACAGACACCTTGGTCTCCACTCTTTCGCTTGATTACTATCCCCTTCTCTTCGGTAATAGTTACAAGGGACCATCTTCTTGCACTCGATCGCTTTAAAAAAAAAAAAAGTAAATCAATGTATTAATAAGCTACATCGTAAATCAAATTTCACATTTCTAAATTAAACCATTTGCTGACAAATAGTTGCCAAATAAATCACCAAAATTTACGGAAAACGCGTATCAAGTCTGAAAAAAGTTTTCATACTTTCCTAAAATTTCTGTATTATCTCACCAAACCGATGTAATCTTTACTTAAAATCTTATAAATAATCAAATTGATCCTCTGAAATTCTTCAGTTGATAATGTTTTAACAGTACTGGATTTAGTCACGGCCGAGGGGTGAACCGCGACCTAATATCGTGTACACCTACTTCCACTTCCACTTTCATTTCCAAGTAAAAGACTATAGATGAAGGGGCATTATCTAATGAATTCCAAAATAATTCCACATAATTCAAAAGACGTGTACACCTAATTCCAATCGCGGTTCATCCCTCGAAAGAGCCCTTTTCACTAACCCATTTCTGAATTTTTGCATTTAAATTCAAAATTATACTACTGTTACATGCTAGTTTTACTTAAAAATTCCTAATCTATTTTAAATTTAATACTGCATTTCATTATAACATATGGTATATGCCACTTTGATAGTGCCTGCTGCCCGGAGGGCCCTCGGAGAATTCTCGCACGGGGTTCCAGGGGGGGGGTAAATATGGCACTGTGTTTTAATTAACCTCTTCTCACCTCTTTCTATAAAATCTTTTTATCTCTCATTTTTTATGCATATAATAATTATTTAAAAAATACAAGATTGAATTCAATAATGTTTAATTCAACCCCCTCACATTTAGACATTTTCTTCTATACTAAAAGAGACAACAAAAATATTATAAATTTTTTTTTACGTAAAATGTATTGTACGAGTATGAATCTATAAATGCACATTCAAATTTTAATATTATAATATTATACAAATCATATTTACGATTGTAAATTATAATTGGGTTAATTTTCATAAAACAATGAAGTATTTATGAAATATTTTTGTGAAATATTTATATTAAACTAAAAATGATTTTGGAAACTAGTAAATATTCAATCATACTTATAAATAGAACTTTATTATGCTTATAATTAAAGACATTTATTTTAATATTATTATTAAACTGGGGAATTTAGAACGGATCGACTGGTTAGAACATTAGCATCAATATTCATTTATATACATATATAAAGGAATTTATTTATAATAATTATTTATTCAGAGCATTGAGGAATATTTTGACATTCGTTTAAAAGTGATGATTGAGCGCCAAAGAAAGAACTTCTATCTCAGATAACACGCTCGCTTTAGAAAATATCTTCTCGAGTACTTGATGAGCTGTCTTTAAAATTATTCTACAAGAAATCTTTAAAATAAAACAAATAATTGAAATTTTAGTTTTTATTATTATTATTATTATTAATTATTAGGTATATATTACTTATATATAATAGTCTTTAGAAGTTTGTAACAATGCTCGAAAATTTTTAGTAAAATAACCCTTCTATAGGTCTTAGCATAGATAAAAGAAAAAAGGAGTCTTAGATTCGAGCTGACGACCTAACGATCCATAGTTAAGAGGCTAGACTACTGAACTACGGAGATTTTTCAAAGAGGTTAAAATATCTTAGAAAGCTTTCATTTTTTTCTGAAGTCTCTTATAATGATTTTTTTGGAGATGTTAGATATATTTTTATGTTATGTTATTTTTAAATATATTTTTATTTTATTTTTTTATTTTTTAGTTTTTTTTTTATTGGGGTTTATGGACTTATGTAATTTTTCTTTTTAGTTTTGGCCATAAGCATCTTTAAAATAACTATCTCCTTTGGAAGAACTGAAAAGAAGTACATCTAGAAGATGTAGAATAGACGGACATTCAAAGCTCTTTAAGGCTCTTCTATGAAATATGTCTTTATGGTGTCTAGAACAGTGGTTACCAAACTGTGGGTCACGACCCACTAGTGGACCGTTGAGCGGATATTAGTAGCCTCTGAAACTGATAGGACGATAGTCGGCTGGGCCGTGTCGTTCGGCAGGCAGCTTTATTGACAAATTCCGTACTTTGTGATCAGAGTAGTATATGGTTATTGTATAGCGTGGGTCGCGAACTTTGAAATTTTTTTTAGATGGGTCCCGGTCCAGTCAAATTTGGGAACCACTGGTCTAGAAGATATCATACTACTATCAGGGATTAAATATTTTATAAGGAGTTTAATAATGCCCTAACAGCCAATATCAGTGCATCTCTCAAGATAACTATTAATCCCACAATATTAAGAAACAATAGCTATTATAATTGTATTTCATCAAAATTTCAAGATGTGGAGGATAAGATTGTTTGGTATTTACTGGGTCGATTAACTAAATTATTAAAATAAAAACAATAATAATTGTTTATTTGGTTTATAAATAAATATTTTCACATTAGTCAAATAATTATCTCCTATTAAAATTAAAATGTTTTGCCATAGTCGTTATCACATAAGAATACGTACGAGTAGCTAGAAGACTCAGATGCCTACTTTACCCTCATTTATGCCTGTCGAACTATTCTTAAATTAAAGAGACTTGTTAAGGAAAAATTTAATACACTTTTATTTAAGATTTAACTTTTAGTGTCACTTAATCGTTGATGAAATCAAGCCTAAGACGCTTTTCATATTCTACTTTGGCCGTAAACGTCGTAAAACCATGTTGGCCGAACAGAATGGAGAAGAGATATCCTTGGTAGTAAAGCGATTCCCTGCCATGTTTGTAAAATTGGGGTAATTTCATATGCACTCCTATGTGAAAACGACTATAAATTTGAGGGGAAACCTTTTAATCTTGAATAGAATATAATACAATTTCATTGTGTCCAGGCGTGGAACTCGTGGTCTGGATTCTCCAACATCAGCAACATCATCAGGAAGATCATCCGATGAAGATCGTAGAGCTGGGATATCTACTATAGGTGTAGGTGGAATGAGTTCTAAGCCCTGTCCATTACATGCAGTCCCTGGGCGTTCCGGAAGAAGTTCCCGTAGTGATGGTGGAGGACCAAGTGGAGGAATGGGTGCAGTTAGCTCATCCTCCGTTGGCCATTCCCATCTGACAGGATCTTCTACTCAGCAATTGCTTGAAACAACACCTTTAGTGACTTCATGTGCAAGTGAACATTCTTCGCCGAGTCCAATGTCGACTGATATACCAGCTACTCGAGTCGCTGGTAAATTTATCTACTAACTTATGAAATTGCAATTAGTGCAATTTTTCCTTTGGAAATTACATTTGAATTATATTTTGTAAGCAAATTAGTATTTATATTTATTAACAATTTTAAGAATAGATTCTGTAAAATGAAGGTGTCAATGTTCTCCTTGGGTTCTTATGTCCCAGAAATGGTATTAAACATTTTAGTCACACATACTATAGAAAAATACAAAATAAAATAAATTCTTATTTTGAGTAATTTGTTTTAAACATGATTATTTTTTGAATTGTTATATCTGTGAAATATTAATAAATCAATTTTGGGGCTGTGTAAATTCTATCGTTTTGAGATTAAGATTTTAGGTGAGTTTTGCTTTATAAATAAACAAGACTGAGTTTAAACTCAATATCTATATTAAAATGTCTCACTAGAACCTTCAACGCATTCTTTACATATGATCGATCGTTTTTGGTTTTTAAAATTTCGGATGAAAAATACTGAAGAAGCTGTGAGATTAGACTAGAAATAAAATTCTGGTTCTCAGATAAATGCTGCCTTACCAAAGGCTAACAATATATTATTATATTTAGAAGTAAACTGTTCAATATATATATATGAATTTCTATCAAAATTAGAGTCTCAAAACTACCATGCACGCACCACTACTGGGGTTGGGAAGGCTGTTATAACTCCAACAGCACATGGTTTATGTTAGAGGTCATTGACCTCATAAAAAACCGTACCATATTTTTCTCAGCTCTCTGAACATTTGGGAACCTATGTTTTGAACACGCCAATGCTGACAACTATAATGGAACAATGTATATTCCAATAGGGTTCACAGGAGTTACATTGGTGTGTGTTCTAGTGGATTAAAAGCTCTGGAAGACCACGCGTTAAAGTGCGTTTATACGTGAAAGTTTTTTACTATCGAGAGTGGCAGATAAGATATACTCTCGAGAGGCCTTTACACTTGCGAGTTTTACTCTCGAGAGTATATCTGGTACTATCGAGAGTAAAAACTCTCACGTGTAAACGCACCTTTAGGCAATTCTCGGCTCTTCTTGCCACTTGGTTCACTCGTTTTTCATTCGGAATTCTTAAGAATCGAAGATGATTGATCGTTATAGCTAGCTAATTTCTTAAATTTCTGTCATTTATTTATTGAGTAAATTAGTTGATCATGATTTCAATCAAAGTTTCTAATAATATGTCTACTTAATTTTCACCCGTTTTAATTTTTCTGTTTAGGATCTTTGCTTCCAAGCACTAGCATGGGAGAACTGGCTGCACCAAGCTCTGGAGGACCTCAAGCGACTGGAACATCTCCTACAAGTTCATTGATTTTAGCTGTAGCTGGAATAGGCACCCCGGTCCCAGGAATTGGCACTTGTCTCAGTTCAGGCGATGAGGCCTTATCCCATGAAGGCCTTCTCGCTGAAGTGAAACGCCTCCGAGAACGTCTTGTCACGGTGGAAGCTGAGAATGCACAATTGAGTGCCAAATTATCCCGGCAACAATGGGAAGTAGAGCATCGACTTGCTGAAATTGAAATGCACATTTGTGGTGCAAGTGGAGGATCAAGCGGGGAAGAAAATGAACTTAATCGCGAGTCGTTTATATAAAAAGCAGTCTTCCTAAGGATAAACACTTGAAGTCTCCGGACCAACAAATGATGAGATGAAGTTCATAAATGAATGAATAGACATTAGTAGAAAAATTTTCAATTGATTCTCATCAAATCTAGTATCTTTTTACACGTCAGTTTTCATACTATCTGCTCATCACGTATCGATAAAAAATTATTTTCTACTAGGAAATACTACTTTACAACTCCTTGACCATAGACATAAGATAAAAATGAGATAAAAGTACACTCAAAAATTATATTTTGGAATATAAGATACAAAATCATGTTCAGAAATGATATCTTCAAAAGAGTTAAAAATTCACTCATGCCCAGCTTACAATAAATCGCTTGAAATTCTATGAGTATGTTGTGGACATTAGATGTTTAATGTGATCTCAAATGAGTCTGTTTGAAAATGATGGCTTTTTCTATTCTAGAACGCGAAAAGATTAAATGTGGAAGATATAAAGACTGGAAAAGAAAATAATAGTTACGGAGAGATCAATCGACCAAGCATTCCTAAAAATCAACTTATCCCCAAGACACAACCTGGATAAATATCCAGAAGCCACCTGACCACCACACGATATCCATTATGAATTCCTTATTCGATTTATATAGATTCCAAACATTCTGTGATACAACGCATGGACAATAGAAGCGACTGCCAGAATGTGTTGATTTTCATTAGAATATTCATATGAAGTAAAATGTAATTATAAAGTGAACCAAGAACTTTTCAACTACTTTGAATATCATATAAATCCAGTTAAAACAATGATTAATAAGAAATAAATATTTATAGTTATATTTAAAAAAAAATTACAATATATATAAAATTAATAGTCTATTCGATTTATTGCAAAGCAGGAATGCATACTTTAACTTTCTTACTATAAATTTTAAAGTATGCGTGAATAGTTCGCACTAGCGCTGTGTAACTTCCTTAAGTCGAATACGCTCGAAGTTTTAATTCTAGTTTGAAATATATATTGAGCTTATATATATATTCATTATCATTTTAACAATTTAAACAGTTATAGAAATAGGTGGATGTCTCGAATCTCGAAAATATTTTATTTTTTCAAAATTCTATAACTTGGCAGCTCGATACAAGCCACAACATTAAATTTAAATTTTAAAAAGTTAATAAAAAGACCTAATCAAAGATCTTGTTAAATATTTTTAATTTAACTCTTTGGGAATTGAACCCAAGTGCCAATCGCAATCCGAGCTATCCCTATTCTCTAAGAGCCATGTTTCTATAAAATATATGTTTTATATAAAATTTGGTTTTACATTGGATATTTAATTTTATCTCCAGCTAAATTTTAAGATGTAAATTCGCTGCACTTGGTTTGAAATTTCTAGCTTATATGATAGAGGATTGTCTCAAAATATTGCCAATTGTCCGGATGATGATTTGGCACTTGGGTTCGATAGTCAAGAGTATGAAAGTTGTTTGATATTGAATAAAAAATATCTAATACGATCTATGATATGACCAGTGTGCAATATTTTCTTAAATTTCAATTCAATTTACTTGTCTGAATGAAAAAATAACTTAAAACTACGAGGCATTTGATAAAATTTGAACACTTATTGCTTGATCTGTAGACGAGATGAGATATCGAATTCTATCAGTGAACCCTTGGTTTTCATTTTACTTAAATATAATATATAATTCAATAATTTCCTAAATAGACTGTTAATTATCAAGTCCCAATTAATAAAAAAATAATAGTATTTATATTTCAAAAGAAGAATATCTCTAATTTCTATAAAATAGGATTTTTGATACGGCTTGGTATTTTTTTTTTTTTTTTTTTAAATAAATTTAATATTCTTGCGTTTATCGAATCTCTCAGTAATGTTACATTTTTTTATGATTAGAGTAACTCACTGTTTCCACATGTATACTAAAATTGGGCTTTACACACTGGTCAAGAAACCTCTGACTTTCAAATTTGTAATTTGAGTTCGATTCCTGAAGAGAAGAAAGCCATTTAGACATTAAAAAAAATAACTTTAATAAGACACTTGTGTAGAATTTTTTTTTTAATTAAATTTAAAATTGTGGGGCTTATCGAGCCAAGTGATAGAATCTTGAAAAATCGTATTTTTCCTGATTCGAAGCATTCATTTGTTCTATATGTAAAAATTTTCATTAATATATGAGCTCAATATAGAAGTAGTTCAAAATAGAAAAACTAGATATTATTTTAAATTTCACCAATGTATATAATCTCAAAAATATATTCATTTTTTCGAGTTTATATAAAAATAAATTTTAATTAAAAATTTTAACTGGATTTATATCATATACTATTGACCAGGTCACGTTTATATTTAACAACAAAATTTTATGTGACATTTCTAATAACTTATTTTATAGATAAATTTGCAAAATAATGTTTTGAAAAAACAAGTCATGGATATATATATATATACATACATATATATACTATGTATAATGTATATATATATCCAACTTTAATTTATCATGAAATTAACCCAAGCATCAAAATGTCTTTAACAATGTTAGTATGTTTAGATTTTGTATTTCAATTTAATTGTAATTAAAGAATAGTTATTGGATAATGAAAGCAGAGCTCGGCCAAATAAAGACCATAGTAAATAGCTAGATATATTTATCTTGAGATGAGTGGGATCAGACAAGAGCAACAGAAGAGTAAAGATTTTCTCCATTGGAAACAAAGTGTGTGTGGTCTCATCTGACATGTTACGGGTACGACGGAACAGATTTATTTCAACTAGCCTTATACTCTTAAGAAAAAGTAAAGTGACCTCAATTTTGAAAAAAAACATCGTTCTAATTAAGTATTTACTACAATTTAAAATGCTTGGGTTAATCTATAATCTTCAAAACGCCAAATCTATGCAAAGAATCTTTATATAGGACCTTCTAAGTATTTTTCAATGTTTTTCATTTATTTACAAATTTCCGTTTCGAAGGAAAAATTCTAATTTGGCTAGCTCGAGTATTCTAATCTTACTTCCAATTTCAAAGCAACCGTTAGAGTTAACAAAACGAGCTCAATAGATTTAGTGTTTTGGGTTTGAACTGTTCTATGGAACAATGAGGGTACGTATCATAAAACGATACAATTTTATATTATCTCAATTTTAACACTATAAAATAAATAATCTATTGCCATGACTAATTAATTCTAAAAAAGTTTATATTTAAAATAATATATTCCAATTCATATTCAGAAAATAATATATATAATATAAAAATTAATAAGATTAATAATATACATCTAATTACAAATAAATAATTTTTTATTAAACAAAAATAATGATTTTAAATAAATCGTCACTTCCCGATATTTAAACTATTTCCTTATACTAAAACTAAACCTAAATTTAATCTGAATTGAGATAGGAGAGCTGATTAATCAAAGAACAAAATTAAAATTATAAATATTTTACGGAGACTAGCAGAGTTTTGAATTTACAACGAACAAATTAAAGATTATTATCTTCTAGTAAATAGAAATATTTTCATTTAGGTGAGATATCGTTTCGAAGGCCTTGCCTCTTTAAGTAAGATCAAATCAAACATGGGGTACTCTCCTTGATGAAAATAAATATACGCATATATATATACACATCTATAAATAAATACATATACCTACGTACATTCATAATCTTATTTGTTTGTAACTTGGCTCCCCAAAGCTCGGCTTTCTTTTTCAGTCCTTTTTATAAGTATTTTATTTGTTTTTGTTTTTGTTTGCATTAAGTTTTAAGAGATTGTATACTTGCCAAAAAAGAAACACTAATAATGTAAATTTAGAGCTCTTGCAGGCTTGCATTTTTCTTCTGAAAAATTATTTTAACAAAAAATAATTATATAAAAATCAGCCTAGTTCAGGGATCGGCAACCTTTTGAGACGGAAGAGCCAAAAGTTAGAATTTACAAAATTTCCCAGTTTTTTAACATTTTTGTTTCAATATTATGGTATTTGATTAGGATTATGTATACAAATTTGATTTTTGATTTAAAATAAATAGCTTTAAATATAAAATAATATTTATTCATATAAAAACATACAAATGTTCGGCACAAAACATATTAAAGTATTTTAGCTAGCTCTACTAGAATAATAAAATTAGTAATCGAATAATATAAACATAATTATTGAATAATAGATAGTTACATCATTGGCCTTTCATGTCTTTTGAAAGTTTGGTTAATTCTGGCTGATTCATAGCAAAAGTAATAAAGCAGAAGCCAGTTGAATGTCTTCCACTTGCATATGTGTTACATTTGAAGACATTTTAGCAGTTCTATCTTGTACTATTTTAGAAGATAATGATAAATCTTTGATTTTCTTCATGATTTCTGTTTTGTTTATGAAATCACGAAACAGTTCTTCAGCTCCACGTATGAAACAATCTTTGACGTACTCACTATTTGTGAATGATTTCCCTCTTTTTCCCATATTTTTTTATGAATTTTGAAAATAAAATAATATAATTATTAATATTTGAGCGTAGAACTGGAGAGCTGCATGCGGCTCGCGAGCCGCAGGTTGCCGACCCCTGGCCTAGTTGAATCGAGAATATTATTAAAGAGACCAATCGTTTACCCACTATTATATGAGTTTTATATCTCATATATAACACTGCTCCCATTTGTGCCATTCTCTATATTATTTTCTAGTATTTTATTTATTTATTTTTTTATTTAATTCTTTTTGCATTAAGTCTCAAGTAATTGTGGGTATATCCATATTAACTTCAACAATTTAACAAATTATATCCTACATATTATAGTCATTCAATGGAGACTTGATAATAAAAATAAAATAAATGAAATATTTATAAGAGAGATTGAAGATGAAGGCCAAACCTTTGAAATTATTCTATAATATTATTTGTATTTATTTATACATGTTGTATATGTGTGTGAATTTATTGGCATCAAGAAGTAGAAGAGGACACATTCTTTGTTTTGCTCTTATGAAATCAACACATGTTCTACTCTCAGCAAGTAAACCTTTGGTACTATTGAATTTACTTCAATTAGAAAGGTTTAGAAATTGTCCAATGAACTTTTTAATAGATGGGATTTCATTAGTGATAAAATTCTATAAAATATTTATAAAAATATAATTTCTATCAGACTTAAGATTACTTTAAATCATCAATAACAAGATGAATGGAATAAGAAGATTTAGCCGAAATCTTCAGATCTTCAAAACTCTAGTCTCGTGTAAATATTTATATTAAGAAGAGTACATAGACTTTAATTTATTCCTTATAAAATAGACGATCAGCTAAAAATCAACAAACACAAATAACTATAACGTTTTTATCAACAATGAAATTGGATCGGAAGAAGTTTAGAAGCTTGTTTTTATTTTAATCAAAGTTTGAATGTGAAGGTCTTTTTCAAAAATTCATCTAACATTAATGATTTAGGCATTATTTTAAGACATAGAATTCATGTTAATGTTTCTAAAGTACATATAATATCGCACTTAGCCACTTTCAATTACAGCAAGTTCATCTATAACGCGGGTTTTGTTTGACTTCATGTTTTAGAATTTAGAGTATAATTTACAGGATGTTGGCATTGGATCAGGATTCCCGAGAGAATCGCATATTTACCTATAATATTATGGATAAATTCTGAATTTAATCTTTTGCGAATATCAAATCATAAAAAATTTGAACTAACATCTTATGATTTTAATTCAAAAATTGTATTTAAACTAAACAATTTTATTAACCACGATTTGTATGTATGTATGGAGTAAAATATTTCCTTAATTTTTAACAATTAAATACTTTATTACAAAGTTACCTGTAAAAAACGTAACAATGACACCCATATTGTTATAAAATAGATACATAACACCTCACAACTGTATAATGTATATTGTAGGTATATTTTTTTGTTGATTAATAAAAATAACTTAAATTTGGAAAATATTAATTAAAAAAAATAATAATAACAGTTTATAGCCATTATTATAACTCCCTCCCATGTAACGGAAAGCCTCAATTTCATAAGAAAAGAATGGGGCAAACGGACTCGTTGTTTTTTAACAATATTAAAAAAAAGTATATTTATTCACATTATTTTTTCAAACTATTTAGTCCTTTTTATATATTTTTTAAATCATATTTTTATTTATAAGTAAACATAAATTTCTTTCCACGAAGTTTTTCACCAACCTTACTATCGCGTTATAAAGAACTTGCTGTACTTCTATCATGTATATGAATTAATTTCAGATAATTACTACTATATGGATGGTATAAAAATAAGTAAATAAATCATTTTAGTGTATCCTTTTATGGTTTCCGTTCCAGCGACAAGGTCGATCTCTTTCTCATTAACAAATAGTAATTACGAAGGTAAGATATCTAGTTTATGTACATGAATAATGGATCACCTATGAGACAAAACTTAAGAAATCTTAGTCAGGTTGCTACAGTCAACCAGAGTAGTTAATCACATGGTTCTCTGCAGCGTGGACATCTATTGGATTAAAAACTTCAGCTTGAAATTACATTAAAGAATGATCCCTTATCATTATTCTTGGTGTTGTTACAATCCCTCAGATCTCATCTGAAAAAGCAGAATATCATTTTTTTTTAATGATGCGGATGCGACGATTTTCAGAAGAAACAATCCGAAATTCTTTTACATTCCTAAAAAACAAAAGAAAATAAATATTTATTTGTAAGTTAAGGGGATTTATATACAACAATGTGTATTGAAAGATTAGAGTAGTAGGATTCAGAAAAATTACAATAGAAACAGAAAACGAATTCCAGTCTCCTAAAGTCATAGGGTAATTCCACTTGTCACGGCAAAAAAGTACACTCTTTATATTATAATGAAAAATATTGACCAGAATAATTGTGAGGATGTTTTTTAACATAAAATTAAGTAATAGCCACTGCTTCAAAAATAATGAAACCTGAAATGAAAGAAACTAATCGCTATACTATTTGGATTTTTTGGATTGAATTATTTTTCTTTGATATTGTATCAAATGTTTTATATGATTTGGATTATTAGCCTAAATATTACATGAAAGGTGTAAATCTTTGCTTAATAACTTTTCCCCACTATCTAATCTTTTTAGTTCCAATTTTAGTAAAAAAATATGTATTTTAAAATGACCTTCACCAAATTTAGTCCCTTGTAATAATTTCATGTTCATAAGACTTTTTTAATTTAACGATGAAATAAATGCGCAAAAGCTTCATTGAAGACGTTGAAAAAGTTAAAACCAGCAAATCCTCAACAACATTTAAAAGAAGAAATAAAAAATTTATTCGATTCGATTCTTGATCGAGAAAATCGCTGTATTGATGCGGAATGGATGTATTTTAAATATAATAAATATTTGTCCTCAAAAAATTGTTTTTATTTTTCTATTTTAAAACGAGTCTCATTATTTTGGTAGTAGTTTTATTAAGCGACTTCAAAAAAAGGAGGAGGTTATCAATTCGACTGAATTTTTTTGTGTCTATGTTACAAGATTTCGTCGCCAATTATGAACCGATTTTGATGATTTTTTTGCATTGGGTTCAGAATAGTTTCCGATTTGTACCATAAAAATCTCATTGGTAATGGATCTTTTTTGTTATGTATGTTTGCTAATAACTTCTTTGTTTATGACCCGATTTTAATGATTCTTTCTACGTTTGGATCAGTATAGCACCAAGATAGTCAGGATACCTATTTATTTATTTATTTATTTTATGTATGTTCAGCGAGAACGTTTTGCCACGTGGACCGATTTCGATGATTCTTTTTTTATTGGAAAGGGGGTAGCTTAGGGGTGGTCCCATATTAATTTGGTCAAGTTCTGATGTCAATGACGAAATAACGCAAATCTTACTATTAATAACATCACTAAAAAGAGAAAAATAAAAATAATTTTTATAAAAAATAAAAAAAATAAAACCGACTTCAAAAAAATTAAATGCAACAAATAAAATAATAAGAACTCAAAAATCAAATAAAATGCACTAAAAGGTATAAAATAATTATCTAATTTAGTTACAACGAAACGACGAAATTTTTATATGAAATAACTTTTGAAGTCGGTGCTAAACAAACTATATAAGCGAGCTTACCCGCCAAACGTACTAAGTAAGATCCGTCGAGTGCGATTCATAAAATCTATGTTTGGCACCGACTTCAAAAAGTGATTTCATGTAAAAAGTTCATTGTTTAGTTATAACTAAATTAGATAATTATTTTATACCTTTTAGTGCATTTTATTTTATTTTTGAGTTCCTATTTAATGCCATATCATTTATGAACATGAGTTCCAATATGATGATCACCCAAGTTAAGCATCGTATATTTTTCAGATGAGTGACCGTCTAATGTACTATGTGCTCTTGATATATTTATAGTTTTCTCAATTCCAGTGATATTGCTCGCACTACAGTGGCATGGATTGATAAGTAATAATGGAGAGATTCTGCCGGTAATCCCTTTGTCTATAAAAAAACAATTTCTTTAGCCTCTGTCTAAGAGAATTGAGCAAGAACTCTAGTTTTTTATAAAGCGTACAACAAACAAAACAGACAATTTAAATTTAAGATAATTCTTTTACAAATGCAAAAATTAAAGAAGTCTTCGAAACTTGAAATATGAGTCATTAAAAGAATAATAAACATACTGTTACAATTTGAAGACGATTCACCACACCAAACATAAAATAATTGCGATTAAAAATGAAATTTTTTACATATGGTAGATGGGGAAAGGGTGGGTAAATGATAATTATTTTATTTTTTTTCATTGAAGGACTTTCACCATCTTGATGAAAAACTAATATATGTTAGAATAATATATTCGGAGTAACTTAAAAAAAATTGAAATTATTTACCTCATAGTTTTGATAAAAAAATAAAAAAACAAAATCATATTTGGGCGATTATGTTTAGTGGAGGGGTTATAAGATCAATGGCTTGGAAACGATCCATTCATAAACAGGATATAGTAGTGTGAGAAATACAGTCACATTAAAAAAACATAACCTAAAATTTTAGCTCCGTTCATATGTATACGAGGGGTTACGAGGCTAAAACTTTTTGTGTGGATTGTCAAGAAAGAACTACCTTAAGTAGGTCAAAGAAACATATCTGTTTCCTAGAATCTTTTCTTGCAAATTTTGAATTTTGAAAAAAATAAAACAATTTCCATCCAAAAAAAAAAAAAATTATTTATAACCTCTGGAATAGAAGGTTTTATTTGTTACTAGCTGCAAGGCCCGCCTTCGGCGGTTCTCTTGCTAGCCAGGGGGCACGCCACCTAGACCCCAAAGCCACGAACACCCTCATACCCCACTCCCACCCACCACACCCCCTAACCCCACCCAGCTCCTCCCACGCCCCGCAGCACCCCACTACGCCTCTGGACCCTCACCTGAACCCTCGCTCCACCCTGCACCACCCGACCCTCCACTATCCCCTACCCCCGAGCCCTCCACCCTAGCCCCACCCACCACACCCCGCACCACCCCACTAAACCTCTGGATCCTCATCTGAACCCTCACTCTTCACCCCCCCCTGCACCCACCCACCCCGGACCCCGCCCCGCAAAACCCCACTACGCCTCTCGACCCTCACCTGAGCCCCCATTACGCCTCTGGACCCTCACATAAACCTCCACTTCACCCAGCACCCCAGACCCCACCCCGTGCCCTCCACCCCACACCCAGTTTCTTCATTTCTAGACTTCTAGTGACCCACAGATTATGTATACAAAATTTGGTTAAGTTGGCTCTAAGGGTAAGAATTTTCATTTTTTGATCCCCCCCCCCCCATTTTGGGTGGTTAGTTTTTGAATTTCTAGCCTTCTAGTGAACCACAGATTATGTATATAAAATTTGGTTGAGTTGGCTCTAAGGGCAAGAATTTTCATTTTTTGACCCTCCCCTCATTTTGGGTGGTTAGTTTTTGAATTTCTAGCCTTCTAGTGAACCACAGATTATGTATACAAAATTTGGTTGAGTTTGGTCAAAGAGCAAGAATTTTCAAATTTTGACCCTCCCCCCTTTTTGGGTAGTTTATTTGGGGAATTTTTTTAAACAAAAGTTCTCAGAAATCACATCCCTACAACTTTGCTCATAATAAAATTTGCCGTGGAGTTAATAGTTTAGGAGTTATTTGATAATTTTTGTTCGTGTGGCTCCCAAACCCCCATCTGTGGTCAAAATATAAAAACGTTATATAGCTAAAAACGTAAGTTAGAAGACATCTGATGTAAATATGAAATTTCATAATAATCCCTTCAGCCGTTTGTACGTGAATCGTGAGCAAATTTTCGGAAACGACGGAAACATACAGACACACAGACAGACAGGAATTTTGTTGATAGTGTATTCGTTCATAACTTTGCTTGAAACGTGTGCAACCAAAATTTGGCTTGATTTGGACCAATGTACAGACAAAACCTTAATTTTATAGGTATATATAGATTCAAATTTGTAGCTTGCTGCAAATAAATGAACATTATTTTATGAGTCTCTAAAACATGTTATTCAATGACAGAAAATTTTAAATTTTATTAAACACATCCTTACATGTTGTCTTTTAACTAATAACATAAATGAATGAATTGTTCACTATCCAAAGGGATTAACTTCATATTTTAAAATTTTTTGAATTTAATACTAAACAACTTGATTGATAATTATTTTATCAAATTATTAATAAATTCAATTAATGATTGCCTTAAGGTAGTTGTATCGCGACAATACTAGCAAAAAGCTAATGCTAGAGTATATATTACAAACAATAAAGATTCATAATTCATAAGCCCAAAACTTTTTGTTGTTTATCTACCACTATTAGCCAATCCCGTGCTCGTTTGACAAATCTGGCAACACTGTCCGTGCTTGTACTATATATTTTATCATAGAAATAAATTTAAGATAAAGTACATTATAAAGGAAGATTTATAAAACAAAAAGTTCTTAATAAGCGATTGAAAGCTGTTGCGACATTGGCTGAGGCGAACAAAACGTGAAAAAAGCACTAAAGTTAACCCACATTTTAGATTAAATAAATGCGTTATTGGCATCTTGTTTTCTGTGTAAATTTTTCATTATTTATTCATTATTATCTCAGAAACTTTGTTGTAACTATGAATTAAAATTTTCTTAAAAAATGTATTAATTATTGTTTAATGTTGGTTTAGTTTTTTATAACAATGTTAACAAGAGTTTCTTAATTATAGTTAAATATGCATGTAAACTTTCCGATATCCCGTATAGTGCAATGTATAAGAGTCTCAAAAACTCTATATTTGGAATTTAATATCTCCGAAACTATATTGATCATAAATTTCGTTTTGCCACCAATCGATGCAGAAGTATTTAAATCATAGTTTATCTAAATTTCAAAAAAAATCCTAAAAAAAACCATATGGTGAAACAACTACCTTAACGTCATTAAAAGATTACAAAATTATCTAAGTAGCTCAAATATCAATTAAGCACACACACAATTTTTCAGTGGTGGGGGAGAGGTGAGCAAATAAATTTACTAATAGGTAATGAATATATTAAAATTTCTTTAAAAATGAAACTTTATTTTCTTAAAATAATTCCAAGAAAGAGAGGTAAAGAGGGACCATTACCATTACTTGACCTTTTTTGGAGTGGTTCAAAAATGTATTTCTTATGAGATATATAAAAATAAATATTATATTCGCTCCTCAGTATATAAAATACTATTAGAATATATTAAAATTTCTTTAAAAATTAAGCTTTATTTTCTTAAAAAAACTCCAAGATGAGAGGTAATCTGGGACCATTACCATCACTTGACCTTTTTTAGAGTGGTTAAAAAAATTTTTTTTTAGTCGAGATATAAAAATAAATATTATATTCGAGCTCTGTATATTATATACTATTAGAATATATTAAAATTTCTTTAAAAATGAAACTTTATTTTCTTAAAAATTCCAAAAAGAGAGATAAGGGGGGACCATTACTATCACTTGACCTTTTTTGGAGTGGTTTAAAAATGTATTTCTTAAGAGATATATAAAAATAAATATTATATTCGCGCTCAGTATATGAAATACTATTAGAATATATTAAAATTTCTTTAAAAATGAAACTTTATTTTCTTAAAAATTCCAAGAAGAGAGGTAAGGGGGACCATTACCATCACTTGAACTTTTTGGAAGGTTCAAAAATGTATTTCTTAAGAGATATATAAAAATAAAATATTATATTCACGAAAATTTATTTTTTAGTCGAGATATAAAAAATAAATATTATATTCGAGCAATGTATCTATATATATAAAATTAAGGTTTTGTCTGTACATTGGTCCAAATACGCCAAATTTTGGTTGCACACGTTTCAAGCAAAGTTATGAACAAAAACACCCTCAACAAAATTCCTGTCTGTACGTCTGTCTGTTTCAGTGGTTTCCGGGAAAAGTTGCTCACGATTCACGTCAAAAACAAAATTCCTGTCTGTATGTCTGTCTGTTTCAGTGGTTTCCGGGAAAAGTTGCTCACGATTCACGTCAAAACGGCTAAAGGGATTATTATGAAATTTCATATTTGTATCAGAGGTCTTCTAACTTACGTTTTTAGCTATATAACGTTTTGATATTTTGACCCCAAAAGGGGTTTGGGGGAGTGCACGAATGAAAATTATCAAATAACTCTTAAACTATTAACTCTACGGGAAATTTTATAATGAGCAAAGTTGTAGGGGATGTGATTTCTGACAACTTTTGTTTGAAAAAATTCCCTAAAAACACCACAAAAAGGGTGGGGGAAGGAGAAAAATATATAAATTCTTGCCCTTGGAGCAAACTCAACCAAATTTTGTATACATAATCTGTAGGCCTCTAGAGAGCTAGAAATGCAAAAACTAACCACCCAAAATGGGGGGGGGGGTCAAAAAATGAAAATTCTTGCTCTTGGACCAAACTCAACCAAATTTTATATACATAATCTGTGGGCCTCTAGAGAGCTAGAAATGCAAAAACTAACCACCCAAAATGGGGGCGTCCAAAATGGGGGGGGGTCAAAAATGAAAATTCTTGCTCTTTGACCAAACTCAACCAAATTTAGTATACATAATCTGTGGGTCTCTAGAGAGCTAGAAATGCAAAAACTAACCACTTAAAAAAGGGGGGGGGGTCAAAAAATGAAAATTCTTGCCTTTTGGAGCAAACTCAACCAAATTTTGTATACATAATCTGTAGGACTCTAGAGAGCTAGAAATGCAAAAACTAACCACCTAAAATGGGGGGGTCAAAAAATGAAAATTCTTGCTCTTGGACCAAACTCAACCAAATTTTGTTTACATAATCTGTGGGTCACTAGAAGGCTAGAAATGCAAAAACTGGGTGCGGGGTGGAGTGGGGGTGGGTTAGGAAGCATGGGATGCGCTGAGTGGAATGGCAGTGGAGTGAGGGAGTATGGCGGAGTGGGGGGGTGCAAGGTTGGTGGATGGGGGTTCAGGTGAGGGTCCAGTGGCGTAGTGGGGTGGTACTGGGTGGGGGTCCGAGGTGGGGGTGCAGGTTGAGAGTTTTGAAGTGGTGGTGTGGGGGCGGGGGTTGGGGTGCTGTGTGGGTTTAGGGGAGTGTGGTGGGTTGGAGTGGGGGGTGAGGTTTGGGTTCTGTGGTATGGGGGCGGTGGTTGGGCACGGGTTCATGGTGCGGGGGTAGGGGTGCTGGATGGGTCGGGGGGAGGTAGTGTGAGGGTGGGATTCGTGGGTTGGGGGTCCAGGGCGTGCCCCTGGCTAGCAAGAGGGCCTTGCAGCTAGTATAATATACTATTAGAATATATTAAAATTTCTTTAAAAATGAAACTTTATTTTCTTAAAAAAATTCCAAGATGATAGGTAAGGGCAAGAGCGGATCCAGGAATTTTTTTCTTTTGGGGGTGGGGGGCGATATTAAAAAAAAATACAAGAATATACTTTTATTTTAGTAGGAAATTAAATTAATTAATTAATGTTATAAGAAATACGCTTACATTCTAAAGAAATATTACACTTATACCAGGGGCGGTACCAGACTTTAATTTTGGAGGGTCATGTACCGGAACCCCCCTCCCCCCACCAAAAAACAATCAAAAAGTACCCATGAAAAAGGGGTAAATATAAAGTAATAATAAATATACAGGGTTAGCTATTAAATTTATAATATAATAGTCTTGGACTATAGTTCGCTAATTGAATTCTTAATAATTACATATTAAGTTTATAATGTCTCATGTATATATTCTAATAAAATGATTGTTTTCATGGTGGTTAATAAATTAGTTGAGAGTACAAATGTAAAATAGATATTTATTAAAATTAAAAAATTATTCTAATAGTCGAGGCAAATTACGTGAAAAAATGGCATAAACAGGTGATAATTCCCGGTAAAAATTTTCTTGCTCAAATACCTTTTTATTGGTACTCCAATATTATTACCCTAAGTTTTCCCCCAAATCTCTGTTGTGGAAATTTACTACAATTTTTCTTGAATAACTCTAAAACGGCTTATTCAATCAAAAAATTTTTAGATAAACTTAAAGCTCTTTAAATTAGGAGTAAAAGAATACAAATTTCACCTATTTAGGTTTAATAGAACCGGTACTAGCGCAAGTCAAATATCAGTCCACGGGATCATTTTTTAATATCCCTAAAACGCGTCTTTTTTTGATTTTCCCCATTTTGACCATGAAGGACCACGTTTTCGACTAAGACCACTCAAATTAGATTAAATTTGCTACAATTTAAATAAAGTTTCATTCTAATTAGATAATAGTAACATAAAGTTGAAGTTTTGAAAAATGCAATATTTTGCAAAAATCGTAGTTTTTCCTTCATAAAATGAAAACCACTAAGTCTAGAAACTTGACTCCTATCTCATTCTCTTAGTAAGTTTTATTGACTTGAATGTTTACTTTGGACCACTATTTTGATAAATTTTAGATTTATAGATATCCAGCATTTTCCATGACGCTTTTGTTGATTCCGATCATATCCTGTCTGGAAAATGTAGAATATCTATAAATCTAAGAGTTGTATAAAAAAGTGATCCAAGTAAACTTTCAAGTCATCAAAATTTCCTAGACATTGAGATAGGAATCAAGTTTCAGTGGTTATCATTTTATGAAGGAAAAATTGCAATTTTTTTTGCAAAATATTGTATTTTTCAAAACCACAACCTCATTATCCAATTAGAATTAAACTTTAGTTAAATTGTAGCAAATTTAATCTAGTTTAAAAATGTATAGATTCGTCTTTTTCGAAAAACGTGCTCCTTCGTGGTCAAAATGGGGAAAAATCGAAAGGGATATTCAAAAGTGATCTCGAGGGCTGTTTTTGGACAGGCGTTATTACCGGTTCTAGTATACTTAAATAGATAAAAATTTTATAATTTTAAGCGTAATTTAAAGAGGTTTAATTAATCTAATAGATATATTTTAGATTTGATTAGGCGTTTTACAACGAGCCAAATTCCAGAATTGAATAGAAGCGTTAACTATGATTTTCTTTTAAAATTTTTAAAATTTGTATCCGAAAACCAGGACCGAACAGGTGTGTTCTTTGCTTCCCGACAATTTAATTTTCATCCACTTTGAGTGAACAAAAATTTTGTCAATCTCAAAAAGTTTGTGAAATAAAAAATATCAACAAGCAGCATTCGATCGAGTTTCATTTCACGAATCATCGTTTCTTTTCATATGGTTTTTAGAACAATTTTTTCTTACTCTAGTTTTCGAATAGATTATTTAATATATTATTTTAATCTGTATAATTTGAGGACGAAATATAGACAGTATTACACCGAGCCAATTCCAGAATTGAGTACAAGCGTTAACTATGATTTTCTTTAAAATTGCGCCACGGGACACCGTAATCTAATTAAGATGAAACTTTCCTAATCTCCTTTTTAGCCATTTGTCAACTATTAGGTGGTCAGCACTAAAATTCGAAGAGTGGTTGCTTGTGACCACCTAATAAAAATAATCCACTTTTCAGAAAAAGGTAAAAATCGTCTATATTTGAAGATCAATTGTGACAAAACGGCTAAATTGATTTTGGCTTTTAAAATCATATCCTGTGTGAAATTTTATGATCTTTCATTTTGGTAATATTGAAGCTTTCTGTCAGACGCATGGTTTTCAATTAATAAGCGAAAATCTGAAAAAAGTCCAAATTTTCCGTGGTTTTTATGCCCTCAAAAATTATGAATGTCTAAAATTCATATCGCTCTGTGATTGGTGCTCAGACGATACGTCTGCCTCCTGCCTGCAAATGTGACAAGTACTGGTAGCAAAAAATTTTCTCTACGAAATTTGAATATGACCGGGGCGGGGCGATTTGGAAGTCAGAGTATGGCTGGGGGACCACCACCCCCTGGATCCGCCCTTGGGTAAGGGAGGACCATTACTATCACTTACGTTTTTTAGAGTGGTTCAAAAATTTATTTTTAATCGAAATATAAAAAATAAATATTATACCTATTCGAGCACTGTATATAATATACTATAAGAATATATTAAAAGTCTTTAGAAATGAAACTTTATTTTCTTAAAAAAAATCCAAGAACAGAGGTAAGGGGGGACCATTACCATCAATTGGAGTGGTTTAAAAATATATTTTTTTTTATAGAGATTTAAAAATAAATATTATATTCGAGATCTGTATATAATATACTATTAGAATATATTAAAATTTCTTTAAAAATGAAACTTTATTTTATTAAAAAAATTCCAAGAAGAGAGGGGACCATTATCATCACTTGACCTTTTTTGGAATGGTTCAAAAATTTAGTTTTTTATCGAGATATAAAAATAAATATTATATTCGAGCTCTCTATATAATATACTAGTACCTGGAGGCACAGAGCGATGCACGGTAACCCCTGCCCCCCCCCCAATTCCAAGATTAGAGTTAAAGGGGGACCAATACCATCACATGAACTTTTTGGGAGTGGTTCAAAAATTTATTTTTTAAGCGAGATATAAAAATAAAATGTATATTCGAGCTCTGTATATGTTATACTTTTGTTTTTTTCAATGATATTGATGTGAGAAGGAGATACACCAGAAGGTGCATCCCCTAAAGGCCTGAATGGGATGGCCCCTCCATCGTGAAAAGAACAGAGTAGAAGGAAAGAAGCCGGGATCACGAGCCAAGTCTCAGAAAGTTAGATACAACTCAATATCCAATTTACTAAGTTTTTAGGGACTTCTGAGCAGTGGTAAATTCTCCTTTCGATAAATTAGGTTTTTAAATTTATCTCCCACTTAATACTAACAGAACATATTATAATTTCTTTATAAATGAAACTTTATTTTCTTAAAAATAGTCCAAGATGAGAGGTAAGGGGGACCATTACAATCACTTGACCTTTTTTAGAGTGGATCAAAAAAAAAAATTTTATCGAGATATAAAAATAAATATTATATTCGAGCTCTGTATATAATATACTATTAGAATATATTAAAATTTCTTTAAAAATGAAACTTTATTTTATTATAAAAATCCAAGATGAGAGGTAAGGGGTGGCCATTACCATCAATTGACCTTTTTTGGAGTGGTTCAAAAATATATTTTTTTTTAGTCGAGATATAAAAATAAATATTATATTCGAGCCATGTATATAATATACTATTAGAATATATTAAAATTTCTTTAAAAATGAAACTTTTTTCTTAAAAAAATTCCAAAAAGAGAGGTAAGGGGGTACCCTTTCTTTGTATCTTGTATCACTTCACCATTTTTGGAGGGGTTGAAAAATTTAATTTTTAGGAGAGATATAAAAATAAATATTATATTCCATTTCTCTAAATATTAATAAACTATTAGAATAAATTAAAATTTCTTTAAAAGTAAAACTTTATTTTCTTAAAATAATCCGAAAATGAGAGGTAAGGGTAACACTTTGTATTAGTTCAGGATTTTTTAGTGGTTCATAAATTTAATTTTTATAAAAAATATAAAAATAAATATTATATTCGAGCTCTGTATATAACAGAGGTGGCCACAACGTGGCTCGCGAGCCGCATGCGGATCTTCAGTCTCGTGCGGCTCTTGAACCCTCTTGAATAATACTGATTTTAAAAAGTACAGGGTGTGGCATAAAGATCTACCACATTTTGAAGAGGTATAAAAAAATGAAAAAATTTAACTAGAAAAAAACTGAATATATTTTTAAAAGAACATAAAATAATTTTGTTTTAAACATTATATCAGACAAAAAAAGTGGGGGTGTCAAAAATGAAAATTCTAGTCCTTTCCACCAAAATCAACCAAATTTTGTATACATATTCTGTGGAACTCAGAGTGCTAGAAATGCAAAAACTAACCACCCAAAATGGGAGGGAGGGTCAAAAATGAAAATTTAGCCCTTTCGACCAAACTATGCATACAAAATTTGGTTAGTTTTTGCATTTCTAGCCTTCTGGGGATCCGCAGAATATGTATACAAAATTTGGTTGAGTTCTGTCAAAAGGGCTAGAATTTTTTGACCCCTCCCCCCCGCCCACTTTTTCTTTTATAATGTTTAAAATACATTTTAAACAAATTTAATTTATTTTACTTTTCAAAAATATATTTTTTCTAGTTAATTTTTTTCATTTTTTATATCTCTTCAAAATGTGGTAGATCTTTATGCCCCAGCCTGTATAATAATTAAATTTAAAAAATAATTATACAAAAATTAAATTAGTTTGTAATTTATAATGTTGGAAGTAGAGCAAAAAATATATGTTACTTCATTTATATTTTATAAAATAAAAAAATGTGTCTTTTCTTTAATAAAACATTAATTAATCTCAAAACAATCTGGCTCGCTTTGAAACAGTTTTATAAATTTGCGGATCCCAAAGTTAAGGTTAGTGGCCACCCCTGGTATATAATATACTATTACAATAAATTAAAATTTCTTTAAAAGTGAAACTTTTTTTTCTTAAAAAAATCCTAGAATGCGAATTTGCATTTTTAAGACAATGAAAAGTACGACACTAGCTCTCATCCGAATCCTAAACTAAATAAAACCTGGCACATTAATGAAAATATAAACAAAAAATTTTCAACATTATATGTGATGGTGCAAGGGAAAAGGGCCCTGGGCAAAATCGAGCTAATGCCATCTCTTGTTTCTAGAGAATCAACTGAACAAAACGCTTTTTGTCTCGCCAAATAATTCCAAAAATTGATTGAGTTAAGAATTTTTTAATATTTATATATACTACTAGCTGCATGGCCCGCCTTCGGCTGCCTCTTGCTAGCCAGGGGCACGCCCCCTGGACTCCTAAACCACGAACCCTACCCTCATATCCCACTCCCACCCACCACACTCCCCGAACCCAACCCAGTACCCCCACCCCGGACCATGCACCTGTCCTCAACCCCCGCCCCCACACCACCCCACTACCCCCGTGGACCCTAACCTAAACCCCCCACTCCACCTTGCACTACAACCCACCTCCACAATCTACGCCCTCAACCCCCGCACCACCACCCCACACCTACTCCCACCCCGCACCCGCACCACCCCACTAAGCCTCTGGATTCTCACCTGAACCCCCCCCTTCCACCCCTGAACCCCCCCCGCACCACCCAGTTTTTGCATTTCTAGCCTTCTAGTGACCCACAGATTATGTATACAAAATTTGGTTAAGTTGGCTCTAAGGGTAAGAATTTTCATTTTCTGACCCGCCCCGCCCCCTTTTTGTGTGATTATTTTTTGAATTTCTAGCCTTCTTGTGACCCACAGGTTATGTATACAAAATTTGGTTGAGGTTGGTCCAAGAGCAAGAATTTTTCATTTTTTGATCCTCGCTCCCTTTTTGGGTAGTTTTTTGGAGAATTTTTTAAACAAAAGTTGTCAGAAATCCTACAACTTTGCTCATGATAAAATTTGCCGTAGAGTTAATAGTTTAAGAGTTATTTGATAATTTTCATTCAGTGCGCCCCCCCCCCCCCCACTTTGGAGTCAAAATATCAAAACGTTATATAGCTATAAACATAAGTTAGAAAACATCTGATCCAAATATGATATTTCATAATAATCCTTCAACCGTTTTTACGTGAATCGTGAGGAACTTTTCGCGGCAACCACGGAAACATACAGACAGACATGCATACAGGCATACAGGAATTTTGTTGAGAGTGTTTTCGTTCATAACTTTGCTTGAAACGTGTGCAACCAAGATTTGACATGATTTGGACCAATGTACAGACAAAACCTTAATTTTATATATATAGATACTCGATTATATCAGAGGTTCCCAAACTGTTCTCTGCGGTGACCCGTAGAGGCGCGGCTTCTGAACATCAACCAAATTAGAGATTTGTTTTGATATAAAGCGAAATAATTTAACTTTGAAACCTTCGAAATCTGAAATGAATACAAAAGGTTCAATTGAGACTTATCTTAAAAAGAGAATACAAATATATAAAATTTATAAAAAATCCTGAAAATGAAGGCCAAGACTTCGAAACTTTATTATTGAACAAATAGAAATAATTTATATACATACGTATGTTTAATATTTCTTATATTTTTAAATGAGCAATTCTTGTATATTTATACAATCGGGTTCTTGAAAATCGTTCTAACGATTTCGCTAAAATTTGGTATACTTATCAAGTCTCATGAGTTATTAGTAGTGTATAAATTTTAATCCGATTGAAATAAAGGAAGGAGGTGTAAATTAGTCCTGTCGCAAAATAAATAGTTTAATCGTTCTTATCTCGTCTTCGGTAAGTCACAGTGCCTTGAAATTTGACACTTAAGCTATCTAGATGCTACAAGAGGTATCACAAGATTTTGGCTAAAATAGAAGTACCGGAAGTTGATGTTTACGTAAGTAAGAATGTACCCCCCCTGCATTTCGCAACCATAAATCTCAGAGCTACGAAATTCGAAAATTAAGCTCGATATAGGCTAGAAGGGGTACAGCAAGCTTGAAATCGGATCACCGGAAGTTTACATATACATGAAAGATTACGATTCTCAAAAACGGCACTAACGATTTTTTTTTAAACTGGTGAACCTACTTATCAAGTGTCATGAGTTATTAGTCATGTATAGATTTTCATCCGATTGGAATAAAGGAAGGGGGTGTAAATTATGAGTGTCGTAAAATAATTATTTTAATCATTAATATACCGTCTTCGGTAAGTCGAAGAACCTTTAAATTTGAAACTTAGCTATTTAGGTAGAAGCAAATAGTTACCGAGCATCGCTCGGTGCTCCAGACACTTTTTAATTAAATGCATACATTTATTAGTATCAAGCAGAAGAAACTCTCTTTTATAGTTAGTTAAAAAAATTAACAACTCTACTACTATTGGCAAGAAAAATGTTTTAATTGAGAAAAAGTAAATTTTTTTGAAATATTCACCCCCCTACCGCCCTCCTCCCTTCGGTATGGAATGTCGAGGCAAATTTTAAATTTCCGTTGTTTTATCTTAATAATAAATATCAGCCCTTTTAATGTGAATGAAGCCTTTCGTCGTGTTGTTCGACGAGAACACCCTCTGCTTAATTGCATCCACCCTTAACTAAAGCCTCTGCTTTTAGATTCGACAGAGAATAAATAAAGTGGCACCCCAACCAAGGTTGGTTTCTTTTAACCTAAGTCCCTCCTTTATTTCTTGACGATAATCTGGCAAGAAACAAAATTAATTTAAGGGTCTCGTGCTGATATTATTAATTCACCCTAATTGAGATATATTCATTAATTTTGTTTAATATATTGTACTAATTAAATCATAATATTTCATAGTTGGGATAAGAAGAATTAAGTTGTTCATTTTTGCATTATTTATATTGTTAAAATTCAATTTAGAAAGACTTAGGCCCAAAACCACCCCAGCTCGTCTCTAAAGTGAAAAATTGTTTCCATATATTAAATTAGTATTCTATAAAATTATCCAAGAGAATTTACATCCATAAATTATTTGAAGCACAATTTAAGAGAACGTTAGACGATTGAATTAATTATTCATGGAAATTCGTTCAAATGTTAATTGCGAAATCAAGGCGTATAAATTGAGGTAAGGCTCAGAAGTCACCCCTCCCCCCCCCATTAAAGAAAGATTTTTCGATTGAATATTTAAGAAAAATATAATTTAAGACTTTAAATTGTTATTAAGTAATTTTTTTTCTCAATGAACAGTTTGAGTTTAAAAGGTGAAATTTGGCAAGGTGGCTTATAACAAACTTAAATGTTGAATTTCAACTTAATTGATTGATGTTTTCATGTCATTATGGGTATAATAATTGTTTTATGATTTTTTTGAAATTTTAGTCTAAAGTTCTGAAGCAAGAAAGCCCCAAATCTAAATAATTATTTTTTTTAGAAATACAAATATTTTGACACCAAAATGAGGTTTCCAGGACCTTCTGTTTTCATGTCATTATGGGTATAATAGTTCAGGAACTCACACAGGTAGATAGAAAAAAAATCATGCTTGAGATTTTTCTCCACGTTTCAGAGATAATCAAAAAATATTTTTTTTCTAATACTCGTGAATCTAACACTGCGCTCCTCAGGGACTTTTCAAGCCTACCGAGTAATTATATTTTTAAGGCGCAGTTGGCGAGGCGGGTCTCATGCTACCTCCTCTAACCCCCATCCATCCCACCGACCCTATCCTTCCCCCCTAGATCTATCTCTAATCATCATTCACTCCGCCAACCCTATACATGTCCTCTGGACTCTCTCCTCTTCCCCTAACTTTGATCACCCTCCGAACCCCACCAACCTAGGTAGAAGATTAAAATTTGTGGACCCCTACCCATTTGAAAGTACATACATCAATAGAAAAAGGAGAACAGGAGGTGTAAGCGGCTGACAGACAGATATTCCAGGAACCAAACTTTTGGCCGTCTCTAGACGCTGCCCGCCAGGGCCACCCGCTCGGAGGGCCTAGCTGCAGAGGGTGTGCCGGTGGCACGCCTGGCGCAGTAAATATGTCATATTTATTTTAAATTAAATCTTTTTAGTAATACCTGCCACAACCGTCAAAGAAGTTTTACTTTAACCGCGCATAAAGTTTACACGCACGCTTATCTCCTCCTTAGTTGAATCCAAGTGCTAAATTACTATGTGTTGTTGGCATGTTTACAGAGTTCTTCATTTCGGTTGTGTTGCTTGGATCTTATTGTAATTTTTTGGAAACACTTTAAGAGAGATACTTGAATTGATTAAAATTTTGTTGTTTGATAATTTAATGGAACTTTTTTATTAAAACCACAAAATATATATATGTATTATCAAACTAACAAGCATATACCTATATAACAAAACTACATGACGTTTCTATACTTCTTCTGTTGTGGTTTTCAAGAATAAGAAGCCCTAGCGGAGACCGAAAGAGAACTGGAAAGATACTTCAAGCTGGAACTTTCTATCTCCACTAAAAACTCATGTGTATGTGTTTGTTTGTTTATAAGTAATGCCTGGAGCACCGAGTAATGCTCGGTTACATTGTGTCTTTAAATAGCTTAAGTTTCAAATTTCAAGCCTCTGCGACTTACCGAAGACCATATATGAATAAAGTAAAGAAAATTTTTTGAAAAATGTTTTTTTGGAAATTTTTCAAAAAACTTTTTAAATATAAAATACTAGGTAGGTTTCACATAAATAAAGGATCGGATGCTTGTTTAGCACGATATATTTCGGGGTATAAGCCCATCTTCTGGAGTTCACAAAAGAAAAAGTTCCAAAAAAACATTTTTCAAAAAATTTTCTTTATTAAAATATTTATTTTTCGACACTCCTAATTTACACCCCCTTCCTTTGTTTCAATCGGATTAAAATTTATACACGACTAATAACTTATTGATAAGGACACCAATTTTAAACAATATCGTTAGTTCAGTTTTTGAGAAAATAAAAAAAAAAAAACGAAAAATCGTTCATGTAAATGTCCACTTCCGGTGTTCCGATTTCAACCAGAAGCTTGCTGTACTTCTTCTAGCATATGTCGACCTTAAGTTTTGAATTTCGTAGCTCTGAGACTTATGGTTGCGAAATGCAGGGGGGTACATTCTTATGTACTTAAACATCAACTTCCGGTTTTCTCTTTAGCCAAAATCTTGTGATACTTGTGGTAGCCTCTAGATATCATAAGTTTCAAATTTGAAGGCTATGCGACTTACCCAAGACGAGATATGTACGATTAAAATACTTATTTTGCGACATGACTAATTTACACCCCCTTCCTGTTTTTCAATCGGATTAAAAATTTGACACATATAATAACTCATGATACTTGATAAGTACACCAAATTTTAGCGAAATCGTTATAGCCGTTTTCTAGAACCCGTTGGGATATATATATTTATACAAGAATTGCTCATTTAATAACATAAGATAAGATAAGATTTGTGCGTGTGTGTGTGTGTGGGCAGATACATATGGCTGAAAATTGTTTTCATATATAATATATATATTGAAGAAATTAATTAAAGCCATATATAATAGAAGTTCTTCTGAAAATTTCATAAATAAATGCATTTATAAAAGAGGGACAAATTTCGAAGGTGTTTGAAAATTAATCTATTCTATTCTTCGAAGGGCAATTTATCAAAGGGATCATATTATTTTGTATTTCTTTCTTATTTTCGTCTGATTCATCGTTATTATCCCTTCTGAAATTATAGCCAATCTATTTCCACTTGTCATGTCCCCTACCCGCCGACCGCCATCTTGCTCCTCGGCCATATTGGATTTCGCCCCTCCTAAGGTGATGGCTCCTCCCAGACAACAACAAATCGATTCAATCGCACCTTCTGATCTAGAGTTGTTGTTTTTTTCTACGAGTGAAATGCGTGTCTGCTATTATTATTTTTTTTTTATTTTTTTTTTTTTATTCATGGGATTGCTAGATATGAGTGGAATGATATCCAGAGATCGGCTGCTATTGACTTGGACAACAAAAAAGAGATCCAGTCCCATCAATACATTCTATTTAGATCAAACTGGACTAATTTCATTTTTTTTATTGACGATTATTCGCTTTTCTGAAAAAAAATAATTTTTATAAAAAAATAAAATCGACTACAAAAAAATTAAATCCAACAAATAAAATAATAAGAACTCAAAAATAAAATAAAATGCTCTAAAAGGCATAAAATAATTATCTAATTTAGTTACAATCAAGGGGTTAACCGCAATTGGAATTAGGTGTACACCCTCTTTGGAATTATATGGAATTATTTTGGAATTAATTAGATAATGCCCCTTCATCTATTGCCTTATACTTAGAAATGAAAGTGGAAGTGGAAGTGGGTGTACACGATATTAGGTCGCGGTTCACACTAAACGACGAATTATTTACATGAAATCACTTTGTGAAGTCGGTGCCAAACATAAACACATGTTATGAATCGCACTCGACGGATCTTACTTAGTACGTTTGGCGGGTAATGAAGACACCATCACGTAAGCTTGCTTATATAGTTTGTTTAGCACCGACTTCAAAAAGTGATTTCATGTAACAATTTCATCGTTTAGTTGTAACTAAATAAGATAATTATTTTATACCTTTTAGTGCATGTTATTTGATTTTTGAGTTCTTATTATTTTATTTGTTGAATTTAATTTTTTTGAAGTCGGTTTTTTTTTCTAAAAACTATTTTTATTTTTCTCTTTTTAGTGATGTTAAAAATAGCGACTTATGATAATACATTGCATGCATCTCTTCGGGCGAAGGAATCAGAAATTGATAATAAAATTCAATTCATAAATAGAGAAATTATCTCGAAACGTTAGCGGGTTTTAAATGAACGCTTTTTTTATAAAAATTTTTATTTATTATAATTGCTCCTAAGAATTGGAGATTTCCGTTATTTTGTCATTGATCATATCATTAGAACTTAACCAAATTAATATGGGACTACCCCTAAGGTGTCCCCTTTCCAATAAAAAAAGAACCATCGAAATCGGTCCATAAACAAAGAAGTTATCCTTAAACATACATAACAAAAAAATGTCCAATACCAATGAAAAAAAACGGGACCAATCGGGAACTAGACTGAACCCAATGCAAAAAAATCATCGAAATCAATCCACATGTTAAAGAGAAATAACTGTTCAAACATAAAAAAAACCCAGACATTCCGTTGATTGATAACCTCCTCCATTTTTCAAAGTGGGTTAAAAATAAACATTGAATTAATTATAAATGGTTGAATTATGATTCGATTGATTTAGTAGTATCTATTAATTTAGTTTGTATTTTTTTCCTCTTTTTAAGTCATAGCTTAATGTTTCCCCGAGGGGTGAACCGGAATTGGAATTAGGTGTAGACGTCTTTCGAATTATGTGGAATTATTTTGGAATTCATTAGATAATGCCCCTTCATCTATTGTCTTCTACTTGGAAATGAAAGTGGAAGTGGAAGTTGGTGTACACGATATTAGGTCGCGGTTCACCCATCTTGTTTCCCTATCACCATCCTCAGCGATATCAGTCGAATGAATGGTTTGATTTCAACCACTCGTCCCCATTCAGCTCTATGCTATATCACAGCGTTTCCCAAACTTTTTTGACCGCGGCCCGGTACGAGGTTTTAAAATTTTAGCGAGCCACCTTATGAAAAAAAAAAACCTCCATTTATTTAGAAAACAAATTTCATTTTTTAATAAAAATCAAGTTATTTGTTTGTTTATTTCATACACAAAAATTGAAAAATAATTATATAAGAAAAATATAAGTAATTAAATAATTAACATTTATATTCATTTAAAACTTTAGTAAATGAAGTAAACTTTGTTTCCACATATTTTGTCCTTATAGTGCGAAGGATGATGTAGTTTGTCATCACATAAGAATTTCAAATTAGGAGGTAGTGATGTTAATTTTATTCTCACATTAGGTTCGACATCCAATCTGTTTCAAAACTTATTTTTTAAGTACACCAAGGCTTTGTCACTATTCCTAGTGTCTAATTGATGTAAAAAAAATAATATTTAATTTTTTTACTTTACCATACAGGGTATGGTTAAGTATTGTAATCGTGCATGAAAAAAGTGTTTTTTTTTCCTTCTTTTTTTCGAAATATCTCAAAAACAACTGAAACTATTTTGATTAAAAATATTGAGCGAAACCATGACATTTCGGTCTACAAAAAAGCCCTAATAAGTGAACATCGAAAAAATTATATTTTTCGAGATAATAATTGTTTTGTCAAAATGTCTGTTAGTTAGTTAGTCTGTCTGGTTGTCAGTCTGTGCGTTACCAAATTTTTGTGGACGAGCTTACTCAAAAACTAGAGTGAATATCGAAACCAAATTTCACACGTAGTTTTGGTCCATTGAGATTAAGAGCTGATTAGATTTTTGTGCATATCAACCCAAAATTAAGGGGGTGGAGAAGGGGTTAAAAATTAAAAATCTAGGCCATTTGAGCAAACTCAACCAAATTTTGTATACATAATCAGTGAGACCCCAGAAGTCTAAAAATGCAAAAACTAAACTCCCAAAATGGAGGGGAGTGTAGGGTCAATAAATGAAAATATAGGCTCTTGTACCAAACTCAACCAAATTTTGTATACATAATCAGTGGGCCCCCAGGGAGTCTAAAAATGCAAAAACTAACCCCCTACCCTACATGATTATAAATAATTTTATTAAATATTAAATATAAGTGAGGGGCCAGGTTGTATGGTAAAGTCAAGTGGATGGCCACATCAGAACACGTCAGCTTATTTTTTTCTGTTTTTACAATTTTTTTCGCGACCCGGCAATATTTTTCTACGGCCCGGTGCCTGGTCGCAACCCACACTTTAGGAAACTCTGCTATATCATACTATTTCATTTCTCTACAAGTCCCACATTCCATTATTTTGATAAAATATTTTAATCTCATTATTGTCACGTGTAACCAGTCCTAAGAGTGCTTTGATGCAACCACCTCCATCTACTCAACTCCACCCCATGTCAACAGTTTATTTCTTCTCTAAAATGTCTATATCTCATATCTTTTATTATCTGTGGAAAATACTTTAATTTAGGTCTTTTCCTTTTCCCATTTAACCTTCTAAAATAGCATTTAGCAATTATCCGTGTCTTATTGTATGCCCTAACATTTGGGCTTCTCTTCTTTAGATTCTTCGACAGTGTTCTTTTTTCTTTTAATTTTATCAAAAACATTCTGTAGTAAATAAGGTGATCATCCTCTAAGCCAAGGCTACCCAACCCCAGGTCCGTGGGCCACAATGTGGCCCGCGAACAAATTCTAAGGGGGCCGCGAGATTCACATTTGACTATGTTATTTTTTTATTTTAATCATTTGAATTTCAAAAAAAAAAAATTTGTAGCATAAAATAAGAGTTTAAAGTTTAAATTTTTGGTAAGAAAAATAGGAACCGCCAGTGATTTTTTAATCGTCAATTTCGCTCAAGTGTTAAAAAGATTGGGTAGTCTTGCTCGAAGTCAAAGTTCCTTGTTCATTAGTCTTTTTTTTGGATTTAATAAAATCAAATAAGCCTGCCAAGTGCGAATTGGACCGCATAGCCAGGGCCGAGGGGTGAACCATGATTAGAATTAGGAGTACAGCGTCTTTGGAATTATGTGGAATTATTTTGGAAATCATTAGATAATGCCCCTTCATCTATTGTCTTCTACTTGGAAATGAAACTTGGAGTGGAAGTAGGTGTACACTATATTAGGTCGCGGTTCACCCCTCGACGAGGGCTATCACTCGCAAAATTAATTCCTATTATTAGTTGATAAAGAGTGAATGACTACCCAAATATTTCAAGGGGCGAACCAAAAACAAACAATGTTGTTGGAGAGGCGATTTCTTTCAGTACATATTGGTATATTGCAATGGAAAACGGTAAAGAAAAAACTGCATTCAGCACCAGAAAACAGAGACAATATCACTTTCAAATTATTCTCTTATGAAGACCAAAAACATTTTACAAGTTATAGAAATGGGATTCTCTGGATCTATTCTGGGTCTTAGTATTCTGGATAGAGTAAGAAACAACAAAAAAAGCTGACGTGTTCTGATGTGGCCATCCACTTGACTTTACCATACACTCTGGCTCCTCTCTTATATTTAATATTTAATAAAATTATTTATAATCATGTAGGGGTGGGGGGTTAGTTTTTGCATTTTTAGAGTCCTGGGGGCCCACTGATTATGTATACAAAATTTGGTTGAGTTTGGTACAAGAGCCTAGATTTTCATCTTTTGACCATACACCCCCCCCCCCCCCATTTATGGCAGTTAGTTTTTGCGTTTTTAGACATCTGGATCCCACTGATTATGTATACAAAATTTGGTTGAGTTTGCTCAAATGGCCTAGATTTTTACACCCCCCCTCCACCCCCCTTAATTTTAAGTCGATATGTACCAAAATCTAATCAGCTCTTAATCTCAATGGACCAAAACTACGTGTGAAATTTGCTTTTGATATTCACACTAGTTTTTGAGCTAGGTCGTCCACAAAAATTTGGTAATACACAGACTAACTAACAGACTAACTAAGAGACATTTTGACAAAACAATTATTATCTCGAAAAATATAATTTTTTCGATGTTCACTTATTAGAGCTTTTTTGTAGAACGAAATGCCATGGTTTCGCTCAATTTTTTAATCAAAATAGTTTCAGCCGTTTTTTAGATATTTCGAAAAAAAAGAAAAAAAAACACTTTTTTCATGCACGATTACAATACTTGACCATACCCTGTATGGTAAAGTAAAAAGGTAACAAAATGCGGTTTCTGATATCTTGTATAGGGGATAAAGGGACGATGTCAGAGGTGGCATTAATATGTCTTAAGAATGGCTGAAAAGATACTAGCGAAGCAAATACTTTTATCAAAGCCCATAAGAAGCAAATTATATGGACGGCTATTTAAAAGTTGGGTGAATACTTGAAAATATTCTGGGTAAAACAGAAAGGATCCTTAAAGGAGAAAAAGAAAAATGAAAAGAATTAAACTCCATTTTAGGAATTTTAATTAATTTATTTATTAATTAAGATTAATGTTTGATGAATGTTAATTATTCTAGATTGTGTTTGTTTTGTACCATGAAAGAAGATAAGATAGAAAAACACATTTAATTTATAAGGAATAAATCAAAGAAAAATAATATATCTTTTGCTTGATGTAAATAAGTATAGATATAATATATTCAGGTGGCCCTTTTATATTTTGACTTTTGAATTTTTTCCAAGGTGTCCCAGAATGATTCCAGTTAAATGAAACATACATAAAAGACAGTCATATGACATACAGGCAAATATGAAGAGTGATCACCATCGTCTTGAGAAAATAAACGCCAAGCCAAGAAGAATATCGTGTGCAAACAATATACTTATCTGCTCTGATGAAAATGATCTTTGTGAAAAAAAGTATAGTTGTGAAACAAAACATTAATCAATGGTTAAAGCCATAAAAATTATAGGACAAATTAAAAAAGAAGCTTTTAAAATAGGTACATAAAAAAGGAGAAAAAGAAATTAAAACCAGTTAAAATATAAATGTCTTGAGAGAATGATTAATGAACAACATGAAAATTTCAAAAACTTTCGTTTTTTTATGGGTTTTTTTTCTATTGACAGCCCATATGGAATCAACTGGTGTGTTCACCACACGACTTTCACGTTTTCATTTATTTGAAGTATCGCGACACTAAAAATTTACACCCACTTCCTTTATTTCGTTTTTTTTTTTGATTTTCTCAAAAACGGCAATAACCATATTTTAAAAAATTAGTGTATTTATAAAGTGTCATGAGTTAAAAGTTACGTAAAAGTTTTAATCCGATTGAATTAAAGGAAGGGGTTTTAAATTAGGAGTGTCGTAAAATAAATAGTTTAATCCTTCATATCTCGTCTTCGGAAAGTCGCAGAGCCTTGAAATTTGAAACTTAAGCTATCTAGAGACTACAAGAAGTATAACAAGATTTTGGATAAAATAGAAAAGCCGGAAGTTGATGTTTACGTACGTAAGAATTTACCCCCACCCCTTGCCTTTCGCAACCATAAGTCTCAGAGATACGAAATTCGAAACTTAA
>JALMQS010000426.1:409750-534183 GCA_024734495.1 Forficula auricularia
CCCCCCCCCCCCCTGCGTTTCTCAGAGATACGAAATTCTATACATAAGCTTGATATAGGCTAGAAGGAGTACATCAAGCTTTTGGTTGAAATCGGAAGACCGGATGTAGACATTTACATGAAAGATTTTTCGTTTTTTTTTATTTTCTCAAAAATGGCCCCAACGATTTTTTTAAAAATTACTGTATTTGTCAAGTGTCAAGACATTAATTAATTTTGGGGGGTCATGTACCTGGGGGCTTCCGACCCCCCTCTTGTGAAAATTTTTAAAATTATGGGCTTCAAAAGTAATTTTTAGAGGCTTTTTAGAGTTTTTAGATGAAGGGTGCCCCTTAGTATGAAAGTGAAAATGTTTATTGAAATCCTAGTCATCAACCAAATTCTATTTTTTTGATTCAAAAAATAATCTAGCCAATTCATTGGGCTTGAATTTTTATTGAATAATATTTTGCGTTCCCATAACTCATAAACTATTGATTTTAGACATTTATTTATCTAAAACCTCTTAAAAGCCTTTAAAAAAATACTTTTGAAGCCCATAATTTTAAAAATATTCGTGTGAGGGGGACTGGAATCCCCCAGGTACATTACTCCCTAAATTTAAATTCTGGATTCGCCACTGCACTCAACTTCAATTCAAACGGTCAAGTCGTTCCAGAGATATAACTTATTTAGTAAAATAAACAACAAATTATTATAATGACCTTTATTAAAGTAACATTAAATTTCTAGCAACAAATCTTATATGGATGAAATCTCTAAAATCAATGGTTTTCCAGTTATAAGAATATACATATTTTTCAATACGTGTATAAGAATAGAAGCCCAATGAATTATCCAAACAATTAGATTGAGGAAATACTTTCTAGGCATTCTGATCTTGGTCAAAAGACTTATATTATTCCACCACGTTAAATATATCTGAAGGATGTGTTGCTCATTAGCCAAAAACAGCGACTTATTAATAACATTATAGTAGTTGAAATCATTAATAAAATTCAGATCTTTAGAAATTAAATTTCTTCTGAAACGTTGGAAATTATTGTTCAATTGATTCCAAATTGAGCAAATTCACAACCTTTATATCGGATGATGAAACTACTATGCGTACCTGAGCTATTCAACACATAAGATCACCTGGTTAAGAGAGAATGGTGTAGGTTCTAGGTGAAACATTATTAATAAAGTAAAAAAGAAAATTTAAAAATATAAACTACTAGGTAGGTTTCACAAAATAAAAGATAAAATGTTTATTAGCATGACTCTATATTTATTTCGGGGTACGAGCCTATCTTCAGGGGTTCAGAGGGAACTCCTGAAGATGGGCTTGTACTAGTCATGCCCCGAAATATATATAGTAATGCTAATTATCAATTTGTCTTTTATTTTGTGAAAACTACATAGTAGTTTATATTTTTAAATTTTCCTTTTACTTCATAAGATCATCTCGAACAAGCGCTTTCGCCAAATATTTTATCCCAATGACCTCCAGAGACTGGAACTCGCTCCCAGCCACCGTCTTCCCCGCGACTTATAACCTTCAGCTGTTTAAGACCCGTATTCACAGATACATTCGACCCCTACCCAGCCCAAAAATCCCCTCTTCTTCTTCTTCTTTTCAAGATGGAGGGGGCCAACCCAGGCCTTTAGGGGATGCACCCTTTTGGTGTAACTCCTTCTCTCATCATTTTCATTAAAAAAATAAAAAAAAAAAAATAAGATCATCTACATATTAGCTGCTGGTAATATTTTCCAAAAGAGCTGCGTCTCAAAAAATACCCAATTGCTCGGAGCGTGAATTGGAACTTGGGTTCGACTCTCGAGGAGATTAAATCATTTTTTTTTTTTTAAATTAATGAGTTAATCAACAAATCTTCTTGTAGAAGATAATGGATTCTCCGAAGGTTTGGATTGAGAAGTTTTTTGATATTTTTACATTTTTTATGATATCTTGTCTTCAATATCTCAAAATTGTAAATCGTATTTATTTCCTGTAGTATTTTTCAAATACCTGGAACCGAGGGGTGAACCGCGACCTAATATCGTTTTTGAGTGAGTTAACATTTAAGAAATGTGAGAAAGTGATTTTTATATATATGTAGATAAGAAAAGAATCACATCTTTGACATATCAATATTGTTATTGTTATTGTTTGTTTTTTATAAGTAGACCATAAAAGGGATTTTTCCAAATTCCAATCAAATATTTAAAAAAAAAAAAAAAATCATTCAATAAAAGATTTTGAATAATTTTTTTATAATTTTAATTTTGGTGGTTTTGTAAATATTTTAAGTATAAAAAAATAATGGTGGACGTTTTTAAGTGATTTTTATAATTTCATTCAAATACTTAAATTAAAAATATGAAAAAATTCCACAAATTCCCTTATGTAATCCTCATCAACGACAAACAAAATTTGATATCTCAAGTATTTTGGAAGATATAATCGTCGCTTTCTTAGTAAAATAAGCTGTCAAATCATATCATTTTTTTTGACGAATCCAGAGAAGTAAGTACTGTCGTCCCCCTAATAGAAAACAACAAGGGGTGAACCGCGACCTAATATCGTGTACACCAACTTCCACTTCCATTTTCATTTCCAAGTAGAAGACAATAGATGAAGGGGCATTATCTAATGAATTCCAAAATAATTCCACATAATTCCAAAGACCTGTACACCTAATTCCAATAGCAGTTCACCCCTCCCCTTGAAATGATCCATTTTCAAAAGAAAACGAATACTTTCCTGCTCACTCGGCTGATGATTTATACCCTGGCTGTCATGGAATCTTCATTCCGACCTGTTTTCTTACTAGTCAGTCTCAGTCTCGCTAACAGCAGCCTAACTGGCTAAAGCAATTCTCTGATTTCTTCACCTTCAACTTTTAAGGAGTCATTGATTTATAGCATCTCGTAGCTCGTTTAACTCTCCAATAATAAACCGAGAAAGCAATCCAATTGTTTGAAATTGATTTCACGAAGTAAAAGTCATTTCCAATTTTTATTATTCAACTCTTGTTCGATTCATTGTCCTGGTATTTGGTATATTACAAAAATAAAATTGAAGTAATTTTTTACTAAATGTAGCTTGCGACTGGTACGGGCTGTTTTTTTTTTTAGCGTGGCAATAAATTTTCTCTTCATTTTTCATTATTTACTACGCATTTAATAGAAGAGTGCTATAAATTGCTTTTTGAATTTTGGTTACTGGTTTTAACCATTGCCTAATCAACGATCGGAAAGAAATCGTGACAACCTTGAGGTTGAAAATTGAGCTCTCGCTTCGGGTTTTCTTACTGTTCATTATATACGATATAGAATTTTTTTAATAAGAAAATGAATAGCTTGCTTATTAGTATAATTAATGTATATGCTTGCTGCTTCTCAAAGTTCTCTTTTCATGGACCTAAGTTTTCATATTTCTATTTACATTTGAGTAAATGGAAGTATTAGAATTTGTGCTTTAATCTATTTAGAAAGTAGATAATATCTAAGCTTCTATAATCTATATCTAGATCAGTGGCGTGCGGTCTACGGATGCTGTGGATGCTGAGCATCCCTAAAAAATCATTAAGACTATTGCCATACTGTGTTACAAAAAATCTAATGTTAAATTTGAAAAATAACACAAAATTCTGCGTTTATCGATGAATTTTACAAAAAATGAGTTTGTGTGTATGTTTTCTATACTTGTCGACAAATAATTACCTAAGTTTTTCATTTGGAATGATCCTAGTCGGCTGATGCGGCTGAGAATCTTAGAAAGCTGTATGCTAGGGTTCGCTTATGTATTTTTGATAGGGTTTCTTTTTTTCAGCAGACATACCGTGAACTTTGAAACATACGCTGTATTTCAAAAGACTAGGTATACTATGTTTTGTAAATAATCGATGTCCTATCGTAATTTTATTTAATTCAACCAATTCAGTGTTACAAAAAATCTAATGTTAAATTTGAAAAATAACACACAATTCTGCTTTTATGGATGAATTTTTAAAAAAATGAGTTTGGGTGTATGTTTTCTATACTTGTCGAAAGATAATTACAGAAGTTTTTCATTTGGAATGATCCTAGCCAGCTGATGCGGCTGAGAATCTTGGAAAGCTGTATGGTAGGGTTCGCTTATGTATTTTTGATAGGGTTTCTTTTTTTCAGTAGACATACCGTGGACCTTGAAACTTACGCTGTATTTCAAAAAACTAGGAATACCATGTTGTAAATAATCGATGTCCCATCGTAATTTTATTTAATTCAACCAATTCAAAACTCTTCTCTCATTAGTTCGTTTCGAAGTTTCCACACCTAAGCGAAAAATAAAAAATCGAAGTGCTATATTTTGGACAGTATCCTCTGGTTGAAATGTCACCGCCCGCTACTGATCTAGATACACTCTGTTTAAAAGTATCTACTAGTATATTTATTATCTAGTTGCGACAAATGTGTATCTTTCATGTAAACTCAAATTGCAGATACTAGATAATTTTATTTTTATATATTCTGCTAATATAATATAGGTAATATATAGCATTAGCTAAATTATAATATTCATTATATAAAATATTTAAATGTACATATAATATTCATTATATAAAAATAGTTTACTTTTTAATATATAAATGGGAAGAAAGTATAAATTAAATAGTAATTAAATTCTAATTTGGCCTATCGAATATAAATAAATAATAATGAGATTAAATTGAAAGTTTTTGCCGAGAGTAGCAGAATTTTTATATATTGAAGGAGACAATAAAAGAGTGTGTCTTCTGCTGGAATTATAAATTGTAATAGACTGATGAAGAGGGCAAAGCCCTCGAAACTATAGTCTCGTTATAAATAAATAAAATTTATAATTCCAGCAGAAGACACACTCTTTTATTGTCTCCTTGAATGAGATTGATTATGACCTTCTATAAGGGTTAATTTTTTAATTATATAGAAAATTACAATACTTGACCATACCCTGTATGATAAAGTAAAAATTTATATAAACTCATTCCATTGATCTCTGGCACATTATAAATTTACATGAATCTACAATTCTTATTTTTGACAAGGCTAGGTTCAATCACATATGTGCCCATAATTATGAAAGTGATCTAAGTCAGTGATTTTTAGTTTCGAGATATTTAAAGTTTTATAAAATAAACAAGATTTGTGATTCTGTATAATGTGACAACTAGAAATCCACTTAAAGGTTCAATTTTATGCGATTTTTCAAAACCGACATCTTATTACTGAACTTTTTAAATGGACGGAAAATAAAATATGGAAAATCTAATTTTTTTAATTTTTTGATTTAGTCCACTTTCATAATTATGGGCACATATGTGTACCGCATTGTGTGTATATCTGTAAGTTTAAACAACCAACTTGGTCAACTTGTAATAATATAATAATAAGAATACACATATATTAATGTTAACATCTATTTGTAAATTTTGTAGCCCAATTAACTGAAGGTGTCCAAATAAATTCAGGCCGAAACGTTTGATTCAGGGTGTTTTATTGAATCCAGCGCATCCAACTTTGGCTGATGCCTCCTCCTCCATCTAATAGAGTTCCATCACAGCCACGAACTCTAACATGTAACATCAAATATACATAACAAATAATAAATTCATTGATATCAATATTCAATTTGAATCTGGGTATGTTTCAATGAGGGACTTTCAAATAAGAAAAGAAATTCGTTCTTCTTAATCTTCTAATTAGACAGACATGTTTGTTCTTCCAACTTGTTTCAGATGTCGGGATCGTAGCTCTCCTTCCCACTTATGTTTGGTCTGCCTCTGATTTTGAACCCCCTCTTGACGGTTATGCAGAATGAACTTCGGAAGACTAGCTTTCCTAATTATCAGCCCAGTTTCGCCTTCATACATTAACCCATTCAACTATATCTTTTATCCAGCTTCGCTTCCTTAGTTTTTCATTGTAGATTCTGTCGCGAAACGTCTTCCCGTATATGGTAATTTTCATTTTGGTTGTTCGGAGTAATAACTATATACCCCCTTGCATTGACACAATAGGTAATATTTAACTTAGAGATAAAAATGAGTAATATTTACCTAATGAGAAAGAGGGGTTGTTTTTTGCCAGTTCTTTAATACGTTCATTAAAACTTTTGAAATTTGTACGCCGTTTGATTCCCCCCTTTGGGGGGAGGAATTCCATCCCAGTTAGGAAACTTTGATTCAATGCAGTAATATAAATACAATATAAAAATTATGTAGAATTTTATTCTTCGCTCCTTTCAATGTAAAATGCTTTTGAAAATAAAGATTCATTTTCGCCTTGAGAAAGACGTTTTCCCGTCAGAATTTTTCGATAAACTGGCGGGCGAGCAGCAGGGACACGCCCCTTTTATAAAGAAGCCAGCGCGCGAAAAATTATACATACGTCACCTAAAACGCGGGAATAATTAACCAATCAGCTTAATTGCTAATTAGAGCAAGGGTTATAAAAGAAGCCAGTTCCTCGAAGCGAATTCAGTTGTTGTCATTTAGTTGTCATGTGTGAGTTGTCACTTGTTGAAACTTATTGAATGAGGCAGCTCTCCGGGGTGACTGATTACCTTGAAACGATTTGGAACGAAACGGCTTGTGTCGAAGAAGTAATTTGTATACACGTTCTGTAACGAAGAAGCAATAAATGCGGGCCTTGTGCCATTATTTCATCAAAAGCATGTTTCCAATTGCCTCTGGCAAGTTCGTATTTTTAAAAATCATAATTTTAACTGCCTAGTGCAAATTCTTATTTAAAAAGCATTTTTCTGGCTTTAACGCGGCCAATAGAGATTATAATCTCTGAAGATTACCTCCCATCCAAGCCCGGCTCATATCTTTCCAACTAACCCTTCGAGCCAAACATAATAAAAATCATCAATCATCTTAATCATTTCCTATAATTATATATACTATATAATGAGATGTAAATAAATATAAAGTAATTTTTGATATATCCAGAAAATTTGAAGAAATTCGGTACACCCGATTTGAAGAAATAAGTAAAAAATCACAGAAAAGACATCAAGAGCATTTAGAGAATAGTCATTTGAAAATTTAACTCCTATTTATTTATATTTATTTTTTTAGAATTTAAATGTATTATTCAATTATTATATAATTTTTTTTGAGCGCCCACAAAAAAATAAAATCAAACTGCGGCGCCTATGGTCGAAATCATATGAGGTTGTCATCTACTACATAGATGAAATAAGAGTCATGTGGATGGCCATACCAGCATATTATTACAGTGGAGCCTCGATAATCCGGACGTCAAAAATTCGAACTGTCGATAATCAGGATTCAATTCCGTTGAAAAAAAAGTTGAAGTGAATACTTACATACATATTTATCAAACAAATGCGTTGAAGCAAACCACTACTACAGTTCAAAAATCAATAACATATTTTTTTAAGAGCTCTAATAATGTATAAACTGTTCAGTATTCTGTAAATACATATGTATGTACATATTGCACATTACATATGTATGTATATTCTTTCATTAAAATACATTATAAGTTCATATTAATTAATGGTTTTATTTATCTGCTCCAATTATTTAACTACTAAAGTGAATTATTAACGGTTTTAGCAAGTTTTCTTTTTGTTATCAACTCAAACGACCTTTTTACTTTGACGTTTATATTCAGAGAATATAATGGGGAAGTATTGCGATGGCCTGTCTGGGTCCTGACTATTTGAGAGCTTGCATCTCAGAGATGAAAAAAGTTAATTTCATTTTGTAACTTCCAGGTGGAAGGAATCGATGCCCTTAATAGTTGGAAATCGGGTTTAGGATATAAAACCGGAAATTGTGGTCCCCAAAGGCCAAAAAGGGGCCAAAAATCCATTGGTCAGTGAGTACGTGAGCCGCGACATTCCTACTTTACACCCCCTTCCTTTAATTCAATTGGATTAAAAATTTGACACAACTAATGACTCATGACACTTGATAAATACATTAATTTTTAAAAAAATCGTTATTGCCGTTTTTGAGAAAATCTAAAAAAACGAAAAATCTTTCATGTAAATGCCCCTCCCGGTTTTCCGATTTCAACCAAAAGCTTGATGTACTCCTTGACTCCTTCTAGCCTATATCAAGCTTAAGTTTCGAATTTCGTATCTATGAGACTTATGGTTGCGAAACGCAGGGGGTACATTCTTACGTACGTAAACATCAACTTCCTGTTTTTCTATTTTAGCCAAAATCTTGTTATATTTCTTGTAGCCTCTAGATAGCTTAAGTTTCAATTTTCAAGGCTCTGCGACTTTCCGAAGACGAGATATGAACGATTAAAATATTTATTTTACGACACTCCTAATTTACAACCCCTTCCTTTAATTCAATCGGATTAAAAATTTGAGACAACTAATAATTCATGACACTTGATAAATACACTAATTTTTAAAAAAATCGTTTGAGTCATTTTTGAGAAAATAAAAAAAAACGAAATAAAGGAAGGGGGTGTAAATTAGTAGTGTCGCGATGACTTCAAATAAATGAATATGTGAAAGTCCTGTGGTGAAAACACCAGTTGATTTTTTTTCGAAATTCCTGACATTTTTTATAATCTGGACAGGTCTGGTCACAATTAATCCGGATTATCGACGCTCTGCTGTATATTGTTTTAATAGCTTAAGATCTATATAAAAAATGTCCAACCTCCGTAGTCCGGGGTGGACACTTGCTTCGTGAAAAGAAGGAAAATAGAAAGAAATTACAAAGATTGAGTCGGTGTTGAAGGTACCCGTGGATGCAGCTCTTGTAAGAGTGAAGGTTAAATGTCGCGGAAAAAATCGAAAGAGAGTTTTACTCTTTAGAAGTCATAGAGATAAACGAGTTGGCTAGTATCAAATTTTATCGGGAATGGGTGTTGATTGTGAAATCGTGTGTTTCAGACAAATATTTCTAAATAAAACTAATCTATCTTTACGACTTTGGATTCAAAAGGTAAATTTTCATTGGAATAAATGATTCAATCTGGAATGAATTTATTTTTTCGGTAGTAAACCATCAGCTGATGTGGTTTGAAAAAAAAAGAAAAATCCTCTGCAATTTATTATACACTGATCTTTCGACTAATCATCTGAATCACCTGCTGCTGGTTATTATCTCATTTCACTAATTTATGTTTAAAGCATTTCACTATACACATCTCCGATCAATATTCTAGAATATATATTAAAACATTAGCCTCTTAAAAAAAAAATACAGACGAATTATTTCTTTTCAGATGACGTGAGGAGCAATTTGATTTATTATAGACGATTTGCTTTTGTCGAAGGGGCATTTTCCAATTCAAATGGAGGCTTTTCAATGAATTTTTTACAGTCTACAATTGGACGGTATGGGCCCCCTATGGAGAATTTATAGACTATTTTTCTTAGGTTTCAGTTCAATACACAATTTATTGAAGACGTGAGGGACTACTCTCATACCATATAGCTAAGATTTAGTACTTTGAATTTGAAATGACCACATCAAATTATGAAAAGATATGTGAATAATTAGATCAAAATATTTTTCATGTCTAAATTAGTAGAATTGTTGAGTTTATATGACCAAATTACAGAGGGTATGATTGCAAATAAATATACAAACATATCACATATAGGTAGTTATATATTATAAACGAATTACTAAACACATATACATATAGACAGGATGATTAACAACCAGTGTAAAGAAAATTGGAGTGTCGGGGAGGGGTCATTTTAAGCAAAAAACTTTATAGGAACACATGTCCTATTTCAATACCTTATACCTACAGATGGTTAAAATTTTATTTAGAAATACTTGTATGCAGATACATTTAATAACTATATAACAATGAAAACAGAACACTAAAAATATTAATGGCTATTTTGATAACAAAATTAATTCTCCCATAAACTGTTCAAAATGAGCTCCTGGAGATCAAATGCACACCTGACACCTGTGGGAGTCAATGAGCTATAATCTCGTACTATATTATTATTGCATACGAGTATTTCTAAATAAAATTTGACCAACCCTATTTCTGTAATGGATTGAAATAAGACCTATGTTCATATAACATTTTTTTCTTTAAAATGCCCCCCCCCCCCCCCCAACAATACTACAATTTTTTGTTCTGGTTGTGAATAACTTATGTAGGTAAATACATTTATATAATTTTAATTGCTTGAGTCTATTGTTTCGAATCGATGTCTTGGATAGTGTATACCGGGTGAGTTTTTTATCTTGAGACAATCTTATAACTCAAAAACAGTGCATTATATGGAAAAAAGTTTCAAATAAAAGTTTATTTATATCGAAGGGGAAACTAAACTACACTATTGTTTGTTGACCTAGAACAAGCTTTCAAGGGTATTTCGAGGTCAACTTCTGTTTTTTTAAATGAAAACCTATATGTTTCTGTACATATTCTGGATCTACAAAAAGAACTGAACAACTTTTATTCGAACTATTTTTTTATATGACATCAAATAAAAAAAATATTAAATTAATTAGATCTCAAAAAAAATCTCAATAATTATTTTTAACAATTATTTAACTTAATTATCAAATAATAATGATCAAATAATTAATTATTAAATAAATAATTATTAAATCGAAAAGTCACAACAATGAAAAATTAAGTGTTTATAATGAAATTAAAAACTTCATTATACACAAATTTAAGAGATTGTTTTCTACTTAATAGAACTACTTAAAATTTTTGAGTTTAAAAAAGTTTATTTTTCGTGAGAATCCAGTATATATTGTATTAACATAATAAAAATGGGGCATTTTTTGCTGAAGAAAGAAATTAAATGGTCTTAATTTATGGTGAATGTGGAAGAAATGTTATGGGGCTGCCATTGAAATGGATGCCGAGCGTTTTCCTGATAGGAATACAACCTCCCAAGCTTCTCATTTTATCGTGTTGTAAATCTGTTAAAAAACAAAAGAAATTGAACTGGAATTCATCTAGAACTAGAAGACTTGGCATACACTCTGGAATGTTTCAGAACAGTGTCGCAAAATTAAATTATTAATTATTATTAAATTATTTATTTAATAATTAAATATTTCGATCATTATTATTCGATAATTAAGTTGAATGATTGTTAAAAATAATTATTAAGATTTTTTGAGATCTAATTGATTCATGTAGACGGTTTATTTGATGTCGTATAAAAAAATAGTTCTAAAGAAAAAGCTGAAATAGCTTTTTCTAGATTAAGAATATGTAAAGAAACATATAGGTTTCTATTTAAAAATAGAACTTGACCTCGATATGGCCCTTGAAAGCTTGTTCCAAGTCGAGAAACAATAACGTATTTCAGTTTCCCTATATAAATAAACTTTTATTTGAAACTTTTACTTTATCCAATGAAGCATGGGAGAAAGTATTGGAATCGCTCTCGCGGCAAGCGTGGCTTCAAAGGGTCCTCAGGTAAAGACTACGGAACTCCATGGACTCAATTAAAGTCACAAATTGTAGTATTCAATTAGGTTGAATTTTAGCACGTGACGGTTTTGCCAAAAATTACATGGGGTCTCGCCGAGAGGCCAAAAAGTGCGATTTTTTCATTTAGTGCGTGCGTATGGATGTATGGATGGATGTATGGATGGATGGATGGATGTACTTTATTTCAGTGTCTTTGGTTTTTTCTAAATATCTTGAAAATGACTTAACCAATTTTGATGAAATTTAATATCCTAATTAAGTACCTTGGGGACCACAAAAAAGGTTAAATAAAGTTTTTAGTAAAATTATATTTAAAGTACTTTACCAAGAACATATTATATTTCAAATGAATTTGGATAAAGTTTAGCAACGATCCGTTGCAGTTTATTTCATATAATGCACTGTTTTTGAGTTATAAGACTGTCTCACAAAAAACTCACCTGTATATCGATCATTCACTTCTACGAGTAGAGTGTATAGGCATTTATTTGTATCAAGAAGAGTGAAACTCTCTTTGATTTTACCTCATAAATATATTTTGGATATAAGAATCTAAAAGAGGGATCCAAAAAATGTTACAAACAGTTACATATGATTTGAGGAGTTGTCAATTTACTGAGATGGTTAAAAAAACTTTTATCTAACAAGGCATCTTGAAAAATTTCGGATTTTTTCAAATAAATATCAAAATTTATATTTTTTATTTAAACTTTAATTTTTAAATACATGTAGAATTATTTTTAAACAATATCATAATGAATAAAGTTATTTTTTTTTTTTAGATTATTTAAAGTTAATTGAAAATGCGAATTTTTCAAGTGTTCACTGAAGCACAGTATAGTAAGTGGTAATAAAAATTATTAATTTAATTTTTAGGATCTAAATCTCATGAATAAATAAAATAATGAGAAATCAGATTTTTTAAATAAAACCTGATATTTGTTTCAGTCTAGGTTTCATCTCGTTCTTTCGTTTCGACAGAGAAAATTTCAAATACATATTATAAACAAGGGCGGATCCAGGGGGGGGGCAATTTGTAACCCCCCCCCCCGCTTGGATAATTTGGATCGCGACACACTTTCGAGATAAAAAGTAGATCTTATATACATCGGGCACCTTATATGCATTCCCCCCCCCCATAAAAAAAATTCCTGGATCCGCCCTTGATTATAAACCATCAAATCTTCAATTATAATTACATCTCAATTGAATTAATAATAAATATTTTCAAATTATCGACTATTAAAAATTGTTATTATAATTTTGATTAGTTATGTCCATCGATTAAATTATTAAAGTTGGTATCGGGAAATAAGGACTATATTTTTATGCAAATAATTTATATTTTATTGCCAACGTTTCACCAACTTTGTTGACGTCTTCAGGGCTCAAATAGTTTTCTTCCTTGCATATTTGTCATTTTTATAATTCTTTCTTAGTATACATAGCAAGGCAAGTCATTGACATCAATCAGATTGAAAATTTTTTAAAACTTCAATTTAAAATTTTCAATCTGATTGATGTCTGTTTAAAAATTAAGTGGGAGATAAATTTAACCTAATTTATCGAACGGAGAATTTACCACTGCACGAAGCCCCTAAAAACTTAGTAAATTGGATATTGAATTGTATCTAACTTTCTGAGACTTGGCTCGTGATCCCGGCTTCTTTCCTTCTACTCTATTCTCTTCACGATGAAGGGGCCATCCCATACAGGCCTTTAGGGGATGCACCTTCTGGTGTATCTCCTTCTCACATCAATACCTCATATGTAAAAAAAAAAAAAGTGATCTCTGCTACGTTTGCCAAGAATGAGTTGCAAAAATGACAAATATGCAAGGAAGATGACTATTTTTGAGCCCTGAAAGAAGTCTAACAAAGTTGGTGAAACGTTGGCAATAAAATATAAATTATTTGCATAAAAATATAGTCCTTATTTCCCGATACCCTTTACTAGTTGTTATTATATTACCTACCCTATTAAATTAACTACCGTCGATTTTTTAAACTTCTTCATTTTTGTATATATTTTGGAGCTTGTAGAAGTGTTAGTAAATCGGGAAGAAAGGTAGCCTGAAACAAATATTGTTTTTACTTAAAAAAATCCAATTTGCCACTATCTTGATTTACTATTAATTCATTTTTGATTTTCCGAAAAGGTTGCTGAATTTATTTGAGGGTGGATCGACGAGTCGAGAGAGCCAGACTTCTATTAAACAACAACAACAAACACCACTACAAGAACAACAAGTGGCGTTTGTTGCTTGTTGGCGGATGTCAGCCGCAGAGGGCCAAGTCCGCCCACGCAATTTGGAGACCCCTCAAGGGCTCCACCCCTGCCACCTCCAAATGCCCTTTGAGCAATCGCCCTGCTATTGAAATCGCAGATGATCCGCCATATGCCGATCAACAATTCCAAACATATTACTTAGATTTCCTATGTCTAAGTGGAAACGTCAAGAAAGTTTCACCCTCGCTTTTGGGCTAGAAAATAAGATTCTTACAATCATCAAATCAAAAAAATAAATATTGTATTTTTTTTAAATCACTTACAGTAACATTTGTATTAGATGAAATATGTCTGTTTCAGGATTCGCTGAAATAAACTGAATTCGAAAACGTAAAAGCCAGATGGTTTAGTAAATCAAATTTAATTGAATGTGTTCATGTGCATATTTCATACTTTACAATGTTCAAGTTCTTTATTTAATTATTATTACCCAAACCAATGTCTTTTAACAAATTAAAGTAAATGAAGATAAATTGGAGAAAAAAATAAAAACTTTTTTCAAGACTTAGCACGCTTCACTTAATAAACTATTCAAAATTTATTTTTTGATTTAATTAACTATCTAAATTATTAAATTTCCCAATTTTAATATAGCTATAATAATTTTTGTAATCAGCCATTAGTAGGTTTCAAAATAAAGAACAAATAATTAATCAAATGAAATTGAAAAAAACACATTAATTTGTTTATTTTTTTATCGTAATAAAACATTAAATATCAATAAAATCATTTAAAAAAAAAGTCTTCTGCAATTTCGAACCGTAAGTTGTGAAGCTAAAAAATCCAAAATCGAATCAGTCTATGCTTTAGAAATATGTATATTTTGACACCAGAACGAACTTTCTATAGATCCTGTCTTATCGTGGGTATACTCAGACAAAAAAGAATTATGGTTAAAAATGATTATTCCCCAAATTTCAGGCATTTTTATCTACAATGACCAAACAGAATTGATTGAATTTACTAGGTAAGCTCTCCACAAATTTTGCTGATTTAAGTTACAGCTAGAAAACTGAAACTAGACATACAAGTCGAGCTTATTAATATCATCTCATTAAAGCTCATGAACTACAGCCGTTCAAAAGCTTTCTAGATTACGATACAATTTTATTCAGACTTCCTGCATTTTCACCTAAAAATTCTCTAGTTATAAAGCACAAAATCTAATTAGTTCTTTGAAATAACAATTTAAACAATTTGGCACCAGAATAAACTTTCTACGAGCCTCCAATTTTGAGCTATCTGGGTATCGAAATCCAGAAAAATAGAAGAAACAAAAGTTTTTTTAATCATTTGGAAATCCTCTTTATTTTCTAATCACTTAAGTTTAAATTTTGGATGTGAAACGGATGGCTGGTAAACTATACGGCTTATTTTGAGAAACGGTTCATCCTGCAATATTATTATATATAGATATATTATTATATAGTACATACTTTTACATATAAAATAAAATATAAATAATAAAAGTATTAATTGAAAAGTTTTTGTTTTGCCGAGAATAGTAGAGTTGTTGATTCACAAAGAGAAACAAAGAGGTTGTCCTCTGTTTGATGCAAATAAACATACACACATATATATCGAAATTATATATCTGTATATATATATTATTTATTTGTTTGAGACTATAAGTTTAGAAGACTTGGTCTTCATCATCAGTCTTTTTTAATTGTAAATATTATTTTTCATGGGGTCAATACCGTATGGATATTGACTCACATGAAAAATAATATTTATAATTGAAAAAGACTGATGATGAAGACCAAGTCTTCGAAACTATAGTCTCAAGCAAATAAATAATTAGTTATATACAGATATATAATTTCGATATATATGTGTGTATGTTTATTTGCATCAAGCAGAGGACAACCTCTTTGTTTCTCTTTGGTAATAAAGGTATCTTGTAAATGTATCTTGAGTTTCTATTAAGGTTAAACATTTAAAGTAAGTAGATAATATATACAAATTCTTAAAGATAAAGTATCTAGATTAATTATGGTTTGCTTGGATCTAGATTTATTAGAGCAGTGTAATGTTTGCACGAAAAAGCTAATAACATCTGATAAATAGGGAAGTTTTAGAAATTAATCCTGTTGATCAAGAATGGGCAATCTATTTCATTGCTTATTATTTTAAACAATAAAGTCAGATTATTATCCTATCACTCGAGAAGCCCCTTAGAGATAGACAACTGAACGTACTTACTAGGTGTACAAGTATGAAATGGGGATTTTTTTCTAAAAAACATGTTAAATTTGGAAGAATGATAAAAAGTGATTGATTCAAAGTATGGTCCATCGCTTGTTATACATTTTTCCCATCTTTCGAGAAATTTGTGAATACAAAGCCAGTAAAAAAACTTCCCCTTTTGCTGCGAACCATTCATCAAGCCATTTTTTCACCTCTTCGTACGAACCAAAGAGCTGCTCAGCAAGTGTGTGACCCATCGATGCAAACAAGAAAAAAGTAAAAAATATTCATTATCAATATCAATATCATTATCATTATCAATAATAATTGTAAAACTGTGATCCTTTCATGGAGAAAAGGGTCATTTTATGAGAATTTAATTAAGCAATAAGATTCTGGCTACCTGAAAGCGTTGCCGAAAGTGTGTGGGAACTTTGCAAAAGATGAGACGTGTTTGAACAGGAATTGGGAAAAAACGAATCAAATAAAAACTAGTTAAGTTGCAAATTTCATAGCTCTGTGTCTTTCTTATTTAGGCTGAAATAAAGATGCACACACACACACAAACACCACTGAGTTTACGTAGTACGTTCGGCTCTGATTTTATTCTTCAAAATTTAGCTTCTTTCTTTCGAGGCCATCGAATACTAACATTTAGAGTTGTTAAGAGTGAAATTATCTTTTAGTGCGCCTGCCTCCCGGGCGAGCCTAGAACTGAATTCACTCAAAAATTTCATTCAACGCTCATTAGGAATGTTTTGTAGGCCGAAACACCCTGGTTTTGCCTAATTTTTTATTCAAAATAATTTCAATTTTTTTGAGCTGTATGGTAAAGTAAAAAATTAAAAATTATTTCGGCTAGAAACGCTTTTTCAAATAATTCATAATAAACTTAATATAAAATAAATTGTTCATTTATGGCTATATTATAAATACATTTCAATAAAATTATTGAAAAAAATTGTTTTCTGCATATAAGGAAATTGTAGCTTGAAAATTTGAGAAATTATGTTCAGAGAAAGTCAATTTTAGATGATAATTCACATTTAATCTCTCTTTTGGCTAAAATATTAACTAATCGAATCAACCTTAAGAGAAAATTTGTAGAAATTTTTTAATTTATTTATTGTCACCGGGAACAAAGCCCATTTAGACAGCACATCAGTAAAGTGTTAGTAGGGTTAGTGAGGGAGTCGAGTTTTAGCCCGTCGAAATTTTATATGCTAGGCAGGCTCGAACCCGGGCCTCCCGCTTGAACATCGTCATCAACAATACGGAAGCGGGGCCGGCGCCTTATCCGGGTCGGCAAACCCGACTCCCCGTAGAAAATTTAATTCTCTACAAAAAAGGTCCTTTGAATAAAATCTCTCCGATTAATGGTTTTCAAGTCAAAGGGGTTTAAAGATTTATCAACATAAAAATTATAAGTCCAGATCCACTGCTTGATTGAATGAATAGGCAAAGTGGATTTTCCATTTCTCGGGTCACATCGGTTAAGAGTTAAACCGAACCGAACCGGACCGAACCGAACCGAGAGTCAGAACGCAATAGAAATCAATGCAAAATATAAATTTATATTTCCATGTTTTCTAATATAATAGAATTGAAAAAAAGGAAGACGATTCTAGAACAATTAAATGAAATGAATTAATTTTTATGATCAACCCTTCATCCCTTAAAGAAATTGACTACACTTAATGAAAAATTTCACAAAAAAAAATGATTTCTAGTGGATTCCAGAGCAATTTCAAATCATAAAGTGTAAATATAACCTGAATTAATTTTTCTAATAAATTCTTAATCCCCTACAGGGGGTAATCACCCTTAATATGAATTCCATTAAAAAATATATCTACAAAATTCTAGGGCAATTCTGTAAATCCTCAAGTACAAATATGGCCTCAATTAATTTTTCTTATCAACCCTTCTTCTTTAAACGGTATAACTACCCTTAATATAGAATTTAATTAATAAATGATTTTTAATACAAGATTCTAGAGCAATTCCAAAGATAGAATAATATATAAATATAATAACAACGATGACCTGATTTTATTTGCTTATTTAAGTGAAAACTAACCCAGAGGACTTTAAAAGAGATTCAATTATAAATTATAAACCCATCGTCAAAATGGAAATTTCGGATTTTGAAAGAAGGATGAAAAACTTTTGGCTCAGTTTATAAATTTAAAGTCCAACTTAAAGTGCACTAAAATAAGTGTCTCCTAATTCATTTTCTAGCATTTGATATTGGCTATTAATTTTATTTTTATTTTTTTTTTGAAATTTTCAGTTATACCAATAAATTTGTTTCATCTACACTCTGATTATGGTAGGGACGGATCGAAATATTGGCAAAAAATAATAAATCTATTTTATTTCAATTTTAATTATTTGCATGCAAATTAAAATCGTTATTTTTTTACTGAATTTAAGCTAATTTCAACTTTTCTTTTTTAAACTTGAAAAAATTACATCGAACGCCAAGTCTTTAAAGAGTTTTGATTTTTGCTTTAATAAAAGTTTATATAATATATAATTTATTTGTTAGAGACTCTAGTTTCGAAGGTTTGATCTTTAGCATGAGTCTGTTTAATTATATATATATATATATTATTTCTCATAGATTCAAATACCTGAATGGATGTAGAGAAATTGGTTATTGTTGTAATAGCAGCTGAAGTCACATAACAAAAGAATGGATCAACAACTCTGCTTCTACAAAATTTTTCCAAAAGAAACTATTAAGTAATAGAAGTAAGTAACTATACTACTTATTATTAAACTCAAACCACCTGATCCTTACAAGGAAGACTCTCTAGCTTTAGAAGTTCCGGTTCAAAAATGGAAAAAGAAAAAATTTTATTGAGATTTTAATGCGAAGGCATAAATAAACAATTTATATTTAGGTTTATTATTAATTACTACGGCAAATATAGGGACCCGAGTCTTGAAAAAGTTTTCACTTTTTTCTTAATTGACAAATGTGTGGGTGAATCCGATAGAGGAAAATGACTAAAAAGGGTTTGGATAGAATTATCTAACATCTTCCTTTATAGCGAAGGAAATGTAAGGATATGCCAAATACAAGTCAAGACCTGTTCAGACTATTAAAGATTCAATTTTAATTTCTATTATTCTAGGAATGGCCTTTTGCTCTTGGATTAAAATTATAATCGTTATAGAGAGAGCAAATATTAATTGGAACTTCAATAAAATTCGTGGCAATAATAGAAGAAAAAAATACTTGTTCTAACTGGTGAACATACTGAGTCGCGAAAAAACCTTTTACTTTTTTTCTTCATTTTTATCATTCAATAGAAAAATTAAATTCATAAAAATAATAAATTTATTTTTTAATTATCACTGATTACAAATACAAATCGTTCTTTTTACTGACTTTAAGCTAATTTTAACTTGTCTTTTTAAAACTCGTAAAAAATTACAGTCATGTTAATACAATTTACAAAAAATATTAAAATGAAATATAAATACAAATATTCATAATAGCCAATTAATTAAGTAGATTTATAATAATTAAGCCCAAAAATTCAAAATTGATGTCGAAGTAGAGTGGATCTTATTGGAATTAAAATAGACTTGAAAAAGTGCATTTGCAAGAGATGCCATACCAATACTTTACTTTTTCAATATGATAGTAATGAATCGCGTGTCTTTTAATGAACCTATTTTATAAAAAATGAGGCTCTTTATCTTTTAAATTTTCATGACGAAAAATTTCCTATTATCATTATTTGAGTTGAGGAAAGGCCCTATTCAATTGGATTTATTATTGGCAAGATCTAAGCGGCTTCCCCAGAAATCTCTTGCAGAAAAGGATACAACTCTTCGAGCGCTTAGGTGTTCTTTGGGTTGCAGCAATATTTACTTAGCGCTTTTGAAGGAGTGGGCATTTATGACCCTCAATATTGAGACAGAGGCGTCAATATGCTCGCGGGGCAAAGCCCGGGGTAATGTTTGGGAAAACAAATCAAATAACTTGCCGAGGGGCAACACGCCCACATCTAGATCCACCCCAAGCGATAATGCGTTTATATAAATGGCAATTCATAATAATGCTCTGCCGGAAAGGCGTGCGTCGGGGGTTGAAGAGGGTGAGAGAGACCGAACTGCTCTGGCCAGAAAAGCCAAGTTTTGTAAACCCATCCGATCTAAGTTCAAGTCCTACCATATATGCAATTTTAAAAACAGAAAAACAATTCGACCGAGAAAATTTTAAATACATATTAGAAAGCATCAAATCTTCAATTATAATTACATCTCAATAGAATTAATAATAAATATTTTCAAATTTAGAACTATTAAAAATTGTTATGAAAGATATTTTGCCGATGGTAATAGATTCAAATTTACTAGAAAATCATAAGATGATGTCATCTATTAAATCCGATGGAATGGAATATTTTTAATTATATGTCAGAGGGGTTGTTTTTCACCCCTCGGGAATCGAACCTGAGTGCCAGTAACAGCAATCCGGGCCATCTGGCTCACCTGCGAGATGCGAACCTCTCTGACATATGTAATCGCGTAAAATATTTTACTCAAAGATTGTTATCTTAATTTGTAAAATTTCGCGATATAGTGATATAGTGAATCTAAATTTAAACATATAGCCATGCCATATAATTTAAATAAAGGTCGTTGAGTGTTTCGAATTTTGAAGAGATTCAAAATTCGAATGGCAATGGAATGACTTTTCCTAATTTAATATGAAAGATCAACGACCTTATTAAATTATATGGCATGGCTATATGTTTAAATTTAGATTCACTATATCGCGAAATTTTACAAATTAAGATAACATTTTTTGAGTAAAATATTTTACGCGATTGCATATGTCAGAGAGGTTCGCATCCCGCAGGTGAGCCAGATGGCCAGCATTGCTGTTACTGGCACTCGGGTTCGATTTCCGAAGGGGTGAAAAACAACCCATCTGACATATAATTAAAAATATTCCATTCCATCGGATTATTCGGATTTAATAGATGACATCATCTTATGATTTTCTAGTAAAAATTGTTATTATAATTTTGATTAGTTATGTCCATCAAATAAATTATTGAAGTTGGTATCGGAAATAAGGACTACATTTTTTATGCAAATAATTTATATTTTATTGCCAACGTTTCACCAACTTTGTTGACTTATTCAGGGCTCAAATAGTTCTAGTCTTCCTTGTATATTTGTCATTTTTATAATTATTTCTTACTAAACATAGCAAGGCAGATAACTATTTGAGCCCTCAAGAAGTCAACAAATGAAACGTTGGCAATAAAATATAAATTATTTGCATTTAAAAATATAGTCCTTATTTCCCGATACCAACTTTAATAATTGTTATTATATTACCTACCCTATTAAATTAACTACCATCGATTGGAAGAAAGAACATTGCCTGCCTAGTTTAAGTAATTTAAATTAACATTAATATTAAAATTATTATTAAATTACTTTCTACAATGGTAAAATCCTTTCTTCTAGCTGGTAGCTTTGAACTTATAGTTTCCTGTTTCAGTCCACATTTATTATTTTACCAGTTTTCAAACAAAAAAATTCAACAATCTTGGGTTTTTCAATCTTCCCCTTATTATAACAACTTATTGTCTTTAATTATCTTAAATCAATTTCATACAAAAACCAATAGCTTTAACTACGCCCTCTCCTTTGCTGTTACTTTTGTTTGGGAGAATAGTAGACAAAGGGACCGGGACAGGGTGAAAACCGCTAGCATATCGGTTACTATTGAACAAGCTGGGTTTCTGTAGACTTTATTATTTATTCGTTGCCATTTGTATATATATATATATATATATATATATATATATATATATATATATCAATTCAAGCTTAGTCTAACGAGTGACCGGTAGGGGGAGATGAATCCCCCAGTGAGTCGAAAAAATAAAACAATTATAAAATAATTAATTTATATTGAGTGGATTTTGATGAGGCAGTTTAAAGTTCAAAAAAGAGAGATAATTATAACTATCTTTTTCATTCAAAATCGACGTTTCGGATTCCCTTTTTTTACTTTGGACTGCCTCATCAAAATCCACTCAATACACTTATCAGTCCTGCTCCAAAAACTTAACTAACTTTTTGCCTCTAAATAGCTTAAGTTTCAAATGTCAAGGCTCTGGGACTTTCCGAAGACGAGATATGAACGATTAAAATATTTATTTTGGGACATGACTAATTTACACCCCCTTCCTTTATTTCAATCGGATTAAAATCTATACACGGCTAATAACTCATGACACTTGATAAGTACACCAATTTTTAGCGAAATCGTTAAGAGCCGTTTTCGAGAAAATAAAAAAAAAACGAAAAATCTTTATTACTTAAATGTCCACTTATGGTGTTCCGATTTCAACCAACGTTAAACTCTTGATGATAGGCTCCGAAATATGTATAGAGAAAAATAAAAAATCTCCAAAAAATAATTAAAGAAATTTTTAAATTTTTTAAATTTTTATTTTTTTACTTGTGAAACACCACTATATAACCCATTAAAAAACTCCTGTATTTTAGCCAAAAATCTTGTGGTACATTTTTGTAGCCTCCTAGATAGCTTAAGTTTCAAATTTCAAGACTCTGCGACTTATACATATTTACAATGAATGTATAAATTTAAATAATATACGAGTTTATTTGTTAGAGACTATAGTTTCGAAGGTTTATCGTTCATCAATATTAGTTTTTTTAATTAGAAATATTCTATGTTATAATCTTATAATGTTATTTCTCACGGGCTTAAATACCAGATTGAATGTAGGTAAATCGTTTAGTTGTAATAGTAAGCTGGTCACTAAAAAAACATATATATTAGTTTTATATATATATATATATATATATATATATATATATATATATATTCAGTGTCGGCGGTCCATGGATGCTGTGAATAAAATTTCAAAACCTCAAGAGTATTTTCATACCGTGTTTACAAAAAAATCTAAATTTGAAAAATAACACAAAATTCAGCGTTTATCGATGAATTTTCAAAAAAGTTATTGTGTGTGATTCCTATATTTGTAAAAAATACAATTACAAAAATATTTCATTTGGAAAGCGGTAGTTCAAGTCATATGATCTTAGTCGGTTGAGAATCTTAGGTATGGTAGGGTCGCTTATGTATTCTCGATAGGGTTTCTTTTTTTCAGCAGAAATACCGTGGGCCTTGAAACTTACGCTATATTTCAAAAGACTAGGTATATTATGTTTTAAACAATTGGTGTTCCATAGTAATTTTATTTAATTCAACCACTTCAAAACTCTCCTCTCTTTAGTTCGTTTCGAAATTTCCCATGCGTAAGCGATAAATAAAATATAATTTTAAAAATTTAAGGGTTATATTTTGGATAGCATCCTCTGGTTGAAATGTCACCGCCCGCTACTGATATATATACCTATATAGGTTTATTTGCATCAATCAGAAGACAACCTCATTGATTTCTCCTTATGAATCATCAACTCTGTTACTCTCGGCAAATCAAATCATTTCAAAAATCTTTTAGTCTAAAAATATGGTTAATATTATTTCTTGAAATCAGGACATTAGGACATTAGTATATCCCTAGCAAATCTAACGGAACACCCTGAGGCGTTGAGAGGGAGGGCTGGGGTTGAAGTCCCGGCCTCAGAAGTGGTTCAAAAAAATATTTTTTTTTTTTTACAATGTTATAAATATTTATATTTATATAGAAAAATATATTTAACAAATATTTAATAAAAGAGGGTCACGATAAGATCCAAGACCGGGGCATGATTAAATTCTCGGCAGGGGCTCTAGGGATATCGGGACAATGGACCTAAAACTGGAGACAATACCGAGACTTATGGCAACCCTGTCTATACCTCCAGAATATCGATGAATTCTATACTTAGGTTGCTCGGACATTAAGGCAATGTTGGATTAAAAATCTGAATTTTTAACATGTTATTAATCGATAACAAATACGTATAAAATATTTTTTGAAAAAGTTCTGACCTGGGTTTTCGTGTAATTAATTGCATATTAAAAATCGGACTTTTAACATTTAGTGAATAGGGAATGTTGACTGAAAGCACATATTTCGATTAATCTAACCAAATTGTATGATGGGAAAAAAAACTTTTATCTATATAGATAAATTATTGTAGTTAACGTTAAAAAAAAACTTTCTGACCCAGGGTTTGGTAAATATTCAAATCTAAATGATCGAAAATATCAGTCCGCTTCACTTAAAAATAAGTAAATCACGTGACTCATCAAAGTGTGGCAACGTCGCATAAGAAAAACGCGTTTGTACCAAATTCATCCAAATTTTGTATTCATAATCAGTAGGCCAGAAGTCTAAAATGCAAAAACTATTTTACATTCAATAAAAACAATTTTTTTCTTTTCTATACCTATATTTAAAAGTTTATAGAGATACTCGCATCAAAAGATCAACAACTGACAACTAGTAGATGTGCGAGTTGCCAGATCTACTTTAGGCGAAAAAATACTCGAGTCAAAAGACATTTATTTATTATATTCATTAATTAAATTATTTCATATATCCGATTAAAAATGATGTTAACTAACATCTAAATTAAAATAATTAATTTACGTGTTAAAATTTATAATTTAAGTCGAAAAAAATTTAGATTTTATTTTGACTTGCGGGGTAGTGTCCGATCAACCTTAAGGACGTTCCCTAATATAGCCCATATGTAGCTCGCTCTTTCCCCTACTCTCACAAGCGCAGAAAGGCAAAAAATATTTTCACTGCGTCGTTTCTCAGATCTGGCAACATTGCATTCTTACCTACATCATCATCATTGAGTATACAGTCCTAAGACTGGTTTGATGCAACAATCCGTCTCCACTCGACTCTGTCCTCCGCCAGCTGTTTAACCTCTCTAAATGTCTGGCATCCCATATCCCCCAATTATTTGGTTGAAATATTCTAATCTGGGTCTTCCCCTTCCCCTTTTCTTTCCCACCTCCCCCTCCAAGATATCCCTAAGCAGTCCCCCATGTCTCAGTGTGTGCCCCATCATCTGACCTCTTCTCTTCTTCAGACTCTTCCACAAGGTTCTTCTTTCTCCGATTTTTCCAAGAACTTCTTCATTTGTGATTTTATCCATCCATTTGATATTCATCATTCTTCTGTAGCACCACATTTCGAAAGCCTCCAATCTCTTTCTCTCCGCTTTTCCAATTGTCCAGGTTTCACACCCGTACATGGCTATGCTCCATACATATGTCTTCAATAGCAACTTCCTGTTTGCTAAGCTGATTGAGGAGGAGCATAGTAGTTTTTGTTTTGAATTAAACCCCATTTTTGCTTGGGCAATTCTTGATTTAATTTCGTTTTTGCTCCTCCCATCCCATGTTATTTTACTTCCTAGGTAGCGGAATTCCTTAACTCCTTCTAGGTTTTCTTGGTTAATTTTGATGCATTCCTGTCTCGTTTGTTCTTTTTGTACATACTAGGACCTTGGTTTTATTCTTGTTTATTTTCATTTTGATTTCTTCTATTAGGATTTGGTTAATTCCATTCAAGGCGTCCTCTAATTCTTTTTTATTGCTTCCTAGAAGGGCAATGTCATCGGCAAATCTTAACATAGCGATCTTTTGACCTTGGATTTCTATACCTGTATCAATTTTGTCTTTGAATTCTTTAATCGCTTCTTCTATGTATAAGTTGAAAATCATGGGTGACAGCACACATCCTTGTCTTACACCTACACTAAAAGACAAAGAATAAAAAAAACACTTCATGAAACAGCTCATTGCGAAATTCCAGATGAGAACAGTATAATTAGGTTAAGAGAATTAGCTAAAAATCTCAAATGCACCAGCTGCAGAAGTTTTTTAGATATGGAAAAATTGAGTGATTTTAGTGCGACGTTGCCAAGTCAACATCTCTCACTTGCTATGCCATGAGAGAAAAAATGAAAACCATCAAAGTACCTAAATTTTAACATTTTTCAAACAAAACGAATACCACTTGATACAATTATTTTAACAGAAAAATATTTTTTATATCTTCAGTTAATGATTTTTAGTTTTTAAAAATAATTTCAAGAAAATTACGATTGTTATTTAATGAAACATTCGCTTTACATCAATCGGGATAGGGTTCGCGTGTTAATATGCAAATTTCAATGGTCAATATTTTTAAATTTAGTACCTTAAGGACTATTGAAAAAAATGTCTACGTATAAAGGATACTTATTTATATGTTCATTTAAAGCTTTAAAAGGATTGCAAGAAAATCGATTTATTAGGGAACGTCCTTAAGACATTCTTTCTTTCTATATTCATACAAACACGGCAAAAGATCCTGGGGCTCATCTCAGTGAAACCTCATCAACTAATAAACCACCAGAAGAAGAAGTAAGTGAATGTCATCCATTCCGAAGATTCCATTTTTTTCTCCCACTCCTTCCACATTTTCTCCCCACTCTATCGTAATTATAAAATTTATTCTCTTAATTAAAAAGAAGCCTCTAAAGCAGTTGACTCGTGACGAGTCTTTATAATAAATAATGTTTGTTTTTTTCATAGATGTAGGTCTGGTTTGAAACTAAAAAAAAAAAAAAAAAAAAAAGGAGAAAAAAACTAATAGGCATAAATTTGAAATGGAAATGAAAAATTATTAACATTCCAAACATTCCGAATAGCACACAACTCCCAACTCATTGGGCTCGAGTATATCTTTCGGATTATTCAACAATTAATCACCAGGTATTTTCGTGAAAGATTTTCCAATTGTTGATTTGTCCGTGTGGTATTGCTGCATTTGGGGTAGTGGCATCGGATCAGGTATGCGAATCCCATAAGGGCATCCCAAGAGACGAGCAGCCCACAGTACAGAAACGATTAAGAGCCGTCTGCACCTAATGGTTTATGCGTGAGAAAAGAGAATGATCGATATTTCAGGGTCAAGTCGAGGTGATCTTTAAGATCTCACACCTCCTCCCCACCGCCATCTTCCCTTTTTTCCAGCCAAGCCTTTTTTCTTTTGGACTGGATCGTCTGCTGCTCTCTTATTGAGCCTTCTTTGTTTAATCATATTGTACTTAAGTCCGACTACTTTCATCTGGTAGTTCGAATAGTTCGAACAAAGATTAATTATCCGACCCGCTCTCGGGTGGTTTGCTCCTAAGAGAGCACAATCGATTATAACAAGTCAAAACGAAAACAAAAATTTAAAAGTGTATATTTTACCGAGAGTAGCGGAGTTTTTTATTTATAAGAAATAAATTAAAAAAATTGTGCCTTCTTTCTGCTTAATATTAATATTTTCATTTATATTAGGTTAAAAATAAAATGAGAGAGTCTTCTGTTTTATTCAACTAATAATTTTCATTTATATTTAAAACTATCGTTTCATAATCTTTGACTGTTATACCCACTCAATTAATATGGAGGAGAAAGTAAAAATATAGTAAAACAATCAAGAAAAACGAGAAGGGAAGAATGAAATTGGAATGGTTTCGTAAAATTGAGGGGTTTGAACTTTGGAACCGCTGATAAAATAATTTTTATAAAAAAAACCGGCTTCAAAAAATTAAATGCAACAAATAAAAATAATAATAACTTAAAAATCAAATAAAATACACTAAAAGGTATAAAATAATTATCTTATATAGTTAGATATCTTAACGACGAAATATTAACATGAAATTACTTTTGAAGTCGGTGCCAAACAAACTATATAAGCGAGCGTACTCGCCAAACGTACTAAGTGAAGATTCCGTCGAGTGCGATTCATAAAATGTATATGTTTGGCACCGACTTCAAAAAGTAATTTCATGTTGATATTTCGTCGTTTTAGTTGTAACTAAATAAGATAATTATTTTATACACTTTTAGTGTATTTTGATTTGATTTTTAAGTTATTATTATTTTATTTGTTCCATTTAATTTTTTTGAAGTCGGTTTTATGTTTTTTTATAAACATTATTTTTATTTTTCTCTTTTTAGTGATGTTATTAATAGTGACTTAATATAATACCTTGCATGCAATCTCGTAAAAGAAAGCATCGGGTGATTGAATCATAAAATGATAATAAAATTCAATTCATAAATATAGAAATTCTCTCGAAACATTTGCGGGTTTTAAATGAATGAGTTAAGATTTTTTTTATAAAAGATTTTATTTATTATAATTTCGATTATTTGGTCATAAGAATTGGAGATTTACGTTATTTCGTCATTGATCATATCTTTAGAACTTGACCAAATTAATATGGTACCACCCCTAAGGTACCCTCTTTCCAATAAAAAGAATCATTAAAATCGGTTCATAAACAAAGAAGTTATGCCTGAACAAACATATCAAAAAAGGTCCAATACCAATGAAAAAAAACGGGACCAATCGGAAGCTAGACTGAACCCAATGCAAAAAAATCATCAAAATCGGTTAACAATTGGCGAAGATATGAGGTAACATAGACACACAAAAAAAAATTCAGTTGAATTGAGAACCTCCTCTTTTTTTGAAGTCGGTTAAAAGTGTATATTTTACCGAGAGTAGAGGAGTTTTTTATTTATAAGAAATAAATTAAAAAATTGTGTCTTCTTTGCTTAATATAAATATTTTCATTTATATTTAAAACTACCGTTTCATAATCTTTGACTGTTATACCCACTCAGTTAATATGGAGGAGAAAGTGAAAATATAGTAAAACAATCAAGAAAAACGAGAAGGGACGAATGAAATTGGAATGGTTTCGTAAAATTCAGGGGTTTGAACTTTGGAACCGTTGATAAAAAAAGGGATTAGATACCCCGTTATTCAATGTGAATAGAATTCATATCTTAAATATATTAATATAAATAAAAAAAAATGAAAACTCTTTCAAATGATTTATTGGTAATTTGTTGTCACAGAACAGTTTAAGTTGGAAAGTAAAAATTTAGAAGAAAGATGTAGTTTATTATTAAAAAAGAAAAAAAAACAAAGTTTAAAAATATATTTGAGGCATTCCACGCCAAGTAGGACGGTTTGAAAATTTTTGATTTCCTTCATTTTTTGACATTTTTTAGTACCCATCATAAAACTCTTCCTGGTAAATATTGAAATTTTTTTGATCACCTGTTTAAAAGATATCAAATTTCATTTTTTCGCTCCTAACTTCATCAAAAATAGTTCAAATTGATTATTTTTTTTTTTTTTTTGAAATTATTTTACATACTTTTTAGAAAAAAATATTAAAAAATTATTTCAAGTGTTTTTATATGCGATTTTTGAATTTGAAAATTTTAATCTTGATTTTGAAACTGAACTTTTTTATTTTTTTTATAATTTTTATTTTAAACTTCTATTCATTCTACAAATTTTAAGACTGGATTGATAGTGGTCCTAAGATAATTACTATTTTTCTTCGATTTTTGAAAAAAAATTTATTTAAACCACTTTTTGGTATTGAGTTCTCTTTTTTAGTTATTATGAAATGATTTTTAGTAACAGGTGTTTAAAATAAATAATTAGTATTTTAGTTTGTTGAAAGAAAATCAAAATCAAAAAAAATAGTAATTATCATAGGACCACTATCAACCCGCTCTTAAAATATGTAGAATGAATAGAAGTTAAAAATTATCAAAAAAATCGAAGAGTAGGTACATACAGTTTCAAAAACAAGATTAAAATTTTCAAACTCAAAAACTCATATAAAAACACTTTAAGGTAGTTGTTTCGCGAAAATACTTGCAAAAAATTAATGCTAGACTATATAGAACAGACAATAACGATTCATAATTCATAAGCCCAAAACTTTTTGCTGTTTATGTACCACTAGTAGCCAGTCCCGTGCTCGTTTGACAAATCTGGTAACACTGTCCGAGTTTGTATATATTTTATATAGAAATTTCAGTTAAAGTTCATTATAAAGGGAGATTTATAAAACAAAAAGTTCTTAATAAACGATTAAAAGCTGTTGCGACAATGGATGAAGCGAAAAAAAGTATAATACTAAAGATAATCCACTTTTTAGGTTAAATATATAAGTTGTTGCCAGCTTGTTTTTAGTATAAATTTTTCATTATACATTTTTCATTATTTATTCATTATTATCTCAGAAACTGTGTTGTAACTATGAATTAAAATTTTCATAAAAAATATATTAGTTATTGTTTAATGTTGGTTTAGTTTTAAGAATGGTAAGAAGAGTTTCTTAATTATAATTAAATATGTATGTAAACTTTCCGATATTCCCTATAAGAGTCTGAAAAACTCTATCTTTGGAATTTAATATCTCCGGAACTATATTGTACATCAATTTTGTTTTGTCACCAATCGATGCAAAAGTTTTTAAATAATAATCTGTCTAAATTTCAATATTTTTGGAGTTTTATTTTACTCATTACATATTTCGGGTTTTGAGCCCATCATGAGGAGTTTACAAAAGACTGAAGAAAATGTTTCATTGTATTGATTTTATAAACTAGTTGTGGCTATTATTTATTTGGTAGAGGGTATAGGTAAAAGGGAGGAGCCAATGGGTGTTGAAAGAATTTGTGTGGACCAATTTTGAGGTATGAGGGTGGGGGGGGGGAGGGGCTGGATATTAAATAATATTGTATCTTGAAATAAACAAATAAAAATCAAATTAACCAATATCAGGAAAATGAGTATAATTTCTGATTTTAAAAATCAATTAATGTGAAACAAGTGACCTAGAAATTCTAACTCATAATAAATGAATATTTCATATAATATTTATTTACACTTATCTTTATTCAGTCTATTACAATTGATTCACGGGAATTAATGTATTAATTTCTGAACACACTCTTTTATTGTCTCCTTCAATTTTTCGGAGTTTTCTATTTCCAAAATTACAAATTTAACTTTCAATTTTTCACTTCTAGTCGATAAATCCAAAGCTATAAAATTAAAAACATATGATGGTTTTTGGAAAATAATATATTAAGATATCACGACAAGGTTAAGAAACCAATTGAACAACGAGAAGCACCCCTTACTTGTGGTATTTTATAGTGTGGTCCTTGTTCTCAAAAAAGGTTCTAAGATCAAGAAAGCTACCTTTAATTTAATTTACTTTTAATTTTAGTCTTGAATGTTTTATTTTAATGCTGGCTTGCTATTAATGCTGGTTAGGTGAAAGTCATGTGGGGTGCACTAAACCCGCTAGGATATTTGTTATTTTCCATTGACGTTGGATACTAATTGAACCGATGATAGTCCATGCTCCCTCCCCACTATATCTACCTCTGGTCTCGACAGAAATAAAATTTTCAATGGTTTCAATTTAATAAATGGGCTTCTCTCTCGAGCAAGCTTCAACTTAAAGAAATGAACTTTCGGGTTCCAAACTAAATAGTATAATATTTTAAGCCATAACTCGCCCCCCACTGTTAGGCAATGTCCATTGGGATGCCTTGTCCAAATGAGCCAATTTATAACAATGGAGCCCTGTAGTGTATCGCAATAAAAATAACATATCATAATTTATAAACAAAAAAGTTGGTTGAAATGGAAATTATATATAGGTATATATAGATAGATAGATAGATAGATAGAATAGATAGATAAACAAATGCAAATTGTTCAAAGGTTGTTGTGAAGCTTCAGGTCTAGACCTTCTCTGTCGAGGATCTCGTCTTGTTTACTTAATCCAAGAGGTGAAATAACTTTAGAAACAAAAAAAAAAAAAAAACAGGTTGCAAGCCAAGTCTTCAAAAAGTTTTGCATTTGTCTCTTATAAAATATTATATAATATAAATATGTATATATCTTATTATATTAAACGAGCAATTCTTGTATATATATATAATAATAATAATAATTCTTTATTAGCTATTTTAGCTATACATCATACAATTAAACAAATATAGGTAATTTGTTTTTAAATAATACATTCAATTCAGGAGATACAAAAAGATAAAGGTAATCAATACATTCTAAAATATAACAATTTATATTAAACATATAAATGTATAACACACCATACATGACAATAAACAAATGAACACTTGTACATATAAACAATAATAATAATAATAATAACTAAAGTACAAATTAATCCTACATAAAAAAAACAAAAATCACAATCTTGGTATTATGGGAAAAGGAATATAACAAAAATAATCATAACAGTAACAACATATATATAAAACATATCACAAGTAATTATTGCTCTGATATTAGCAATAGCCTCACTTCTCTTTTAAATGCCGATAAAGTTTTAGATTTTTTGATGTATTCGGGTAAGTTATTATATAATCTTAACCCTTTATAGAATACGCTGTTCATGGTGCTTGCCTTGTTTACTGTACTCAAGTAGAAGTCTCCCTGTTGTCTTGTTCCATGGGAATGTATTGGTTTCATTTCGTTTAATTTATCTATTAGATATTGAGGTGCAAGTTGGTTTATTATTTTGTAAACAAATATCAAAACTTGCATTTGTATACCATTATTTATATTAAGCCACTCCAATGTGTCAAGCATTTCTTTTATCCTGGTGTACCTATTGCACTTTAATATAATTCTCATGGCTTTATTCTGGAGTTTTTGCAACCGTTCAATATCCGTTTTACAAAACATATATAGAACTGTTGGGCAGTACATGAAATGTGGCAGTATTATTGATTTATAAACAATATATATATATATCCAATCGGGTTCTCGAAAACGGCTCTAACGATTTGGATGAAATTCACGGGTTAGGGGGGTTTTGTGTTGGCGATTCGATCTGTCACGGTCTCATCTTCGGCTAAGTTGTTTTTGATGGGTTTTTTGTTAATTGAAATAATTATTCACAGGTGGTTGTCTCGATAAAAATGTATAATTATATTTTTATTCAATTTCCTTTTAATAATTAATTGGTTTTTCAATTTTAAATTCCACTAATAGATCATTACAATTATTATTATATATTAAAAGTTAGGCAATTTTATTGATTAAAAATCGAGTTTTAAATTCCACAAATATTTTAGAATTTGGCAATTTAATTCATGAACTCAGATTCGGGGTTTAATATATAGCTTTTAACTGAAGCAAAAATTTACCGAGCATCGCTCGGTGGCCAGATACTATATATATATATATTATTTATTTGTTAGAGACTCTAGTTTCGAAGGTTTGATCTTTATCATGAGTCTTTTTAATTATAAATATATGTTATTTCTCATGGGTTCAAATACCTGAATGGATGTAAATAAATTGGCTATTGTTGTAATACCAATCTGGTCACATATCAAAAGAATGGATCAACAACTTTGCTAAAACAAAATTTTTCCAAAAGAAAATATTAAGTGGTAGAAGTAAGTATAGGTACTATTATTAAACTCAAATCACCTGGCCCTTACAGAGAGACTCTCTAGCTTTAGAAGTTCCGGTTCAAAAATGGAAAAAGAAAAATATTTATTGAGATTTTAATGCGAAGTCATAATATAGGCATAAATAAACATTTTATATTTAAGTTTATTATTAATTACTACGCCATATCTAGCAACCAAAGTCTTGGAAAAGTTTTCACTTTTCTTCTTAATTAATAAATGTGCGGGTGAGCGATTATTTCATTAGAATCTGATCGAGAAAAATAACTAAAAAGGGCTTGGATAGAATTATCTAACTTCTTCCTTTATAGCGAAGGAAATGCAAGGATGCCAAATACAAGTCAAGACCTGTTTGGACTATTAAGATTCAATATTTAATTTCTATTATTCTAGGAATTGCCTTATGTTTTTGTATCAAAATTATACTCGTTAAAGAGAGAGTAAATATTTAATTGAACTTCAATAAAATTCAGACAATAATATGAAAAAAAATAATACTTGTTCTCACTGGCGAACGTACTCGGGTCGTGAAAAAGCTTTTACTTATTTCTTACTTCATTTTTATCAATCAATAGAAAAATAAAATTCATAGAAAGATATCCATGAGGTCGTTCTTTACTTCATGTAAATAAATATATATAAATATGGTATATACAATTTATTAGTTTGAGACTATAGTTTCTTAGGTTTAACCTTCATCATAAGTTTTTAATTAGAAATATTTGATCTGTCAAGTATTTCCCAAACGAATGGTTGTTCAGTGACTATTACTATTAGGACAAAACGAATTTATTTAAATTCAATCGGATATTTGAACCCATGAGAAATATCTGATCAAATATGACATGATTATATAAAAAGTACTTACTTTAATTTTTTTACATAATAGTGCGTCTTATATAGAACAAAACATAAATTTATGGTTTTAAGTTCTAGACACTTTATTCGATCTGTTACGAATTTATTTTAGGTAGACTCTAAGACCTTACTACAATGACTATCCAGAAAAAATTGATAATATTCAGAAATGGGGAATGAAAGTTGGTAGGGGGGGGGGGGATTAAAAATAAATAAAAGTATAAATTCCTAAGAGGAGGAGGGTATCTGTTTTATTACTGATAGTTTGAGAATTGTAATTAAAATAAAACATAAAATTGTATAAATTAAATATTATCTATTTAAATGAAAATACAAATATATGAGAATATCGAAAAATATATGGCATGGTTGTGAAGCTTATCTTCAGCCGCTAATATTGAAATCAGATTCTCAGGATCTCGTAGAAAATAAGAACACTCAACTAACTAACACTCGAATTTATAATTTTATTTTCTACTTATTTTATAAATGTTCTTTAAATAATAGAAACACTATCATGCATGAAATTAAAGGCACACGATGATATAAAATCTCATATTTAAATTTTCTCATAAAATATTAAGAAATAAAATATTGAGAAATGTCAGCAAGCAAAAAACAAATTGATCAATTTTTAATAAGAAACAAAATGGAAAATTTTTGAAAATTAAGGATTTTTAATAAAAAGACATTTCATTTTATTCGAAACATTGGTTAGCTAATTTGAAAAATCTCTGTTTACGATTTTTAATGAAAAGTCATATAATTTGTCTTAAATAATTTCTCACAAATTTTCCTATAAGAGAAAGTCACAAGTGAACTGATTTCTTGTCATGTTCATACTCTTGCCTGGAAAGAGTCACAAAGAGAAACAAAGACGTTGTCCTTGCTTGATGCAAATAAACATACACATATATATATATCATCTCGATATATATGTGTGTATGTTTATTTGCATCAAGCAGAGGACAACCTCTTTTGTTTCTCTTTGTGAATCAACAACTCTGCTACTCTCGGCAAAACAAAAACTTTTCAATGGGAAAGTGTCTAACGACAAATGATTTTCTTGTGTTCAATCACCATATAAGGATGAAATCTATGGAGGGAAAATTTTTAAAAATATTTTAAAAATTGTGCATTTCTAGATATTAAACCATATTTACTATTCAATCATTTACTTATTTTGCATCAGGGCCTTGGTCAAGAGGGGTCCAGCACCCTCCACCTAATTCCATTCAATATCTAAAAATCATTGAACAAAACTTTTAAACGCTCATAATGAATCTTATTATAATTATTAAACTAAATTGAAAGTTTTTGTGCCGAAGGTAGAAGAATTTATATATATTGAAGGAGACAATAAAAGAGTATGTCTACTGCTGGAATTATAAATTTTATTTATAACGAGATTATAGTTTCATTATAAATAAAATTTATCATTCCTGCAGAAGACAGTCTTTTATTGTCTCCTTAAAAATTAATAAACTAATAGAACTTTCGAGGATTAGTGTTCAATACCTTTATATTATCAACTGTAATAAAATATTTTAAAAGTCTCCTGATAGGACGATCTTGTCTGGCATCTAAAAAGATACCTAAGTGATTCTCGGACTTTAAGTAATCATTTTGCCACAATATAGCCACTAGTAATTTTAGATTTAAAAATAAACACCATCATTATTTATAAAAAATTTTAAATTAATTCACTGTTAATTAAAATATTTTGATTTATCATTTTTGATATCTCAAATGTTTTGGAAGGTATCAAGTAACAGTGTATAATTTCAGCTGTGTCTCAAATGGGTTCTGAGCTGCAAGGGGGTGAAAAGTGGCTCGAAAGTGTTCGTGTAAATAGCATACATCGTGAGTAGGGCCCATGCTCGAATTTAGCCTGCATACTCTGATAAAATTGGGATAATGTTACGAGGGAAAAAATATTTATATTTTTTGACCCATGGACGTCTTAGACTAACGACCATAGGCGTCTGAAGATGGGATCACGCAGAGCATTCCCCTAGGTTTAAGATTGAGATTATATTATTTATCTACATTATATATTTGTCTTTGTATTGATGTAATAGTGAATTTTTTAATCTACTTTTGAAAACATAAAAATTAATTTAGATAATTATTTGTCCTCAAACTGTGTCACCCATAGAAATTTTTTTCGGACGTCTAAGCTTAAGGTTTCTCGGACACTACCCCGCAAGTCAAAATAAAATCTAAATTTTTATCGACTAAAATTAAAAATTTTAACACATAAATTAATTATTTTAATTTAGATGTTAGCTAACATTATTTTTAATCGGAAATATGAAATCATTTATTTAATAAATATAATAAATAATTGTCTTTTGACTCGAGTCACGTGATTTATTTATTTTTAAGTGAAGCGGACTGATATTTTCGATATTTTAGATTTGAATATTTACAAAACCATGGGTCAGAAAGCTTTTTTTTTAACTTTACCTACGATAATTTATCTATATAAATAAAAGTGTTTTATTTTTTCTCATCATACGATTTGGCTAGATTAATCGAAATTATGCTTTCAGCCAGCATTCCCTATTCACTACGTGTTAAAAGTCCGATTTTTAATAATTAATTACACAAAAACCCTTGGTCAGATCTTTTTCAAAAATTATTTTATACGTATTTGTTATCGATTAATAACATATTAAAAATTCAGATTTTTAATCTAACATTGCTCTTAATGTCCGAGCAACCTTAAGACAAAGCAAAATGGTATTTACTTCCATAAATGGCCGTTTGGGAGTTGTCGTAGTGGAGAAGGATTTATTTTCTTTTAGATAATAATTGTACTTTTATGTTAGCACGTGATACGTGAGTCATTAAATTTTGTGTATCTTTATTGTATGATTGGCCATAGTAGTTAACGTCATCAGATCTTTCAAATGGGAAATTAAATATATAATATTTATATACTATAAGGAAATTCCATTGAATTGAATGTCCATTTTAAAATAAGGCTAAGAAAGACAAAGGGTCAGAATCCGAGCCAGATATGAACATTAAAACATTGGCAGATTAGCCCCATTGAACAAGTGCAGCCGCTGTGCAGTTATTTATTGCAAAGGATCGTTTTAAGACTGGCATCGTATCAAAAACTGAATTTTATTGAAATTATGTTGGCGGGCGTTAACAAGAAAAACAACGACCGAAAGAAATTGAACGTATAATCGAAAATATATCTTGAAGGAAGAAATCGTATACATCACGGCGAACAGGTTTTTCGGTGATATTTCAAATTAATGTGTCTGGGAGACGCCGTTTTTGCCTCAGCCGAATAGATAGAACATCGGCTTGGAACACGAATATTTTATTGTCCACTTAGAATTATAGGAGATAGTTTTATAAATTATTCATTAATTTGAATTTTCAATTAAAAACATTTTATCTATATATTAGTTTGAATTTTAGAGATGTTCGATTTTATAAGTAATTTTTAATTAATCTATAAATATTTTGGGCATCGCAAAAAAAAATATTATTCTTATGTTCTACAAAAACTTAAAATCAAATCTTGATTTACTTTTAGTGAAATTATAGATAAAAAAACTGTTTACCAACAAGAAACAAATTTTCTTTATAAATAACTTTAAAAAAGAAACGAATGAAGTGTCTAGAACTTATTCCGATAAATTTCTGTTTTGTTCTATATATGTAAAATATTAAAGTAAGTACTTTTTATATAGTCATGTCATATTTGATCGGGTATTTCTCATGGCTCCAAATATCCGATTGGATTTATACAAAGTCGTTTTGTCCTAATAGTAAGCAGGTCACTAAACAACCATTCGTTTGGAAAATAACAGATCAAATATTTCTAATTTAAAATACTGATGATGAAGGTCAAAACTTCGAAAATATAGTCTCAAACAAATAAATCATATATATGTCGTGGCCACATCGTAGAATTGACCATTTCATGAAATGCTCGAGAATTTCATGAAATGGTCACATTTCATGAAATGTTTCACTGTCTATTGGCCACATCATGATGTACCTTGGCCAGATCAATGATAAGAAATCGTTTGTCGATATGGTCAACAAAACGCGCGGCTACTTCATGAAATGGTCAAGATTATTTGATCATATCGTAAAATGGTTACATTAATTACCGGTAGAGGCGCTGGAAGCGTTTTGTTTATGTGTCAACATGGCAGCCGCTGAAAACAATGTTGTTACTCTTAGTGAAAAAGTGAATAATTTATTCGGAAGTTATAACAGAATTGCCAATATCATTGAGAGAAGCTGTAAATTTCCAATCTTTATTTGGAGGTCAAGGCTTTCAAAAATGCTTATGCAAGCCAGCAAAAAATGAATGCCGTACAAACAGATGCGCATGTTTAAAAAACAAAACACTTTGTACTTCGAAGTGCCACCAAAGTTTGTCGTGCGCCAACAAATGACTGAAATATTGTAAGAATGTCTTCTTTTATTTTCAATTGATATAAATTGTTTGTGCATTCCACGTGAATTTTCGATTGCTTTTTGTACCAAAGTGCCTACTTATATCTAAATATTTGCTTGTTTTCTAAAAATAATTATGTAAGTTGACGTGTTTGATGTTTAATTTTGTAAGGATAATATTAGGAACCTATATAAATGAATAGGTAACTTAAATTAAAATAATATTTTTTCTACATTGTGGCATTTTAGATTTGGTATGTTGTATTTTAAGATTCTTTTAATATTTCCTAAAGTTCCTAGTTATAAATGTTTGTCTTACTTAAAGAACAATAAACAAGTTTGTAACATATTCTGGATTTTTATTAAATATTTTATGGACACCCTATTTTACGATACGGCCAATCGTGGATGACAAAATCAAGAAATGTTCACGATTCAATGATCTGGTCAAATTAAGTTGGCCACATCATGAAATGTGACCATTTCATGAAATTCTCGAGCATTTCATGAAATGGTCAATTCTACGATGTGGCCACGACATATATATATTTACTTGAAGTAAAGAACAACCTCATGGATATCTTTTTATGAATTTAATTTTTCTATTGAATGATAAAAATGAAGAAAAAAGTAATAGCTTTTTTCACGACCCTAGTACGTTCGCCAGTGAGAACAAGTATTTTTTTCATATTATTGTCTGAATTTTATTGAAGTTCAATTAAATATTTGCTCTCTCTTTAACGAGTATAATTTTGATACAAAAACAAAAGGCCATTCCTAGAATAATAGAAATTAAAAATTGAATCTTTAATAGTCTGAACAGGTCTTAACTTATATTTGGCATTTTTGTATTTTCTTCGCCATAAAAGAAGAAGTTAGATAATTCTATCCAGCGCCTTTTTTAGTTATTTTCCTCGATCGGATTCTAATGAACGAATCGCTCACATTTTATTAATTATGAAAAAAAGTGAAAACATTTTCAAGACTCGGGTCGCTAGATATGCCATAGTAATTAATAATAAACTTAAATATAAATTGTTTATTTATGCCTATATTATGACTTTAATTTGTTTTTCTTATGTATAATATATAAAAAACTTATAAATGGTCGTTGTCAAGAATAGTAGCAGAGTTGTTAATTTCATAAGATCAAATCAAAGAGGATGTCCTCTGCTTGGTGCAAATAAATATAATATGATATAATATAATATACACTGTCCTTATTTTCCCAATATAAACTTTCAAATTATAAATTAAATTATGGACGGAAATGATAATAATAATATACACATATATAAATAGAAAAAATATACCTGTATACAAATATTTTAAATTTTACCTTAGTTGTTTGAGACTTTCGAAGACTTGGAAAAAATAAAACTGAAATTGAAGAAAAAGCATTCGAAATTATATTCTCAAACAAATAAAATTATATAAAAAATTGTATATGTATCTTTCGGTCAAATTTTATTCTTCCACGAGGCGAATCCCGAATCTGAGGCGGCTCCTGCACCAACTTACATTTTTACTTTACCATACAGGGTATGGTCAAGTATTGTAATCGTGGATGAAAAAGTGGTTTTTTTTGCTTCTTTTTTTTGCAATATCTCAAAAACGTCTGAAACTATTTTGATAAAAAAAAATGGGGAAAATCATGGCATTTCGAACATCGAAAAAATTATATATTTCGAGATAATAACTGTTTTATCAAAATGTTTGTTGGTCTGTGTGTTACCAAATTTTGTGGACGAGCTAGCTCAAAAACTAGTGTGAATATCAAAACCAAACTTCATATGTAGTTTTGGTGCATTAAGATTAAGAGCTGATTAGATTTTGGTCCATATCAACATAAAATTAAGGGGGGGGGGGGAGGAGTTAAAATTTAAAATTATAATATTTTCAAACTAAAAAAACAAGAAAAATGAAATATACTATAAAATGACCTATAATAACGAAAATATTTTTTTTTCTGGACCCAAAATTAGGGGGGGGGGGGGTCAAAAAATAAAAATCTAGGCCATTTGAGCAAACTCAACCAAATTTTGTATACATAATCAGTGGGCCCCGAGAAAACTAAAAATGCAAAAACAAACCGTCCAAAATAGGGCAGGGGAGGGGTCAAAAAATGAAATTCTAGGCCTTTGGACTAAACTCAACCAGAAGTGTATGGTAAAGTCAAGTGGATGGTCACATCAGAACGTGTCAATTTATTTTAGCTTGTATTTTTATTTATTTATTTGTTTTGGTAGTTTTTTGCTAAATAGAATTTTATAAAAAAATTATTATTTTAATTAAATATAAATGTTATATTATAAGAAAAGGAATTAAATATATATAGAGTGGCGGTGTATCTATAAGTAGATACATATTTATTTATATTGTTTTGAATTTCCAATTGAAAGGATTAGAATTCTCAAAGAGAGGCTTTCTTGGGGCTCGATCGTGAATTGATAAATCGACTCGAGATCATTTCTTTTCTTGAAATAAATCGAATGGATGACATTCAAGAAGAACTCTTTCTAATTAATAATACGTGTTCGATTGTTCAATTCGTTCCAGTCTCTCCCTAGTATTTTTTTCATTCTTCGTCTGCCTTCTACAGATAATACATTAATTTGATAGCAGCTGGGTCGAGTTCTTTCAAATGATTCGCCCAAAACCAGTCCATTTCTAACCAGGAATAAAGCGAATTTTTCATTTAAAATAAATGTATATATATATATTCGTTTGATTGTTATATCCTTTGTCCTAAACAGATTTTTTTCACCTACAACATAGAATACAAGTAATTACCTAATTTTTGTAAATAAAAGCATTTAAACCACAATTATACTAAGAATTATACTAATTATAATATAGGTATCTTTTAAATTAAATAATTCAGAGATTGTTTATTATAAACAACGTGTAAATTTTTATTTATATATTTACTCATAAAAATTATATTCAGTTAAAAATCTAAAGAATAGAACTTCCAAATGAAGCGAATCATTGATTCATAAATTACTAAAGGAATTTTTAGTTTTAATTATATATAACCAACTTTTTATTAACCCTTTATCACCAGAAATTATGTGGTCATTTTTTATTTAGATGAACAGTTCTAAAAAGCTCACGACAACTGGATCTTGTATTTCTATTTAAAATAAATAAAATGGAAAAGTATGTATATATGTTTGTATGATCCAAACGATCTGATTGGCCACTGCATAGCCAATGTCAAAGCGTTAAATTATTAGAACGATTCTGATTGGTCAGATAGCGATCATGCTTAGCCAATGCGTTAAATAAATATAAAAACAAACTTTAGGCCGTCTCGAGACGCTGCCCGCCAGGTCAACCCGCCCGGAGGGCCTAGGTGCAGAAGGAGTGCCGTAGCCACGCCTGGAGGTAGCTAGTTTAAAATAAATAAAGTGATGTGGTCACAACATAACACACCGTACATCTGGACCTCTCTTTATATTAAATATTTAATTAAAATAATTTATAATTATTTAGGAAAGAACCCCCCCCCCCCTCTTAATTTTTGGGCATTAGCAATTAATAATATCTCTTTTTAATTGTGGGACTATTCTAATATCAGCTTTCTTCGATTTTTTGTTGAAAATATGTTTACCTCCTTCACCCATCATATTGGTCACTATCAATTTCACATAGTAAGATTATTATTGTTATTATAGTGAGTCATTTTCATAAGGTCGTATATAGAGCAGGGCTGCGGAGTCGGTAAAAAAGACACGACTCCAACTCCGACTCCCGACTCCGGAAAAAATAAATACTTAGTCATTTTATGGGACGGGAGGTCCACGAATCCTTAAATAAATAAATTATAACAAAATACAAAATTATTTTAAAATATTTCATTATTCGTGTCCATGATTAATAATTAAAGGAATCGTAGGGAGTTGGACATGACTTTAAATTAAATACAAAGTTTTTTATAAAAGAAGTGGTTAATAAATTTTCTTTAAAAAAATAAAAAAAAAAATGAATTAAATTTAAAATTTTGAATTTAATAAAATAGTTCTAAGAAACAAAATCCTTCTTCATAGAAGCCCTTAAATCAATTTTATATACCTATTCCTAATTATTATAAACCATTATATAAAATATATGAACATTTATAATATACATCGAAAACACGTTCATTATTGTCAAAAGTGATACTTGGGTTAAAAATTACTTGCCCGCTTTGAAATGGTTTATGGAGTTGACAGCAAGTTGGTTGGTGCCGAGGGGTGAACCGCAATTGGAATTAGGTGTACACCGTCTTTGGAATTATGTGGAATTCATTAGATAATGCCACTTCATCTATCTCTCTTTTACTTGGAAATGAAAGTGGAAGTGGAAGTAGGTGTACAAGATATTAGGTCGAGGTTCACCCCTCGGTTGGTGCCTTCCCGACTGCGAGCGCTCAAGGTTGGTTGCATATCTCCGCCTGAATCGTTCATCTTGAAGACGGCTTACTCGACCCAACCAGATGACTCTGCATAACTGAAAGAGTAGGAAATGGCGGGTAGCTGCATTACAGTATAAATTAAAATGGCTTCTTCCACGTTCAATTTTGATAAACGGTCATAGTTTTCAATTTCAAATAACCCATTTAAAAAATTTTGTTCCGATTTTATATCTGCTAGTTTAGTTACTTGATTTATTAATGGCCAGCTGTATGTCGGTTTGTAAAGTCCTTGTTAAGTTGAGAAACGGTCAAACGTTAGTATTCACCAAGTGTTCGGCCGGATGGCCAATAAGATGACACGCACTTCCATCTGATTGGCCATCCGGTCGGGCATTTGGTGAATACTAACGTTTGACCGTTTGTCAACTTAACAAAGACTTTACAAACTGACAAACAACTGGCTCTAAACGTCTTCGATTTAATTTGTGACGTTCTAAATTATTTAAAAATGCTTCGAAATCAATCATCATCATCATTTTTTAAGAAACACTACATAAGCTCCTTTCGTTTGTAAGGAATTTGTTTAATATGTACTGAATAGCATAAGAAACTTCATAAAAATAAACCACCCTATGTTAATTTTCCAAACTAAAACACTAAAATGCACCAAAACTACATGTGAAATTTCGTTCTGATATTCACACTAGTTTTTGAGCTAGGGCGCACAAAAAATTTGGTAACGTACCTCCTAACGTACTAACTGTAACTAACAGACATTTTGATAAATCTCGTAAAACATAATTTTTTCGATGTTCAATCATTAGAGCTTTTTTGTAAACTAAAACGCCATGGTTTCGTTCAATTTTTGTTATCAAAATATATTAGTTTCAGCCGTTTTTTAAATATTTCGAAAAAAACAACACTTTTTTCATGCCCACCCTGTATGGTAAAGTAAAAAATTAAGAAAAACAAAATAGCCAACGACTACAAAATGGGCACATTTATTGCTTCTTTAGAGATATCCTGTACGTGTACATATATTCTATAAAAATTGAAAGTTTTTGCCGAGAGTAGCAGAATTTTTATATATTGAAGGAGACAATAAAAGATGTGTCTTTCGTTGGAATTATAAATTTTATTTATTTATAACGAGACTATAGTTTCGTTATAAATAATTAAAAATTTATAATTCCAGCAGAAGACACACTCTTTTATTGTCTCCTTCAATATATTCTATATTTTAAGAGTAATATTATTTTTTGATTTTTTTTAAATACAAAATATCTAATTCATTTATCATATCTAATTAAGAAATATTATAATTGACAATAAAATTTATATCCTAAAAATATATTTGGGATTTGAAATATAGATTTTTAATATTTCTGATAATCCAATTTTTACTTTACCATTTCAATTTCATCCGTCCCTTTCCGATTTTCTTTGATTGTTTTACTATATTTTTACTTTCTCCTCCATATTAATTGAGGGGGTATAACAGTCAAAGATTATGAAACCATAGTTTTAAATATAAATGAAAATATTTATATTAAACAAAAGAAGACACAATTTTTACTTTGCCATACAGGGTATGGTCAAGTATTGTAATCGTGCATGAAAAAAGTGGTTTTTTTGCATCTTTTTTTTGAAATATCTCAAAAACGGCTGAAACTATTTCAATTTAAAAAATTGAGCGAAACCAGGGCATTTCGCTCTACAAAAAAGCCCTAATAAGTGAACTCGAAAAAATTATATTTTTCGAGATAATAATTTTTTTTGTCAAAATGTCTGTTAGTCTGTCTGTTAGTTAGTCTGTGCGTTGCCAAATTTTGTGGACGAGCTAGCTCAAAAACTAGTGTTAATATCGAAACCAAATTTCACACGTAGTTTTGGTCCATTGAGATTAAGAGCTGATTAGATTTTGGTGCATAACGACCCAAAATTAAGGGGGGGGAGAGAGGGGTTAAAATTTAAAATTATAATATTTTCAAACTAAAAAAACAAGAAAAATGAAATATACTATAAAACGAGGGGTGATCCGGGATTGGAAGTAGGTGTACACCTCTTTGGAAGTATTTTGGAAGTACTTGGAAATATTTGGAAGTACTTGAAATATTTGGAAGTTTTTGGAAATATTTGGAAGTGCTTGGAAATATTTTTGGAAGTAACTTGGAAATATTTGGAATTACTTGGAAATATTTGGAATTACTTGGAAATATTTGGAATTACTTGGAAATATTTGGAAAATTATATTTTTTGAGATAATAATTGTTTTGTCAAAATGTTTGTTAGTCTGTCCGTCCGTCCGTTAGTCTGTGAGTTATCAAATTTTTGAGGACGAGCAAGCTCAAAAACTAGTGTGAATATCGAAACCAAATTTCACATGGAGTTTTGGTCCATTGATTTTTCGTTTATTGGGCCACGCAGGTGGGGGCCTCCACTAACAAGAAATATTTACATTATCGGGTGAATTTAATTACAGGATTAAGAGCTGATTAGTTTTTGGTGCATATCGACCCAAAATTAAGGGGGTGGAGGGGGTGATAAAAATTAAAAATATAGGCTCTTGTACCAAACTCAACCAAATTTTGTATACATGATCAGTGGGACCCGAGAAGTCTAAAAATGCAAAAACTAACCGCCCAAAATGGGAGGGGGAGGGGGAGGGACCAAAAATTGAAAATCTTGGCTATTTACCAAACTCAACCAAATTTTGTATACATAATCAGTGAGACCCCAGAAGTCTAAAATTGCAAAAACTAACCGCCCAAAATAAAAATCTAGGCTCTTGTATCAAACTCAACCAAATTTTGTATACATAATCAGTGGGCCCCCAGGAGTCTAAAAATGCAAAAACTAACCTCCCTCCCCTACATTATTATAAATAATTTTATTAAATATAAGTGAGGGGGCCATGTTGTATGGTAAAGTCAAGTGGATGGCCACATCAGAACACGTCAGCTTATTTTTTGGGGAATAAAAGCTCCAGAACCGTCAAATTCAAATAAAAGAAAGAAAGATGGTATTTTGTGAAATAGTTGTAGAAGGAGAAAATTGTTTTAATTAAAATAAAATATTAAAATTTGACTAATATATTAAAATGGTATTTTAAAAATGAAAACTGATCTTTTACATAAGTGGAGGTGGCATCAGCTACAAATCATATTCGATTTGTTTGTTTTTTCTGAAACTCTTCATTCCTGGGTAGTTCATTTTGCCAAAGAATCTAAATAAGAAAAAGTTGCAAAAAAGCTAAAATTTTAAACCTGATGTTGAATGAGGAAAGACTTTTCTAAGAGTCAGCTTACACACTACTTATACAACATACTATACGGAGCTAATCTTAGTTTTAATTAAATTTCTTGTGTAAGCAATAGCGTAATACCTCGATTCGGTACGTTCGAAGGCGTGGCGTATCAAAATAGTACCTACTAGTCCTAATTGCTCAAATAGCGCTGTAAACTTAGGTGTATTAAGATAGTTGTTTCACCATATGGGTTTTCTTAGTATTTTTTGAAATTTAGATAGATTATTATTTAAATACTTATGCATCGAAATTTCTATGATAAAATATATACAAGCTCGGACATTGTTGCCAGATTTGTCAAACGAGCACGGGATTGGCTAGTAGTTATACATAAACAGCAAAAAGTTTTGGGCTTATGAATTATGAATCCTTATTGTCTGCTCTATATACATACTCTAGCATTAACTTTTTCCAAGTATTGTCGCGAAACAACTACTTTAAATAAATCACTATTTTCACAAGGTGTAACATTTCATGTTTAGCTATTACAAAATACTTTGTTCAGTACTATATCTGAATATTATTCACGCATAAATCTTCCTAAATGCACTTAATGTAAATTACAGTGCCGGCTGGTGTAAACGATATAATGAAATTGATGCCCACTAGTTCCCGTACTATTGATACAAATTAACCCTGTTTTCAAGGAACATTTTTTTTTAATTAAATATTAACTTTTATAATTAATAGAGATTGTGGTGTTGGTGCAAGGTGAAATATCTTTAATAAAGATAAAAGTAAATAAATATTATGTATATGAAATATACATTTACTATGAGTTAGGTTTTCTAGGTCACTTGTTTCACATTAAAAATTAAAAAAACAAAAGGTGTAAATTTTTTCAATATATATATATATATATTTCGGGCTATGAACCCATCTTCAGGAAAATACAGAAGGTAAAAAATAAATATATTGAAAAAATTTACCTCTTTTATTTTTTTAATTTTTGATGTGAAACAAGTGACCTAGAAAACCTAACTCATAGTAAATGAATATTTCATAAAATATTTATTTACTTTTATCTTTATTAACTTTTATTATTTCCTTTCGATTTTTGTATGTCAAAAATTTAAATAAAATCGAATTCTGTCTTTCTTTCTTTTGACATTCCCCTGCCATCGATATTTCTCGGCTTTTATTATTAATTGTGAGGGGATTCAATTGACGACGTTTTCAGCAACTTGAGCTTCGTCTAATGTGGATTCTTTGAGAGTTTAATTAATTTTTTAAAATTGTATCCCCGTCAAGAGGCTGGCTGGCTCTTTTTCATTTTGAAATTCAAGAGCGAGCAGGGCTCTGAATAAAAACATGCAAATCGATGTAAGAATGGATCGAGTTGGATTCCGATGGATCATTAATTCCAATAGCCTCGATACAATTTATCTTTGTATCCTTTCTCAATGGGGGTTAAGCCTGTAGCGAAACAAACTCGATCACATATCCAGCCAATCAGATGGAATTAAATAACAACCTTTTTTTCAACTATGATAGTTAAATAAGAAAATCATTAATTTGAAAAAAAATTGATGGCGTAGAAATTCACTTTCGAACTGAATTTGTGAGAAACGCATTAGGAATCGATTTAAAAGCCAATAAAACTAATGAATTTTCCAATTCACAGAAATAATAAATGATTGGGTGAGTTGTCATTTATCAGCTGGCATTCGCGGCTTAGGTTACGGACAGAGAGCTCGAAAAGCTCTGTCCCGGGACAGTCCAAGACCAGACCAGGTAAGCTCCGTTTTGAAAGGAATGTCAAAGGTCAAAATAAAGGCGACCAACAAACCCTATTGACATATTGTGTGGTATCGTTTTTTGAAGACACGCCTTGGAGGTGAGGGTGGAGGATCCCCTTTGTTTCCCAACACTAGAGCCAAACAACGAACAATGAGCAACGTTAACTCCAAAGTCCCGAAATGGTCCCCCGATGCAATCGCAATCCGCAACACTCTCTCATATCTAGTATCATCATCAGTGGGTACCCAGAAATTCAAGATGCGGGTTTCAGAGCTGACAACTTTTCTGTTATGGAAGGGCAAATTAAAACAACTATTTAAATAATAGAAATATATCTTATCTATATATATATATATATTTACTACAAAGCCCATCTGTCTGATTCTTTGGGAATCGAAACAGATGAATTTTGTTCAGATATTCAATAATAAATTTTATTTAGAATGTTAAATGTTAACGTTAGATGAACGCGAAAGTTAAAACTTTTTATCATGTCACTGCCCTTATTTTGGTGAAATTGGGACCTGATTCGTTTTGATACTGAACCAAGAGTTGAAAAAAGATAGGACCCAGCCGGGTACGATCCGACATCCTTCTGCGTGAAACCCGCAAATGCCTTTTCCATTTAATCGATGGGTCCCCAACTAGGTCATATAATCAAATTTTATATATATTCAATTCTTCAGTTTGGGGAGCCGGGTTGGCTCAGTCAGCTAACGCATTGGCCTCGCTTCGGCATCGATCGATTATGACGATGTTGAAGTGAGAGGCCGGTGTTCGATCCTAGTTGTCAAATAAAAATTTCTACCGGCTGAAAACTCGGCTCCCTCATTAACCCTACTAACACTTTACTTATGTGCTGTCTAAATGGGCTTTGTTCCCGGTGACATTAAATAAAATAAAAAATAAAAAACTCTTCAGTTCAGGCGCGTTTTCAACAATATCAACAATATTAACATGAAATTACTTTTTGAAGTTGGTGCCAAAAAACTATAATAGGCAAACGAACTAAGTAAGATCCGTCGAGTGCGATTCATAAAATGTATATGTTTGGCACCGACTTCAAAAAGTAATTTCATGTTAATATTTCGTCGTTTAATTGTAACTAAATAAGATAATTATTTTATACCTTTTAGAGTATTCTTACTTTATTTTTAAGTTATTATTATTTTATTTGTTGCATTTAAGTTTTTGAAGTCGGTTTTATTTATTTTTTATAAAAATAATTTTTATTATTAAAAAATGTTTCACCTTAAAAGATATTATAATGATATTGACACAAGAAGTTGCAGGTAGTAAGTAGATGGTATATGAATTTGGATCTTGAAAGATTGACGATTGTTTATATTGCAAGAAAGACGGATGCGTGAAGAGAGTTTCAGTCTCTCAGGAAGTCATAGGAAAATAAATGAATTAGCGAATTCTCTTGTTTGGTTACTACTTTAATTTCGAAGAGGTATTAAATGTTTGAAAATGTTTGAAAATGAATGGCAAATGAAGCTTTAGGAAAGTTGAATTTAGTGGAATTTTGAAAGAGAATTCTTAAATTATGAAGTGAAAGTATCATTTGTATTTATATTATTACCAGCTTTGTGAATTTATATGTATGTATATGTTGCAGTAAAAACCCGTTTTTAGTAAAAACGCGTTTCGCTGAATACCTTAATGGCAACTAGTGTTTACTGATGGTGGTTGAGGTTGGTTCAAAGATCTAGAAACTTCATTTTTTGACCTTCCGCCTCATTTCGTGTATTTATTTTCAAAAAATTTTAAACGAAAATGTCAAAAATTAGAAGAAAAGTTGTAGAGGACCGTAATTTTTGACATTTTTCGTTTAAAAATTTTTGGAAAATCAAACTCACGAAATGAGGCAGAAGGTCAAAAATGAAGATTCTAGACCTTTGAGCCAAACCAAACCAAACTCAACAAAACTCTAGTTGCCATAAAGGTATTCAGCGAAACTTTCGTTTTTACTAAAAAACTGGTTTTTACTGCAACATACATAAATATTGATTATTTGTTTTGTTTCTTGTGATGATTTAGTAAAGAATATGAATTGTCGCTGTAGCAATCTTTAGTGGGCTTGTCCGACACACCATATTCACGAGACACTAATAAACTTTTGTTTATTTGAATAAATAATTAATTGAATATATTCCTATTTCTTTTAATTTATAAATCTACCATAAAATCTCGTTGACCAAGGATTGTTCAAATTTGCAGCCTCTAAGAATTTTCATTCAAAATAACTATCAACTTCATCTGGCGAGAGATTCTTCCCGACTCCGACTCCAACTGGACAGCCCCGCTTTTAACACTCTCGGCCCTTACAGCTGGCTTTAAGTTCCGATAATGGTAACAAAGAAATATCAAACATATATAAATTTACAACCAATATAGTCAACTATAATTGATTGATTAAAATTAAAGCTGATGTTGAATTATCTCAAATTTTCAATTATTTTATAATGAATTGGATGAAAATAGAAACTCTTTTTCAAGACTCGCTACTCTTTCCGCAAATTTTAGCGATTCTTCAATTATTTGTCAGCAAACGGTTTGAGTTAGAGAACTAAAGCTTGGCACGAAGATGCAGTTTATTATCTACTTGTATCTCAAGGAGAAATCAATGAAGTTGTCCTCTGCTTGATGCAAATAAACATATAGCTCAGATGCAGTTCGCTCTTTCCACTACTCTCACATGCGCAGAAAGGCAAAAATATTTTCAATGCGTCGTTTCTTGGATCTGGCAACATTGCATTCTTACCGGCGCTAAAAGACAAAGAATAAAAAAAAACACTTCATGAAACAGCTCAATGCAAAATTCCAGATGAGAACAGTATAGTTAGGTTGAGAGAATTAGCTCAAAATCTCAAATGCACCAGCTGCAGAAGTTTTTTAGATATGGAAAAATTGAGTGATTTTAGTGCGACGTTGCCAAGTCGCCATCTCTCACTTGCCATGCCATGAGAGAAAAAATGAAAACCATCAAAAGTACCTAACTTTTAACATTTTTCATACAAAACGAATACCGCTTGATACAATTATTTTAACAGGAAAATATTTGTTATATCTTCAGTTAATGATTCTCAGTTTTTCAAAATAATATCAAGAAAATTACGATTGTTATTTAATGAAACAGTCGCTTTAACATCAATCGGGATAGGGTTCGCGTGTTAAATATGCAAATTTCAATGGTCAATATTTATAAATTTAGTGCCGCAAGGACTATTGAAAAAAATTTCTACGTATAAAGGACACTTATAAATATGTGTATTCAAAGTTTTAAAAGGATTTCAAGAAAATCGATTTATTAGGGAACGTCCTTAAATGAATTTATATCATTTATTTATTATTTTATTATTTCTTCTTGTGAATCAACAACTCTGCTACTCTCGGGAAGGAATTTTTTTCAATTTTAATCTAATTGTTAGGCGAATCGAAATCCAGCTTTTCAGTTACAACCGTTCGAGAACTTCCTTTTAAGAATTCGATTCTATTTTATTTAAAACATATGAATATTTTATTTGTATTTTTTTGTGGGCGGGGGCGCATCTTACTGTGCTCAGGCCCGAATGACGGCCTAAGAAGATATGACCATGAGTATTGGTAGAAACTATTCACAATAATTCATCATCATAGGTCATCAGTCTGAAGACTAGTTCCCATCTGATCTCAAGTCAAATCGCTTACCACTCTGGCTTTGGTTAATCTTGCCTGAAGGTTAACTTAGCCTTATAGTCAGAAAAGCTGTCAGGATTGAAAACTTGTCTGAGGGTTTGCTGATTTATCCAGAAGTTATCGTTAATAATATCCAGCACTTTGACAGGATTCTTAAAAGTCGCATTTCTTAAATTGTTCATATTCGTATTAATATAATAATCTACTTTCTTCCCTTTTCTTTAGTATCTCACAACAAAAAAATGCTGAGGCAATCAATTATCCTTATTATCTAAGCTCGTTTCTTAAATTCATCCATAAAGAAAAGTTCTATTTTCTCTGATCTTAATGAGAACTTCCACATAAATAATTTCATCCATCACCATTTTCCTATAACACCACATGGCCACCATAGGCCTCTCTCTAATGTTTAATTTCTGTTTTGTCTATCATTCAAGTTTCACATTCTATACAGTTTTCAGGAACATCTTTCTATTTTCTAAGATCAGTGCGATTAGAAGCTTCATAATAATTTCTAAAAATATTAAGATAAATAGATGTACTCAACCAGACATCGGATCTTACTGGGTGTCAGGATTACTTTACTATTTTTCCAAGTAAATGACTATGTTACTGAGAGTGATTTAAAGAGTATATCAATTTTACAATAAAACAACAGAGGGTTGATAAAGTTCATGATTAAAGTGTTTCCTTTGATGCGGTGAATTATATGATTATAGTGAATCTTTATCAAGAACGTTACGTTTACACTCAATAAATTTAATCTATTACTTTTAACTTTTATCGGGTTAAATATGGCACTCATACTTATTGACACTTACTTTTTTTTTGCTTAAATATACTGTAAAGAAAAATAAAATAAAATGATCTAACCCGAAAATCTTCATATTGAGCAAAGTAAACAATAGTTCGTTTATGTTCGTCTATCAAAAAAGAAAAGTGCTGAAACTTTGTAAAAATTTTGATAGTTGGTTAAGTCATTATGTCACATAAAATTTGGCTTATAGCTAATAAACTCTTCTTGATATTAGGTTTTTAGTAATTTGTGGGTTGGCCCATTCTAGCGCTGAGATTTATATTCTACCGTTTAACAGAGAATAACTCTCTTCATTCTAACATAATTTTTAATGGTTCTCAATTCGTATTTTGACTTTTTCATCTATCCTTTTATTCTCGAGCCTTCAAAAACGGTGCATCGACTTTTCATAGTAATTAATCATTTCAGATGCGTATCGAAATGTTTCACAAAAACCTGCACAGAGAGAGTGCATCATCCAAATCGATGATTTTAAAAAGAAAATTAAATTAAATTTTTTAGAAAAAATATTTGGGGAGGGTGTATATTAAATTCTTTTAAATTCTTTAAAAGAGTCCAATATTGTTATTGTGAATAAAAAAAATCCGCCCTGAAATGGCCTGGGCTTTATAATGGGATTTATCAGTCTATTGTGCAATTTTTGGTGAACAACACCGTTCTATAATAGATGACAGGTTAACTTGAAAGAGTCCGATATCCGTTTCACAATCACACCATCAACATTCAATTAATCTTCAAAATGAAGATTTAGTAAAGTGTCAAAGAAAAGGCGGAGAGTAAGTAACAAGTCCATTAATCTAAAAAGTTTTTCTTGAAGTAGGTAGCAAATTTTTTTATTTTTTAAGAGAAAAATCAAAGAGAATGTTCTCTGTCTTGATCTTAGATGTTAAATTAAAAATTTTTTGCCGAGAGTAGCAGAATTTTTATATATTGAAGGAGACAATAAAAGAGTGTGTCTTCTGCTGTAATTATAAATTTTATTTATTTATAACGAGACTATAGTTTCGATGGCTTTGCCCTTTCATCAGTCTATTACAATGTCTATTACAATGATCTTAGATGTTACTAGATAAGTTTGTTTATATACTATAATGCGGGGTTTTTCAATAAAAATACACAATAATTTAGAAAAAAATGGAAAAATATATTTTATTCAAAGTATTCGCTTTCTACACATTTTGATATCTAGTACTAGGCAAATTATGGATGCCATTCCAAAAGAATTGAAAGTCGCGTTAGCAAAATCAAGCCATTTTTGGACGTCCTCATAAGAATGGAAATGTTGCTCGATAAGTGCCTGTCTCATGGATGAAAACAGGTGGTAGTCGGAAGGAGCAAGGTCTGGTGAGTACAGCGGATGGGGGGGGAGGGGGGGGTAATATTTACCATCCAAGTGCTGTCAGAGTGTACTTGACCAGTTTTACTGCTTGACTGGGTGCGTTGTCATTCAGCGAAATCACCTTCCCATGTCTTAGAGGCTATACTGGTCGTTTTTTGATCAACGTATGATTCAAATTAATCATTTGTTGTCGGTACCAATATATATTAACTGTTTCGCCTGGTTTCAGCAGCAATTCTGTGTCTTCAAACTGTTTCGGTCGATTTTCACGTTTTTGTGTCACTGATATTGAAATCACCGCTTCTGAACCGATTAAACCACCGTTCGCAAGTGTCGACAGGTAGAGTATCTCCACAGTATGTTTCCACGATTATTCGATGTGCTTCGGGTGGTTTTTTCTTCTGATTGAATAAGAAAATCAGCACGTGCCGCAAATGCTCTTTTTGCCTCAAAACTCGATATGTTTACCACTGAAAAAAATATGCTACTAATTTAAACAAATATGACTTTTTGAAGCTTTCTGTCATATCTACAAAACGATATATTTGTTATAACGCCAGAATATATAGGCTTTGTGGGTCATCTATTGGAAAAAACCCCGCATTTTAAAGTTACAAACTTGGTATGTTATAATCTTGATTTTATCTTATAAAATCAACTCTCGACATGGAAAATATTTAAAATTTATGAATTCCATTGTCATCAAATTGCTTAATCAATTAGGGTTTTGAAAAAAATTCAAATTTTTCAAAATTCTGAAAACTCACCTCAAACTATTGATATACTTTTTATAATGTGACTGTGTTTGAATTTTCAATCATTCATTATCATTTATATTGTATACATGACTATAATTTAATAGCTGGTTAAATATATCTGAAGTAGTTCGTATCAAAAAGATTGCCAATTTCACGGATAGCATTTTTGGCACTCGGGTTCAATTCTCGAGAGGTCGATAGTAAAATAAACTTATCTAATAGTATCTTAAATCAAGCAGAGTACATCCTCTTTAATTTTCTCTTATAAAGTCCATTAAAAAACTTTTACGAAGATAAGCTTAATTGAAGTTAAGGTAGAACTATTACAATGTTGTTTATCTAATTTCCCCCCTAATGTTTTTCGAAATGCTACTAACAACATTCTTCAGAATATATATTTGCCTTGAAATAGATAGGATTAAAACTGGTTAAGAGTAAAAGAGAATGACAAAGAGGAGAAGACGAGAAGAGAAAAAGAGTTGGCCCAAAAGGGTCCAATTCTGAAGCGCATATAAAGTGAAAACTTCAAAACATAAATTAACATGGAATTTTATGTTAAACATCAAATGAAAAATAGAGACTAACATTTATACATTTATAGGAGGAAATAAATCATTTGGCAGCCATCCGCATGGGCCTTCGAATGCGTCTCGCACCAATCACAAAAACACGTAAATCCATCCAGCTGGAAGCTGGAATTTTTAACGATAATTTCGTTTCATTCATCGATTTTTGGTTCTCTAAACGAAGCAATAAATATTTAATTGATTTTTTTAGATGATATTGTGGGTGAACTGTTCTTTGTTCAAGGAAGCTGTTAGAATATTTGACTCTCTCGAATCATATTAGATATGACATGGACATTGGAATAACCAAAGAATTAATTTATTTTAAAAGTTTTTATTTTGCCGAGAGTAGCAGAGTTGTTGATTCATAAAGAGAAACAAGGAGGTTGTCCTCTGTTTGTTGCAAATATACATACACACATATATATCAGATATATATTATTGATTAATTATTAATCAATATTATATATACCGGGTGAGTTTTTTATCTTGAGACAGTCTTATAACTCAAAAACAGTGCATTATATGGAAAAAAGTTTCAAATAAAAGTTTATTTATATCGAGAGAGAAACTAAATTACACTATTGTTTGTCGACCTAGAACTAGCTTTCAAGGGTATTTCAATGTCAAGTTCTGTTTTTTAAATAGAAACCTGTGTGTCTGTGTAACTGAACAACTTTTATTAGAACTATTTTTTTATACGACATCAAATAAAAAAAATATTAAATCAATTAGATCTCAAAAAAATCTTAATAATTATTTTTAACAATTATTCAACTTAATTATCAAATAATAATTATTAAATAATTAATTATTAAATAAATAATTATTAAATTGAAAAGTCACAATAATCAAAATAAGTATTCATAATGATCTTAAAACTTCGTTATACTCAGAATTAAGAGATTATTTTCTACTTAATAGAACTACTTAAAATTCTTAGGTTTAAATAAGTTCATTTCTCGTGTCAATCCAGTAGATAGTTAATATGTATTAAGTACTATAATAAAAATGGAGTATTTTTTTTTTAAGACAGAATTAAAATGATTTTAATTTATGCGGTGAATGTGAAAGATGTTTTAGGGGCTGCCATTGAAATGGATGCCAAGCGTTTTCCTGATATAAATACATCCTCACAAGCTTCATTTTATCGTGTTGTAAATCTGTTAAAAAATAACGAAATTGGAACTGGAATTCATCCAGAAGACTTGCGATACACTCTGGAATGTCACAGAACATTGTCGGAAAATTATTAAATTATTAATTATTATTAAATTATTTATTTAATAATTAAATATTTTATCATTATTATTTGATAATTAAGTTGAATAATTGTTAAGAATAATTATTATTTCGATTTTTTAATTTTTTTTATTTGATGTCGTATAAAAAGAGTTCTTATAAAAGCTGTTCAGTTTTTATTGTAGATTTAGGAAATGTAAAGAAAAATATATATTTCTATTTAAAAAACAGAATTTGATTTCGAAATACCCTTGAAAGCTTGTTCTAGGTCGACAAACAATAGCGTAGCTTAGTTTCCCCCCTGATATAAATAAACTTTTATTTGAAACTTTTTTTCATATAATGCACTGTTTTTGAGTTATAAGACTGTCTCAAGATAAAAAAACTCACCCGGTATACATATATCTATATATATATATATATATTATTATTATTATCCAATTCCATTACCAGTATTAGATGTGACAAATTAGAGGAAAAAATGAACAATTAAACACCGTGTTAAAAGATGCGACCAATTGCAACGTTTCTTCGCCAATTTATTGTGACTTCATCAGGCTCTTGATCAAATTTTGAAAACACTTAATCATGCAATTATTTTCTTGCTAATTAGAATACATATATGTATAACAACATGAACACATTTATTTATACAAGACCATTGATTGTTTAGAGTAGCAATTGAATTCAAACAGACTAACTGTACACCTTAGACTGATTCAAAGAGTAATTAAAAATACAAAAATCTCCTAGATTAAATATTATAATGTATTTATAAGAGTTATTTTTGTATTTTTAAATCCTTTTTGAATCAGTGGAAGGTGTACAGTTGGTCTGTTTGAATCCAATTGTTACTCTAAACAATCAATAGTGTTGTATAAATAAATGTATTCATGTTGTTATATATATGTATGTATTCTAATTAGCAAGAAAATAATTGAAGTGTTTTAAAAATTTGATCAAGAGCCTGATGGAGTCACATTAAATTGGCGGAAACGTTGCAATTGGTCGCATGTTTTAACAAGGTGTTTAATTGTTCTTTTTTCTCCTCTGATTTGTCACATTTTAATACATATGTATATTTGATATATATGTGTGTATGTTTATTTGCATCAAGCAGAGGACAGCCTCCTTGTTTCTCTTTATGAATTAATTTATTATCTGTTTTAATAATCGCATTGATAAACAAGAAACCTGTCGACCTCTTATGACACGGTACTAATACAACATGACTTGGCTACAACCTGATTTAGAAATTTCTACACTCAAATAGTTCAAAAACCTCAAAAGAAGGACGTTTGAAAAGTATTGATCCTAACAGAAAAAGAAGTATTTTCCGAGTAGAGTGAGTTCTATTTTCAACATAATCTCCTTTCTTCCTTCTACAATTTTTATAGTAATGCATCTGCTTCTTTAATCCGTATAAAAAGTAGTTGGAGTCTTGCTTTGCAAAAAAAGGCGCCTAACAAATGAGATAATCCCAAAGTTAAATGAAAATTGATAATCCTCCAAGACAAGCAGTGAACCTAAGAAACAGAAAAAAGTCGCAGGGAGCGAGATTTGGTGAATTAAGGAGGTGATTTATTAGTTCGAACAGCAATTTGTGTATTTTGGTCATGACGACTTTCAAAGTGTGAGACAATGCGTTGTCTTGTTGGAGCAGCACTTTTTCTTCTTCGAATGCAGTGGAGTATTTAACAGTGGGCGGACTGGGTGGCTGCCCGGGACCCATGTACCCAGAAGGGCCCACAGAATTCTAAATATTAAATAAATATTAAGATATATAATATAGGGTCATATTTAGTTATGCCCCCCGGGATTTCAAAACACCTAAATACAACATTGTTCAAATGCGACTGTTTTTTGCACTTTCTGCCATCAGAGTTTGTTAATCAATGGTGTATATTACTCTCCAGTTATTATTTTTACTTTTTCAAGATAGTCGATGAAAATAATTCCATGACTAGGCCTTGTAAATGGTTTGAGAGTTTTCTCTCAAATCGAGTATATAAGTTATGGCTGAGTGAATATTTGCCTTAACAAATGTTGGAGTTCCCAAGGCTCAGTAATTTTCCTAACGCTCTTTCTTCTATAAATAAAACACCTAATTAATATAACTTCAAATCCCTTTCATTATTAGGCCGACGATAGCATACTTTACTGTGTTTGTTCACTGCATTATAACTGCAGCAGCGTTGCGAAAAGAACAGAGAAATACTTTTAATAAAAAAGACTGAAGATGAAGGCTAAGTTTCGTAAATATGGTCTCTAACAAATAAATTTATACATACCTATCCTATATATTTATTTATATATAAGTAGGTATGTTTATTTACAGCAAGTAGAGAACATCCTCATTGATTATGGCTGAAAAATTGTCAATTCAAAAAGATTTTTGATTGGCCTTAAGATCGTTTCACGTCAGAATTTTTTATGATTAGATAGTAGTCTTGCCTCTTAAAAAAGGAGATGAAATATATTTATAATGCTTTGCCGAATTAAAAATGTATTTTTCTTGCCAATCCCAAATTAGGATTGATAGAAGGCTGGCGCATCCCGTTCCAATATCCCATCTGTTGTTTCAAGCTGCTATCTTTAAAAATTGGGATGTTGTTGGTCTTTTGTTGTTTAATTGGTATGCATCCGCTGCTAATAGATAGCTGGGGGCAGAGGTGGGTCACTACCACTTGCTTTTGGCAGAAGGCGGGACCTTCTCTTTTTCGGAACACGAATCCGTTATGAAAAAACGAGACCTTCCTCCTCTGTTGATTGTATGGGCGGGACTGAAACGCCTCCGAACCTCACGCCTTTACAGCTCTGCATCTGACACTTGCACCAGCCTAGTTTGACTAAGCTCTAAGCTGCTAACATTTATTTCAAGAGTTTAGAAATAGAGCAGACCTGCAAATCTTGGTGCTCTTAAGCCAGTGGTTCTCTCGCGCGACCCTAAGGGGAAGGGGATCGAAGAACTTGAATGGGGGAGGCTGTAGCTTACTTACTACAAATGAAAATGAAAACTCTCCTAAATGAATTGAAAGAAAACGTTTAGAAAAACCAAATGGTGTTTGCACCTCACAACATTTGCATACAATATTCCTTATTTAAATTTAATTTTCCCGATGTTCACTCTTGAACAGTGGCGGAACTTTACAAATTTTTCCCTCCCACCACCTACCACTAAAATAGAAAATTTTTATTTAGATATTGTTATTAAAAATGAACCCAATGCAAAAAAATCATCGAAATCGGTCCACATGATAAAGAGAAATAAATATTCAAACAAAAAAAATGTTCAAAAAAAACAGACATTCTGCTGAATTGAAAACCTCCTCCTTTTTTCGAAGTCGGTTAATGAATGAATTGGTATGATACTGATCCTACCGCAGCACTGTTCTTATCCAATGAATGTTTCGTTTTAATTTTTATTGTGTTATGATGTTAATTTAAAATAAGGATAAACAAAGTACAGACAAAAGGATTTTGAATCCTTATAATTCTGGGTCCCTCGTGTTGCGAGGTCGGTCCATTTTAGTTCCACCACTGTGGTTGAAATTAAGAATAATCAAATCAATTTTATAAAGAAGAACAAAAATGTTGTCCTCTGCTTGATGCAAATAAACGCACACACACACACACACACACATATATATATATATATATATTTAAGGTCAAACCTTCTAAACTATAGTCCTAAACAAAATAAATTATATATACAGGGTGTTTCAGGAGAAATAGTAAATATTTTAGGAGTTGGTATATAGACGAATTGAAATAAAAAAAATCCTATTTTTATTTTTTTCAACTTTGAACGTGTCCATGGTCCTTTGCTTTAAGTTTCTTTGGGTTACATACTAACAGCTGTATCTCTGTACTCAATAAAAAATGTCATATTTCATTTTTTATTGCAATTCGGTCTATACTACGATCTTCTAAAATATTTACTATTCCTCCCGAAAACACCCTGTATATATATATATCAGGATGGCCAAAAAAAAAACGAATATTTTTTTTATTTTTGATCTCGCATGAAAATATGTTAATTTAACATGTTTTTAAAATGCTCATTAAAAAATTTTAAGAGGTCGCTCAAGATTTTTAAAAATTTCCAAAATTGTAGAAAATTGATTTTTTTCTCGTCATGTTATTATTGCCTATGTTGAAAATTATAAATATTCTGAAGATTTCAAGTCGATATATCAATTTATAGAGGTCGCTCAAGATTTGTTTAATTTTTATAGTTGTAATTTTTTTTTTAATGTTTTTTCTTCGTGTCTCGAGCTTCATTTCTATTCATTAAGATGTCAACAAAAAATTAATAATAATAATAATAATATATAGGTTCCTCGAAAACATCTAAAGTACTAATTTAATAAATTGACACGTTCTAATGTGGCCATCCACTTGACTTTACCATACAGCATACACTTCTGGTTGAGTTTGGTACAAGGGTCTAGATTTTCATTTTTTGGCCCTACAACCCCCTCCCCCCACCATTTCGGGAGGTTAGTTTTTGAATTTATAGACTTCTGGGGGCACTGATTATGCATAGAAAATATCGTTGAGTTTAGTCCAAAGGCCTAGATTTTCATTTTTTGAACCCCCCATTTTGGGTGGTTTGTGTTTGCATTTTTTGTGTTCTGGGGTCCCACTGATTATGTATAGAAAATTTGGTTGAGTTTGTTGGTTGATTTTTATTTATGCCCCCCCCCCCCCCCCCCCACCTAATTTTGCCGCCAGAAAAAAAATATTTTCGTTATTATAGGTTCATTTTATAGTATATTTCATTTTTTCTTGTTTTTTAGTTTAAAAATATTACAATTTTAAATTTTAACCCCCCACCCCTTCCACTCCCCTTAATTTTGGGTCGATATGCACCAAAATCTAATAAGCTCTTAATCTCAATGCATCAAAACTACGTGTGAAATTTGGTTTTGATATTCACACTAGTTTTTAAGGTAGCTCGTCCACAAAAATTTGGTAACACACGGATTAACAACATTTTGACAAAACGGTTATTATCTCGGAAAATAGAATTTTTCAATGTTTACTTATTAGAGCTTTTTTGTAGAATTTTTCAATGTTTACTTATTAGAGCTTTTTTGTAGACTGAAATGCCATGGTTTTGTCCAAATTTTTTAATCAAAATAGTTTAAGCCGTTTTTGAGATATTTCGAAAAAAAAGCAAAAAACACTTTTTCCATGCACGATTATAATACTTGACCATACCCTGTATGATAAGTAAAAATTAAAAAAAATCTTGAACGACCTCTATAAATTGATATATAGACTTGAAATTTTCAGAATATTTATAATTTTCAATAATATGACAAGAAAAAAAACAATTTTCTAGAATTTTGGAAATTTTTAAAAATCTTGAGCGATCTCTTAAAATGTTTTAATCGAGCTATATTTGTTGAAGTTATCATCAGCCTCAGTCTTGAATTGTTTCGGATAGTCCGCCCTCCTCCCTCTCTCCTTATCATATGTTCACCTTCACTCCTCACCTGACCTCTCTCTGATAAAAATTACATTTGAATAAACACTATTTCTTTGCCAGTTACTTTCTGTTGCTTCTGACGATGGGTTAGCCACCCGAAATATATATATCCAGATTAAAGTCTCTCCAAAAATAAGTTCGTTTTATTTTTATATTTTAATGTCTAATGTGAAACCTACCAAGTATTTTTAATCCAAAAACTATTTCTTTTATGTATATGTCTACTTTAATTTATGCAAGCTCCCATATATATCCTGCCCCCCCTCCCCCAAATCATACGAGAACAAAAAATTTATATCCTTATTTAAAATTATTGAGCTAGTTATTTGGAGCGGAGGAAAGCTGACAACTATTGAAATAAAAATGCACAAGTATTTTCTTCAATTTACATTAATTCTAGCCCTTTCAACCAAACTATGTAGCTATACAAAATTTGGTTAGTTTTTACATTTCTAGCCTTCTGGGTGTTCACAGAATATATATACAAAATTTGGTTGAGTTTGGTCAAAAAGGCTAGAATTTTCATTTTTTATCATCCCTCCCATTTTGGGTAGTTAGTTTTTCCATTTCTAGCCTTTTGGGGCCCACAGAATATGTATACAAAATTTGGTTGAGTTTTGTCGAAAGGGCTAGAATTTTCATTTTTGATCCCACCCCCCATTTTTTTTGTCTGATAATGTTTAAAACACATTTAAAAAATATATATTTTATGTTCTTTTCAAAAATATATTCAGTTTTTTTCTAGTTAAATTTTTCATTTTTTATATCTCTTCAAAATGTGGTAGAACTTTATGCCCCGCCTTGTAGATATATATTTGAATGTTTATTTGTATCAAGCAGAGGATAACCTCTTTGTTTTTCTTTATGATTCAACAGCTCTGCTATCCTCGGCAAAACAAAATCTTTTCAATTAAATAAATTTTAGGCTGTCAAAGATAAAATGACCATATTTCGGGAAAGTTCAAGTGGAAAGCTTACAATTTTTGTAGCAAAATGTTTGAGGAACAGGTTTGGGTGAAAAAGAATAAATAAACCCGCCTCCTACATATTTTGGTTCACGTGAGAAAATTTATTTTAATTCATTTTATCAAAAAAGAACAAAATATTATCAAGTGTCCGATTTTTTTGCTGTTGAGTGTATATATGGTATATATATAATACAATCACTTACGTATGTTTATTTGCATCAAGCGGGTGAACAGCCTCATTGATTTCTTCTTAAAAATCAGCAATTCTGGTATTCTTAGTGACAAAATCTTTTCAATTGTACTTTAAATTCATTCTACATCTTATGGTGTCTCCTGTAATTTAGATTTTCCTCTCATCCAGTTTTTAATTTCACCTTGAGAACACACTTTCTTTGATGCATTGATAACTGCATATTTTACATTTTGCAAAATATTTTTTCGAGATTTATTAAAATTAAGGAATTATGCAATTGGATGTTGATGAAAGCAGTCCACGGTGGTTGTAAAAAAATAAGACTATAGAGGTTTTATTATTTTACATTTATTTGTTAAACCGACGTTTCGGAGATTTATTCTCTCCTTCTTCAGGGTAACAAAAAGTCAATGAAAGTAGTTCAAAACATAATTACTTTCTGTCTCCTTTTACAATGCCAAAAAAACTTGCTTGTTACTTTATTTTCTATTCGAGATAGAAAAAAAATTTTATAATGTTTTTTTGGCATTGTAAAAGGAGACAGAAAGTAATTTTGTTTTGAACTACTTTCATTGACTTTTTGTTACCCTGAAGAAGGAGAGAATAAATCTCCGAAACGTCGGTTTAACAAATAAATGTAAAATAATAAAACCTCTATAGTCTTATTTTTTTACAACCACCGTGGACTGCTTTCATCAACATCCAATTGCATATTTATACCAGTCCGTCTCCTAAAGAAAATCTCTATCAATTAAGGAATTATTTCGTCCATTTTTTAAGCATGTTTATGTATCGTTGTAGAGTAACAACAGTGTCGAATTTTGCTTTGTTTTTTGTAAATATACCAGTAAATAGTAAAACTGTTGTAGTAAACTGAGAAATATTGATTATTTTTTTCAAAGTTGAACATTTCGAAATCATCGTCGGATAAAAGATCATTTATTTGTTAGAGATTATAGTAATTAATAGGGATTCGGGTGTTATTGCAAGGTGAAACATCTTTAATAAAGATAAAAGTAAATAAATTTTATATGCAATATAGAATATAATTTCGAAAGCCTTCGATACTATACCAGGTGTATGCATATGAAATGAGCCTTTTTTATGAAAATAAAACACTTTTTTTAAATAGGAAAAAAAAAATATTTTATTCAAAGTACTCTCCATCACTTTCTACACATTTTGACAACCTTTCTGGCAATTGGTGGATCCCCTTCCAAAAAAACTGCTGGACTTTGGAAGAAAACCATTCATTGACCCATTTTTCTACTTCTTCGTAAGTTTTGAAGTGCTGCTCTTTAAGTGCGTGGCCCATCGACGAAAACAGGTGGTAGTCGGAAGGAGCCAGGTCTGGTGAGTAAGCCGCATGGGGTAGCAATTCCCAGTTGAGTGCTTCCAGCGTATCCTGAACCGTTTTTGCTTTACGTGAAGGAGCATTGTCATGAAGAAAAATCACTTTATGTTGCCTTTTTTGATATTATGGCCGTTTTTCCTGCAATGCACGGTTCAAATCAAATAATTGCTGTTGGTAGCGTTTAGCATTTACAGTTTCAGCAGGTTTCAATAGCTCATGATAGACGACACCTTTCTGGTCACATCGTCATCGTCATCGTCATCCCATCGTCAACATTGAAACCATCTTTTGCATGTTGCTAATGATAGAGGATGAGTGCTATAAGCTTCTTCAAGCATTCGGTGAGATTCTGTCGCGTTTTTCTTTAAATGATAACAAAAAATTTAATGCTGTCGGCATATCGTATGCTCTAGACACAAAATTCCACATTTTTAACACAATAATTTTTTATGTTGTTGTAGTTCGAATCAAATTATCAACACTGAACGTTGTTGACAGATGACAAAGCAATGAAAAAATAATAAGTTTATAGTTCGTTCAAAATAAAAATAACCTATACTCCCACCTATCGTAAAAGGCTCATTTCATATGCATACACCTGGTATATAGTAGGGTGCTCCTTATTTTGGATATTTTCAAATATTTACGCTGACAGAGGCTCATATGATTAGAAATAAATAAATAAAAAAAATATCCCCCAAGTTTCAAGTCTCTATCTCAATTTTAACATAGTGATAGACAGTGATTAAGTTTCCCATCTAAATAACATGGGGTTTTTGGCATTGAACGATCAATTTTTTATTCAGGCTAAAGTAATGGTTCAATCTTTCAGAATTTTTACAGATTTTTAGCTATTATAATTTTGGAGCCTATAACTTACTAATATTGAAGGAGGCAATAAAAGAGTGTGTCTTCTGCTGGAATTATTCCATTTTGCTACCCTCGGCACAAAAACTTTCAATTTAACCTACTAATACTAAGGTATAGGAGTATTTTATCTAGATGTAACTCCAAAATTATAATAGCTAAAAATCTGTAAAAATTCTGAAGTATAGCTACTATTATAAGGATAAAGCCTACAGAGTTTCAAATTTTTTGAACCATTACTTTGGCCGGAATAATAAATTGATCGTTCAATGCCAAAAACCCCATGTTATTTAGATGGGGAAATTAATTTCTGTGTAGCACTAGGTTAAAATTGAGATAGAGACTTGAAACTCTTGGGAGGATATTTTTTTTTTATTTATTTCTAATCATATGAGCCCCTGTCAGCGTAAATATTCGAAAATATCCAAAATAAAGAGCACCCTAATATATGGTATAGTCTTTTTCATCAGTCTTTTTAATTAAAAATATTTTATCTGTTCTTTCTCATAAGCACTTAATATTCGATTGGACGCAAACTCATGTTGGTAATAAGGATATTTTAACTTTCAAACAATTCGCATCGAGCAGAGAACAACCTCATTCACTTCCTCTTAATTATAACTTTTAATTAATATTAGGTACAATAAAAATGTTAATTTGATAAATATACTATCTGTAAACTAAGTTGAAATTGTGAAAAATAATTTCTGAAAGTTCAATATTATACAGGGATATTCACAGGGAGTAAAAAAACTTTGGGAAATTCTTGGAGGGAGGGTCATTTTTTATGAACATGAATATAGGACCTATTTAAATTCTTTACCTATGGCTGATAAAAATTTGTTAAAAAATATGGACCTGCATTTAATTAATACTAATTTAACAATGAAAACAACACACAATTAAATTAATTGTTATTTTGATAAGGAAAGGTATTGCTCGAAATATGCTCCTTGAGATAGTATGCAAGTTTGATACCTGTAGTGAATGACCATAAACCCGAAGCATCACATTGTTGTTGAGTTGTTTGACGTGCAGCATTCATTTTTCTTTGCAACAATTGTTCGTGAGTATTTATTTCAAAACTGTAAAAAGAAATACTTTAGCTGGACCTAAAGGTATTATTTTTTGTTTTTAATATCAAATGTGTGTTTTTTCATTGTTAAATAAATATTTTCTTATATAAAATTTTGATCAGCTGTTGTTCAATAAGAATTTGAAATAGGACTTATGTTTATTTGTTCAGATAATAATTTGTATTGCTTAAGATGACCGCTCATCAAATTCCAAGAGCTTTTTAAACTGGATGAGAATTAGCATGTCCAAAAAAGTATTTTGTATCAGGGGGCACAGGCAAGTTCGATTCGAGCGGGCGTGCACAGCCAGACTGTACATTTACAGGAACTCGAGCCATTTTGGCGCCTCTGTAACTTTCCACGGGAAACCTGAACATGGCTGAAATTTTTTCCTCAATATTGATCCATTAGCTTAACTAAATTACGAAATTTCATATTTCTATTGTTTATACCGTTCAAGTTAGATGTTAGAAGAAGCCAAAGATAGGCTTTTTCGTCACACGACCGACTTTGAACCCATCAAAATTCCTAGAAGTACTTCCGCCGATCCTAGAATCCCTGAAATTTGACATGCAGGTAAAGCTTGGCACATTAATAAAGGAGGAAATTGAAAAAACCCAAATTCAGGGCCTCAAATGAAAGGATGAAATTGTTAGGCTAAATTAACATACCTATAGTATAATCAGTAGAGATTGTGGTGTTGGTGACAGTATCCTTAACTCATAGTAAATGCATATTAAATAAAATATCTATTTACTCTTATCTTTACCTATAGTATATTAAAAATAAAGCGAATCCTAGAATGATGAAATATGGAACAGTGTAATAGTTTGAAGAACTAATAAAGTGAGAAATAGAAAAATGGAACTTTTTCTTCATCAGCCCTTGATATAAAGGCGTGAAGCTTGCAGGCTATAAACACACGTATCTTTTAAAAAATTGCCAAGTTCAATTAATAGAAGCCGTTTGCCAAAAAATGGAATGAGATTGAACGTGCCGCCAAGCTCAACATAATCATATTTTTAATAAATGAGTCGATAATATAGTAATCTCCTCAATTAAAAACCATGTTTTTCATTTTACAATTACATGTCTATCTATTTTTATTGATTTCAAATTTTTTAGTTGAAATTATTTCTCTAAAACTTGGCAATTTACGAATTATATTATTATTGTTATTGTTTTTTAGGGCTTCCGCCTCTCCCCTTTTAGCCCTATGATCCTCCCCACGTATGATCTCATGATATGACAGTTCAATCTCATGACATAATCATGGCTACATAGCAATACGTAAATGCCAAATTTTCAAAAAAATAATTTCAACTAAAAACAGAGCAATCAATAAATATAGAGATAGACATGTAAAATGAAAAAACATGCGTTTTAATTGGAAGTTACTATCATATAATAAGCAGCCTTCGACTCATTTACTGAGTTGATGATGTTGAACTTGGCAGCACATTAGATCTCAACCCTTTTGCCAGCAAGTTAAGCTATTTCAAAATATCAGAAGTGTTGAATTTTTTCGTGCTCCTGCCACTAACGAACTCTAGGAATTGGCCAATCTTTTCTTCTTCAATAGACTTACTTGTCTACAAACGATTGCTAGAAATTAAAATAAAATTAAATAAATAAATATTTTAAATAACTAAGTTATAATGAAAGGCAGTCCATAAATTACTTAAATTTTATTTCAAATTCCGTCGTTTCGGAGAACTTTTCTCCTTCTTCAGGAGTATTGAATCATCATCATCATTGAGTATACAGATCCTAAGACTGGTTTTGATGCAACAATCAACGGACGGACGGATTGTCTCCACTCGACTCTGTCCCCCGCCAGCTGTTTGACCTCTCTAAATGTCTGGGATCCTATATCCCCTATTATTTGGTTGAAATATTCTAATCTGGGCCTTCCCCTTTTCTTTCCCACCTCCCCTCCAAGATATCCCTAAGTAGTCCCCATGTGCCCCATCATCTGACCTCTTCTCTTCTTCAGACTCTTCCACAAGGTTCTTCTTCTCCGATTCTTGAATATATTAACTAAGTATACTTACGATATAATGTTGAAAAGTATTGTAATATTGTTGTTATCACTGAAAAGAGAGACAAATGGGAGCCGAGTTATACTCACCCATCAATAACTATTCAATACCCTGAAGAAGGAGAGAAAAGGTCTCCGAAACGTCGGAATTTGAATAAAATTTAAATAATTTATGGACTGCCTTTCATTATAACCTACTTATTTCGCTTACCAGTCCTGTCTTTCTAAGAAATTAAATAAAATTAAATTATTTAAAATAATTAATATTTTAACTTTTTAAAAAAGAAAATATTTGTTCGTAGACGCCTGAAAGGCGAGCAATTGGTGAACATGGACTTTTCTAGTTAGTCCAATAAATAGAAATCCATTTAAGAATAATCTTCTAGATCCACATCGTGGCATCAAATCCAATAGAGAACGAAAAATTCAAATTTTTTTTCATATTAAAAAAAAAAAAAAAAAGGAATGGAAAAAGGACCGAAGCTAAAAGAAAAATATGAATTAATATGAAATTCAAAATCAAATATTTGAAATCTCTTTCACGACGTGAGTGATATATGGCCTCTTTTAAATAAAATTCAAACAAGTCCAACAAAAAATAAGACATTTTAATGTGAGTACAAAATTATACAAAAATTTTGTCATAAATAGATAGTCAACAGTCCCAGGTAAAAATTGGAGGGACCTTTTGTCCATCGAGGCAGGTTAAATATATTTTATAATGCAAGAAGGCAAAACGCGGCGAAACAATATTCATTAAAAAAGAGGTCCAGAAGAAATCCTAGGAATTCGGGGCTTGATAAAAAACAGACAAATGGATTCTGTGAGGATTTAATAAATAAAAAACAAATCAATTGTCTAGTTCATTAGTCAAAAAGTAGATTAATATATTGTTTATTTTTTAATTTTAGGATTACGATCTCTAAATATGATTTATAAATATTTATTAACTTCAGATATTTATTAACTTCAGAAATTCACTTCTCCATAATCAGATGAATCTTATTGATCTCTCGTTAATACATTTTTTCGTTGAGGAAATTATAAAAATTCCGTTAGGTTGTATAATCAACTGGTGTTCACCACACGACTTTCATATTATCATTTATTTGAAATCATCGCGACACTACTAATTTACACCCCCTTCCTTTATTTCGTCTTTTTTATTTTCTCAAAAACGGCTCTAACGATTTTTAAAAAATTAGTGTCATGAGTTATTAGTTGTGTCAAAATTTGTAATCCGATTGAAAATTTGACACAATAACTCATGAATACAGTAATTTAAAAAAAAAATCGTTAAATCCGTTTTTTGAGAAAATAAAAAAAATGAAAAATCTTTTATGTAAATGTCCACTTCCAGTTTTCCGATTTCAACCAAAAGCTTGCTGTACCTGCTCCTTCTAGCCTATATCGAGCTTAAGTTTCGAATTTCGTATCTCTGAGACTTATGGTTGCGAAACGAGTAAGTGTATATAACAATACTTACATACATACGTACGCACTGACCACTGGATTTTTGGCACCTTTTTGGCCTCTGAGGACCACAATATCCGGTTTTATGTTCCAAACCGGTTTCCGACTATTAAGGGCTTCCGATTCCTTCCATCTAGAAGTTACAAAATGAAATTAGCTTATTTCATCGCAATACTTCCACATTATATTTTATGAATATAAATGTGAAAGTAAAAATGGCTACTTTGACCTCCCACACACTGTCATTTTAAATTAAATTAATTTAAAAAAAAAAATAAAATAAAAAAATAGGTTCTATTCTTCTTAATGAGATTATTTCAATTTCAAAAAAATATTTTTCATTTACGATTCGTCTCACCCCTTAAATAATCACCCGATTAAAATATCCATTTGATTTTTTTATTTCGCTGAAAAATAATACACATAACTTGTATATTTCCAGTTTGTATCTTATTTAGTTTATGAGCTACAATAGAACACATTGCTCTGATGGACGGGTATCGTGACATTACTAATTTGGTCTCGTTTTAGGAACGGAACACTAAAAAATTTGGCGTGACTCAACACGTCCTAGTGCTCCTCAAATATATATCATTCTAATTTCATTATTACTCAAAATATAAATAAAATAAACAAGAAATACTTTACTTTAGTAATGGAAATTTTATATTCCTGAAACAATTCGATTTTGAGATTTGTAATGGTTTTTGAGCAGTCTAAATGAAGTAATAGGAAATAGAAGTTTTGAATACATATTTAATTGTGCTATCGATGTAAATAAGTCATTATGATTTTTGTTTTAGCCATTGGGATTTTAAATATAATTTTTCTGTGAGTTGTGATTTTAAGTAAAATAATTAACCATTATGGATAAATTAACAAATAAGGTCAGGTGGGGTAACTGGCCCAGCTTCTTTTGTTTTCCCAAGGATAGTACTCCATATTTTTGGCTATAACTAAGCTTCCTCACAATTTATAGATCTCGTGACTATATTAATTGAAAGATGAAATTTTCTTCAAATAATCATGATACTTTCAACTTTTGATTATTCAAAATTTTGGAATTATCTTAAGTTGAATGTAAAGTTTTGCGGTTGGCCCAGTTAAACGCGTTGTGGGGTAATTGGACCAGCCCAGCCTATTTGCTGTTTTTTTAATTTTTAACATCTTTTGAGCAGTTGGACATGTTCCCCTATCCCTCAAGGCCCTGGCCGTAGGTAGAATTAGTCTCATTTGTATATGGATTAAAAATAATCAAAGATGTAAGCGATTCGGGGTAATTGGGCCCTGACTAGGCTGGCCCAGTTGCACCAAGACCTCTATTTTTTTATTCTATTGAATTTTTTAAGGTAGATAAGTTTAAACGCCAAGTATAATTTTTAAAATCGATTTTTATTACAGAAAATACAAAAAAGTATCATAAATCAAACAACTAAACAAAATAATTTCATTTTACCCATTGAAATAAAGTTAAATAAGTTCCTTATGCTTAAGAAAGCCTTAATTAAGTACTTACTCAAGTCTCAATATTTTCAAGGAACTGGGTAAGGCAACTAGGTAAGAAGTAAACACATAACTAGGTAAATAAGTAAATAAGTAATTAACTTAACTAAGTAGTTAAGTATAAAATAAACTTAAAGAAATTTCTCTAATTCAGGAACACTGAAAATTTCCCACCAATATGAAAAAGTGAATTGCGCTAAAAAATGCGTTAAAATTAAAAAGCTCTGGGGTTACAGGACCCCTGGCCCAGTCGCCCCCGGCCCCAGTTACCCCACCTGACCTTATATTATATATATATATATATATATATACCAATGGAGGGCTGTAACTTTTCAACAAGGGATGCTGTCCAAAAAGGTACCTTTCATTTTTTGAAATTTTATTTTAATTTTGCTTTTTTTTTTCAAATATCATTGAATACGGCATCATTTTTCTTATTTTTCAAATTTAACATTAGATTTTTAAAAAATATTTTTGGGACCTCACCCCAAACGGATACTGCTTTGTATGAGTGAGGGTAGGAATCAGAAGTTAAATCTTGTGACTTAAACTCCACACTCCCTGAGATGGAAATCAACCATCTTCCACAAAAAATCTGCCTGTCCTATAAGAAAATCTTAAATTTCTCCTAATTCTAATGCTATAAGCAAGCTATGACTTGTCTATAGCACTCTTAGTTATTTCCTTATTTCCCATCGAATATATATTGAGAGTTCTTAGAAATGGATTAGTCCAAAGATTCTCGAATCATCTTTATTTATTCCCTTTTTGTGTTATTACTATTTTACTAATTCCTCACCGAGAACAATTTTTATTCGACTAAAACTCGTCTTTGACCTGCTTGAACCAGAAGATATACCAGGAGGGACTTCAAACTTTCTATAGGCACCCTTTTCGGAAAATCATTCATTTTAATTGCCCCTTAAAACTATGCAACAATTTTATTTCATTTTGAGAGCCAATAAGTATTCTTTTCAAAACAAAACATGTTTTTTATAAAAATACTTGAAATAAGGGATAATAATTTGAAAATTTAAAGATCCTCCTGAATTCATGAAAATCATCTTTATTTATTCCTTTTTTGTATTATTTCTATTTGATTAGTTCCGCGCAGGAACAATTTTTATTCGACTAAAACTCGTCTGGACTTGTCTTTGACATGCTTGAATTGGAAGATATTAGATATACCAGACAGGGACTTGAAACCTTCTATCCGCACACTTTTCGGAAATATCATTCATTTTAATTTCCCCTTGAAACTATGCTACAATTTTATTTCATTTCGAGAACCAATATACTTTTTAAAACAAAAAATGTTTTTTATGGAAATATTTGAAATAACGGATAATAATTTGAAAATTTAAAGATCCTCCTGAAATTTTGAAGTCGACATTATATATTTATGATAACACTCAAAATGTTTGAAATTTTAGGGATGCGCCACATCCACAGCATCCATGGACTGCACCCCACTGATATATATACCTATATATCCTCTTATATTTTAGTATATGTTTATTTGCAGCAGAGGACAACTTCACTGATGTCTCCTTATGAATCAACAGCTCTGCAACTCTCGTCAAACTAAATCAATATTCACAGACATTGGCCAATTTTCCATGTTCTTATCTCTGTGTGTATGGATTCCGAAATCATTAAATTATTTTTTAAGTCTAGTAAACCGTCTTTCTTCGATTTTTTCGAGTGTATATGTACCCATACCTGTGACTGGGTTTGAATTCGGAAACCTATTAATTTTTTATATATCTGAGCTATGTGTTTTTTCATCTCAATCAAATGATTGTATTTCAAATTATATTTTAAAATAAATTACTTGTTAATTTCTCTCAAGAGAGTGGTGACAGAAGAATGACCGAAGATGGGTCTCCAGGTCTATGTTGCCTATTTAATTACCTATATTGTATAAAAAATTATGGAAATTATACAAATAAATAATAAATAAATATTTAGTACTTATTTTATTACATTAAAATAATAGAATATATATATAAAGCAAATTAATAAAGAAAATACACGAATAGATTACCTATATGTTGTTAATTTGATTAATATTCTTGAATGTAAATTATTCTAGTGTCTTCAAGTTACAAGTCAACATTAAGTTTCATTTGGAATTTTTAGCCTATTTCAACGATCATTTTTCATATATGATTTAACTTGTTTTAAAATTTTCTCATGCTCAATCAAGGGCGTGGCTACCGCCATATCGGCCGTATCAATGATATGGGGCCCCCGGTCGACAGGGGCCCCGAAGTGTGTAAGCTAATATTTGTAAAATGTTATCCACATCGGATAGAAGGGCCTCCCGACAAATTCTGATACAGGGCCAGTTTAGAACAAGCTACGCCACTGTGCTCAATAGAAACTGACTAAATGGACTTAGTATCCGAATCAAATGAAAAAAAAGATCATGTGAAATATAAAAAATATATGAAAGAGTTCTGATAAATTTGATTATTATGGCAACCTCGACTTGATTTAGTAAAGAATTATCTTTTATAATTAATTTGGAGCTAGAAATAAACGCTAAACAGCTATCTGTATTTGGGTCATTCTTTTACTAACTGTACAGATTTGAACAAAAATTGACCAACCCATTTTTGATTTGCCTGAAAAAACGGTTTCTATATCGAAAAAAAAAGGAATACGTGTTCGAGGATTTTATTATTATTTATTTTTTTTTTTTTTTTTTTTTTGTAAAATAGAGGGGGTCGTAAATTAGAGATTTTCGTGATTTTTGCCTAAGAGACTCATTTTCAAAAATTCATAACTCCGGTTCTTTTTGAGATAGAGAAAACTTTTTATTTTTAATTTAAAGGTAAATGAGTTATTTTAAGAAGAAAATGGTTCCAAAAAAAATGTATGAAAAATTTTACATTGTTATAAACAATTGAAATGTTTAAATCGATTTTTAACAATCTTTTCCAACTCCTAGCACGTTTCAAATAGAATCATCCCATTCTACGTCAATTTTTTTATCGAAAATGCTTTTTTTTATCGATTGTTGTTATTACGATTGCAAAAAAATTAAATAAACTATAGTATATAGTATATACCATACACGGTAAAGAACATTTGAACCATAAGACTGAAGGTTGTAGGCATGCAAATATATTATTCGAGCAGATATATCTTATACTCAATTTATATTGATAAATCTTGTTTGAAAAATTGTTGACTCTATTTAAAAATTAATTTGATTTCGATTTGTGGAATAATGGAATAATTATTATAATGAATTCTCCGTTTTAGCCACCCAACTTTACAATATACTTCTCGCTATACGAATGCTTCTTACTTTATTTGTGCAATATACCACTATTTCGTTGATTATTTTGATTTGTTTATTTTTAATTATTTAATTAATACCTCAAACAACATAAAAACAACTAGTTATTATATTTAAACACTAAAAAACTTTATTAATAAATTATGTACCATATAATACGTATATCGACCCTAATGTCTCTCTTTTTTCCGAATTTCTGAAATATTTTATATAAATATTTTGGTTACAAGCACGTCGGATCCTGTGGTTCGCGGACCCTAGTTATTACTAAAATAATACAATTATTTAAATTATTTTAAATAGTGCAAATGTTATATATATATATATATAATTTTTAATAGGCTTCAGTAATAAACACGTCCCCACGTTTTCAATTATTTTTCGAGAATCATCAAAAAGTATTTTGCTGCACGCCGGTTAAGACCCACTATTCTAGTTTGTCAATGTAAATCCCCGAAAATCTAATGCAATTTTTTTTATGTTATTTTTATTTTTATTTAAGCAAATACCTACATACCTACAATATTTTTCTTAAAAAAATATTTGTCCCGCGTCAACGATAAAAATTTTTCGTTACGTGCTTGATGCAGAGCCATAGGTGAAATGTTTTTCTTTTTGATAGGTTGTAGAGTAGACCTTGATTTACATCTCTAAGCATATATAATATATAGTATATCCCAGTGAAGCTTTGAAAAATTTGTTTTTTATTTAATTTTGAATCTCTAAATAAAATAAACATTTAGAATAATTTCGAAAATAATCATCAATTTTAATACATGAGTTTACAGTTCTAAGACTGGTTTTTGATGCAATCATTTTATTCGACTCTCTATGATGCCAACCCACACTTCTCTTAAAGACCCACATTTCATATTATTTAGTACTTGGCAAAGTTATTCTAATCTAGATTTTACATTTTCATTTCTACCTTATCCTCCTCAAATCCCCCAGCAATCCCAATAACTCAACGAGACCCCTATTATTTGAACTCTTCCCCTGCCACACAATCTTCCACAATGTTCTTTTTTCTCTAATCATATTGGGAACTTCTTCATTGATAATTCAATCTTCAACATTGCCTACTAGATTATCTACTAATTAAATGTATATACAATTATTAATTAAAATAAATGACTAATATTTCATCATAAAAAATATTGAATTTCATTATGAGTACGAATACATGATATAAAGAAAATAATAATTAATTATTCTTCCAAAAACAAATTACGACTTAATTTACTTTTTTTTCAAATTTCAAAAGTTATTTATGGGGAAAGGTGGCATGAAAGGGACACGTATTGAAAGGGACAATTCAAATAACTCGCTAAATAAAGGTCGTCTCGGAATGACATTATTTTTGTTCTGTAGCAACCCCAAAGTACATACATTGACATCTTACTTCACACTCCCAACATTTCAAGGATGTCGGTGAAGTGCATGTGTTTATAATCGGGTAGCAAATTTTTTTTTTTTTGGCTCTTCTTTAGAGACGTTTTTCCCAGTACTGTAAACTGTTAATTAAACAGTTTAGCGTTGTTTATAATTGGTGATATACATGCAGATACGAAAAAAAAGATCAGTAAACTTTTATTTAGAATTGTAGATTTTGTTTTTTAATTAAATGAATGTAAAAATTTATTTCCATGTTAATTATTTTTTAAGATGAGAAATTTAAGACCAATATGCTATTAATTACTTTCAAAGATGTGATTTTAAACTAAAGATAGTAAATTATACAAGTGCTTCCTAATATTTAGTATGTGTGTAGCAAAGTTTACTGTGATTTCCCTATATTAACGCGTTGTCCTTTTCATAAATGATCGTGTCCCTTTCAATACAACCCATTTATGAAAAGGACAAAATACCCTTTTTTTAAATGCGAAAATATAGTACTAAGAACAATTGAATGTGTTTTATTGTATTTTATTTTGATAGCCAATAAATTTAAGCTTTAAATTCTATTTTTACCTCTTTAAAATGTTATATTATTTATGTGCTAGAGCCTCCACAGCAAAAATGTCTCTTTCATGCCACCTCTCCCTTACTAGAAAATTAATTTTATAAATTAGATTTTTTTTATTTACATCGAATATTAATTCACTAAACAATTTTAAATAATTAAACTCACTTCCATTTAATTTATATAATATTTTAATGCTAGCTAAATTTATATAAAATTCGAGGCAAGAGGTTTTTCTCATCCCCCTCTTGGTTATGGTCATTATTTGCAGAACTTCTCTTATGTCATCACCCTGCTGAAAAGAAAAATTTTTAAAATAAAGGGAATGCAAATAAAACATCAGAAAATTCACAATTTTGTTTTTTATTCAATGAGACAACTTAATCAAAAGATATATTTATATATTTATATACAAATTATACAAGAATATCACACTGAATTGGCACGTGCATTTAAAATGTGCTGAGTATAGCTGTGATTAATAAAGTGGAACTTCTGGAAATAGGAAAGGGATGATACCTAAATACGCACCTCCTTTCTATGAAGGGTTAGCGCAATTCCAGGATGTCACACAATTATCCTATGAATTAAGAATACAATGGCCTTAAATGATAAATTCATCAATTTTCATGTATCATTAATCACTTTCCAATCACGAAATTTATCTTTGTGATCTTCAATTACGATCCACTCGGACAAAGAAAGAGGGCTGGGCTGGATTTCTTAAAAAAAAAATTCGACTAGGGGGGGAGGGGTTAAGCGTTTGTAGTTTGTGAACATCTGCTTAGGGAATTTTGTAAATATCCAGAAATAGATACCAATTTTCATTTGTTTTGAATCCAGTCCCTTAATGCATTGACAGATAAGTGAATAGCTCAATAGGCCAATAGAATAAAAAGGACTATATTCAAAATTTTATAGCTTCAAATTGAGAATAATCAATTTCACAATGGGATTATTCAATTTGAAAATAGGATTAATCTAATTGGAAATCGAATTATTAACTTCAAAAGTGAATTAAACACCAAACAAATGAAAATAGAATATTAAACTCTTATACTCGATGTAAACATAGGATTATTAAATTTATAAAACACGAACTTTTATAAAGCGACATCGCGTTCAAATCAAGTAGGTATATTCACCTCATTTTTATTAGAGAATTGTCATGTTATTAATAAAATTATACTTTGATCTGTAGGTATTCATTTTCGTTAATAAAGTTTAAAAATGACACCAACTGACAGCTCATTAGGGTATTTACTAATATTCGTATTTTAGATATTTGAAATATTCACCTAGTCCTTAACTCCAGTAGTGTAAACGCTGCTGTATTAAATTTGAGAGCTTTGTTTTATTACCGTCGTTATAGAATGTGCCGATATCAGGAAAAAATTTAATGTCGACCCCATACCGAGTAATCACCAGTAAATAAATTACAACATGTTAACAAACATTTTAGATTTTTTTTTACAAATATAATAAGGCAAGTTCCCATTGAAAATTCGTATTTGGGGGAGGGAGGTGGGAGGCTGTGATTTGAAGATTTTGCCCCTCAGACAATGCCTGAGTTACCTGAGCGTCAATGACTCTGAATACGTAATTTTGATATAAACTAAAGCTATTTATTCATAAATGGGCTTATGCTAAAGTGACCAGATGTTTTACAATGTAATGTGGGACATGAATCTGTATGTATATACCTAATTATTGTATTATCATATATCTATTGTAAACCATAATGGAATAAGAGCAGTCATAGAATGTGGGACATGAATCTGTATGTATATACCTAATTATTGTATTATTATATATCTATTGTAAACTATAATGGAATAAGAGCAGTCATAGATGAAATATGAACTTTTTCATCATTTTGTGATATGTTGTTACAAAATTCCTCACAAGTATTGAGAAATTCCACTACACTTGTAATATAGCCTTCAACGTTTCTAAGCACAGGCCCGTCATTTAATAGCTACACCTCGTATAATTGGAGCCCCTGATATTTAGACGATGTGTGAACCTCGACCTAAAATCGTGTATACCTACTTCCCCTTCCACTTTTATTTCCATGTAGAAGACAATAGATTATCTAATGAATTCCAAAGTAATTCCAAAGACGGTTTACACCTAATTCCAATCGTTCACCCCTCGTATTTAGACAACTACATTAGCACATCAGTTAAGGCTACCCTGAAAAAAAAGCCATTTCCTCATTTTTACTTTATCCAATGCGAAGCAGATGACATTTGCACAGTTATAAGTAGACAAAAAAAATATGATTTTAAAGGGGAATAGAGTTTTAGAACTCTTTTAATTGAAGCCAGTAATGCTAACCAGATTATTTTGCTGTAGCCTAGCAAGCACATACATATCAGCATGATCACAAAAGTCTTTCAAGGCGGGCTCTAGGGTCGCTAAATCCCAACATCGACAATGTAAAAATATTTTTTTAATCCAAAAGACAAAATATTGTCCAATGTGGGACACTTTGTGGGACATTTTCGATGTGGGACGTCTGGTCACTTTACTTATGTTTAACCAAATGAGGATTGAATTGTTTTGAGAGCAGGAATGATGTATAACATAAGTTGAATGAAAAAAATAACATATCATAAGAAAATAAAAATTGTTTGTGGATAAAAGAAAAGTAACTTCTCTTTTCCCATAAATCACCAGTCCTTTGCTACTGTATTTGTTTACAATTTATTTTTGCCTTAGGCCTAAGGTCGGTTAATTAGTTTTCCCCGGGTGCGGTTCATTTGCTTGCCGCCCCCTTCGCCTCCAAGCCGAGCACCCAAACGAAAATCCTTTAACAGTTTCATTCTCCGTTTGGAACATTCGCAAAGTGAATTATCACAAAAGAAGGGAAATTAAAATAGAACGCTAGCCCGGTGCTTAAACGGATACCTGTACAATGTACATCAGTCCATTTTTTAGAAAGAAACCAACCTGATGGTTCTTGTTTTTAATCCAATTTTTTATAATAATAAATATCTATATTATTTTGTTTTTAAATTCTGATTTTTTTTTTTTTTTTTTTTTAATAAATAAAAAGGTTTTTGGAACGTGCTTGATGTGAGCCTATTTTACGGTATTAACTGTATCAGCAAATGTCACTCGTGGTGACGTTTCAAGATTGAACTCCAAGTCACTATCGTACTTGGCAAATCCAATTCACATTTTTACAAATTAAATTCACCCTTTTGGATATCAAATTCACCCATTTTAGAAATCAAGTTCTTGTAAATAACTGTTTTCTTAATAAAAATAAAGTTTTTAAGAGATTTTAACTATAAATAATCCATTTCAAAATTATTTTCATTTTCTAGCTACAGTTGAAAACAAAAGCAACCAAGTTTATCAAATAAAATACAAATAAATAAATAGAGATATTTTATCATAAGTGAAGTTTCGGCTGAAGTCACCTAGGTTCCATATTTTTAATTAAATTAACTAATCAGATTTTAGATGTATATTGAAATAATGATGCTACTTCACTCCAAATCTCAATGCAATACATTCTTCATATTCAATTTTAAGATTATTTTTGAAACCGGATTTCATGGAAGAAATTTTTCTGTGAAATACAAAACATCAAACTTATAAAATTCTACATTTGTAGTAAGATATGTATTCAACCTTGTTAGGCTCCCAGAGAGTATTGGAATTTAATACTTTTGTAGGGCCTTAAGGAGGTTCTCTATCTGGTTGATCTACGAAAAAATCTTTTGTATTTTTGCAGTGACAACTTCTGCCTACTAAATTTTTTAATAAAACAATTGTTAATAATGAGATTAATTTCGAATAAAAATCTTTGTTTCGATAATATTAATAAAAATAATATTGAGATAAATTTTTTCTCATTATAAAAACATTTATTTAACACAAAAACGATTTCAAGAAATAGAGTTGGAATTCTACACTAGTGCTTTTGTTATATTCTGTTGGCTGCAAAAAACTTTTTATTTTTTACATTTATCAATAACTAATTAACTAGAATGTCAAATCTATTGAAAAATGTATCATTCAATTAATAAAAGTTGAATTATTGATCTATATAAATTTGTTGAAAATGGTATAATTTGTATAGAAGTTATAGGCCTTTTAAAAGCTCGGTCCATTAACTTCCATGTTAAAAGGACAATTTTCAATAATTTATTTCTGCGTAATGGGACAGACGATCATCTTCAAAATTCGGGAATAAATATTTAATATATCAATGATACAATTTAAGAGAGGAAAAGACTGCTAAAGACTTTTTCTCACTTCTACAGAACTTACTCGGTGCTCTGTTCAACAATGTAATATTAAATTATATTATACAATTTATTAACTTTCTGTTGTTGTTTTTTTCTGCCAAAAGGAAACTGGATTCATAAGTAGCTAATTGTTTTGAAATTTTAGGATTATAATATAAAGAAAAGATATAGATATATAGGGAGAGATGGAAGAGATTAAAATAAAATTGAAAGGATTCATTAGGTGTTGTGGTAAGTGCCATCGTTTGATTCTCTCAATTCTTTTTCTTACTTATTTCTATAAATATGTTGGGTTTCATCTCCTTTGGTTTAACAATGACGTTCTTTGGCAAAAATTGAAAAATAACATAAGAAGAATCCAATAATAATTTACTAGACATGAGATGTACAAATAAAGCTAATAGTATTGAATTGGATCAGCTGAATGGTAATCGTGTTCCAAAAGAGAGAGAAAGAACATCCCAAGTGTTGCTCTATGAACATGGAGTCGAAGAGATTCGAGTCAATGGCTGATTTCAAAATCAAGGTGAACATGCATTTCTACAAATTACTTGAATCATTAATCTTTTTCATACTTATATAATATGTTTTTATATATGTATATTATATATATATATATATATATATATATACCGTACTTTCCGGCGAAAAGGGTATCCACGCTTGAACAGCATATTTTGATGTACACAAGGACATTTGCTAGAGTCTTGATACAAGAGAAATGTTCAAGTGTGGACTAATTCTGTTTTCTGACTCACAGCCTTTTTGGTGCACATTCTTTGTGAGGTTGCCAAATTTGTCAAAAATCAAGGTTATTAAATTTAAGCAGAAAAGTTAATTAAATGGTGCAGAATCAAATTCTTTAAGTCAACGCTTACAACCGATGTTACTGCTACGTGAAAGATCTATGGTTTTATAGACAACATGTTTATTTCGGAGTATAAAGTTCAGTTTTATATGAATTCAATTCTCACTGAAACTTCATTAAATTTTCATGTGTAATATTTATATTTGGCTGAAGATAAAGGCTGCCTTCGAAAAAAGAAAATGTATATTCTTCCACATTATTTGAATTATTATTATTATTATTATTTACTTATTTTTTGTTTGTTTCTATGAAGATTTTTTTCTTTGCCTTGATTTGAGATTTCTTAAATTATTTTTTCTTTTGAAAAATTTTAATTTTTAATTTTTAGAATTTTAGAATAAATTGAGGAAAAAATGAAAAGTTTTTAAAGACACAGTACGCTCTCTATAAATTTGAGTGATTTGGTAATTTTTTGTCAACGAATGACTTAAGCTAGAAATTATGTACCAGATAAAAATCTTCCCTGAGTTAACTGCACTAATTGCAATTGTTTTTCATTGAAAAATGTATCCATACATGAAAATATTTATGTTTTTGATTGTGTATTAGAAAAAACACTTCTATTTAAAATATTTGCACCAAAATAACTGTGATACAGACTAAAAGATGCCATTAATTATATTTTTTTTTTTAATTAAACAATGTTGAAAATAATTCTAACTTTGATTGAAAATATTTTAAGGGGATTTTCCCGTCAAAACAATTATGTATATTAGGATTACAATGACAGTTTTAATCTTTAGTCCTTATTAAAATTTTAATTAATATTTCTACCTAAGACGTGCTCTAGTTTTGAGACGCAATTTTAAGCTGAAAAGGTGTTACTTATTCGCCAGCAATTACGGTACACAAATTAATAAAAAGCTGGATTCTAAGAAAACGATTTCTTCAAATGACACCATTGATCTGCCAATAACTTCATTTTGAATTCTCTTCTTAATGTAAAACCCTTACTAATTTTTAAAACAAATTAATATGAAACTACACAAGTGAATATCACTCATATTTTAATATAAAAATTAATTTAATATATATATATAGTTATATATATTTTATAAAAAAAATGTACACTTTAAAATTAAAAGGTTTTTTGTCGAGAGTAGCAGAGTAGTTGTAAATCAAAGAATGTGTCTGTTTTCTGCTTAATTAAAAAAATTTGTATTATATATATATATAACTGTGGTGCTTGAAAGAAACCTGATAACTTCAAAAATGACTCCTTGCAATAGGAGATTTTCAAAATACATATAATTAGAAATAGTAACTAAGGAATAACAAATAAAAAAAATCATTTCATGGTACTTATTATTTAAAATAACATGAAATGATGTTTACACGCTTTATATTCACCTGTATGTATGTATGTATGTATGTATCTATGAATGTATAACTGTGACTTTTGTTATGTTAAATTCCGCAAACTTTTCTCTATAAAAATAATTAAAACTAAAAAGTAAAAAAATGATTTATATTAAAAAAAAAAAAACTAAAAACACGCTTCTAAAAAGTATAAAATAATGTAATAATCAAAAACGTGGGGCAAAATTAACGTTGTCAAAATTAATTAAAATTACATATTTCTGCGCCCCACACTTTTTGGATTATTACATTATTTTGTACTTTTTAGAAGCGTGTTTTTTTAGTTTTTTTAAAATATAATTTATTTCATTTGTAATACCTTAATTATTATTATATTTTGAAAAGCTCCTATTGCAAAAAGTCATTCTTGAAGTTATCAAGTTTCTCCCAAATAACACAGCTATAAAATAAAACTATAATTTCGGAAGCCTTGACTTCATCTTCATCATTAGAGCATTAATACTAAAATAAAAATAAAACTGAAGAAAAAACAGGGCTTCCGAAACTTTATGGTCAAATAGATCTTATATTATATATAAGTTATAAGATAAGTGTATTAATAATAAATTAATCATGTAATTTTATGAAGAAACAAATTTAGATAATTCTTATAAATTAAAAAGGACACCAGGATTTTGAAAACAAATTGCTTACAACTACATATAATTCAAATTTAGATAAAATATCATTTTTTGAATTAATTGAAACTTTTCAGTAAATATTATTATTATTTTAATGTGATCTTTCCTTTATCTGTGTAGAATTGTCAATATTTTCCAAATCTAATTATATGTACTACCTTTTAAATTTTACTAATAATAAAAGGAAGAATTTTTCTGTAACGTTTTATATTCTATTAAAAGGATTATTGATATTTTTTAAAGATTTGTATTTATTTCTATTTATGTTTATTTGTATGTGTATATTTATATAAATCAAGCAGAAAACACAATCTTTGATTTATTCTTATAAGAAGCACTATAATTGAGGAAATGATAATACACTACGATGCAAAAAAATCGAGCCACCAATAAACCATTATCAAATAGCAAATTATTTTTAAAATTTTTACAAATAACCGTATAATTTGTTCTATTAACTTTTAAACTAATATATTCAATAAATTTTGTTGATAGTTTTTGAATTTTATAAAAAAATAAGTAAAATTAAATTAAAAGATGCAATTACAAATTATCATACTTTCTCAATATCGCTTTACGTTCCATTTAAAAGATCAATAAAATGAATAATTTTGAATGAAGCATCATTGATAGAAAGTTAAAATATACAAAATGGATATTTCTGAAGTTCAAACAGTTCAAATTGTGTGCCTAATTAATCAAGGGCTAAGTCAACGACAAGTGGCAAGTATACTTTCAATAATGTATGTAGTTACTTGTGAAAAAATTAAAAATGATTTACTATTTAATAAAGTTTTTATTGGTGACATCGATTTTATTGCAACGCTGTGTAGTTATGTAATATTATTTGGGATTTGATAATTATTTGTACAAAATATTTTAAATTATGTCTAAGTATGCATATGTATACAGATAGTGTTTATATATTTTATATATATATATATATTTGTATTATTTTTTAAAAGTATTTATAATAAATATATTTTTATATTTTAGAAAAATTCTTATTGATAGATAGTTTATAGTTTGTAGAGTGGAGACTCTATAATGGTCAATAAGCTGCAGTCGCACCACCATGATTCAGATGCATTGGCATAACATGGTGGTGAGGATTCAAATGGTGGTGGTTTAGATGGTGATGCGGATTAATATGATGGTGATGGTGGTGAGACAGGTGATGGTTTAGATGTTGGTGATTGGAATGGTCTGTGCTCGCCGAAGAGGCCACTCCTGCACCGTTCTGACAAAGATACCACTCGGATAGGTTCTGGTGAGGAGGCGGTGGGGGTGGAGGTGGTGGAGGCTGAGGACCGTGAACCGAATAAGCACCATGCGAGACCACAGGAGGGTCCAAACTAGAAGGAGCCATTGGCGCCACGATAGAACCTGCTGCACTTGCTGAAGAAGAACTGTTCGAGTCCTCGCCGTCGCTGTCGTAAACGCCGCCCCCGCTGTCGGTAGGGGATTTGATCCCACCGCAACTGGCTCCGGAAGTGCCATGCACCTTCATGTGCTTTCTTAGAGAACTCGGATGGGTATAACTTTTATCACATCCAGCTACACGACAATTATAAGGTTTATCCGAAGTGTGAACATGGGAATGTTTCTTCCGGTCCGAGCTGTTGGCGAAGCGGCGTTCACATCCTGAATATTCACATTTGAACGGTTTCTCACCTGGAACAAAATACAAAAAAATAAAATATTTTCAAATGATCGGGTTATTTAAAAAAAAAAAAAAATTAATAATAATTCTACTTTTCTAGACAAAACACCCAATTAGCTCCTCTCAATTGACAAATTTCTCTACTTAATACACTACGGTGCAAAAAAATCGAGCCCCCAATAAAAACTTTATTAAATAGTAAATCATTTTTAATTTTTTTACAAGTATCCATACATTTACTGAAAAACGGCCTATTGAAAGTGTACTTGTCACTTGTCGTTGACTTAGCCCTTGATTAAATAGGCACACACAATTTGAACTGCTTGAACTTCAGAAATATCCATGATTCATTTTTTTGATATTTCAAATGGAATTTGATCTTTTATTAAAACTTTATTTGAATTTAAAGTGGTATTGAGAAAGTAGGATAATTTGTAATTGTATCTTTTAATTTAATTTTACTTATTTTTACTATGAAATTCAAAAATTATCACCCCTATTTATTGAATATGTTAGTTTAGAGTTAATAGAACAAATTATATGGTTATTTGTAGCAATTTTAAAAATAATTTCTTATTTAATAAAGTTTTTATTGGTGGCTCGATTTTTTTGCACCGTAGTGTATAATTCATTTTATATATGCATGTACAGTAAACTCCCAATTATCCGTGTGCGGATTATCCGTGCATTGGAATTCGAGTATAACGACATATTAGCTATTAGAAAAATTCGAACTAAACTAAAAGATTCCTGGAAACAAACCAAAATCACAAATTTTCTTAATAAACGTAACGGGAGTTCATAAATAAAAAAGAAATAAATAAAAGCTGCACGTCTCTTATTTTAACCCCTTCATAAATTAATACAACTAGAGCTATAAAGAATTCCTAAAATAAATAAAAATGAGCATTAAACATGTTAAAATAATTTTATGCCTTAGAAATGTATAATATGTTGTATTTGAGAAATAAATAATTATAGTTCGGATTATCCGTGCCACCTCTCCCTCACCTTTAGCCCAGATAATCGTATAAAATATGTATAAAATATAGTATATAGAGAAAGTATCTTTTTTTTTGTTTATTGTTTAAATGTTTTTAATGGAACTGAAGCGGTATTCATTTGGAGGCTAATAAATAATTTATATAAAATATAACTATTAAATATATTTTATAAAATCTTATTTTTTTATTTTTATTTTTTATTTTATTTATATTTAAATGTATTTTTGATACATATATATTTCAATATTTACAAATCTTAATACTAAAGTTATAATATTTCCAAATATTTCTCAATAGAAATGTTCAACTGTCCCTCTTAAGATATATTCTAACTTGGTTCTTAAATTGAATCAGACTTGATGCATTTCTTACTTCAGCTGGTAAAGAATTAAATTCCTCAAGTCCTCTAAAATATAATGAATTTCTTGTGCTCTCTTTCCTCGCCCTCTCAATAAATATATTGTCTCTAATTCGCGTCCCATGGTCATGGATCTCATTGACCAATGTGAAATTCAGATAGGCTGGCAGCTGGCTATGATATAATTTATATACAAAACACATTGTCTGTAAAAATAAGAATTGCTTCACATTCATAAGTCCTAAGCATTCCAGCATACTACTTATTGATGTATATCTGTCACATTTCAATATAAATCTCATGCATCTATTTTGTAAGAGTTGCAACTTATCAATATTCTCCTGTCCCTCTCTTAGCAAAGTATAAAATTCCACAAACCACTATTTTAATATTTAATGTTAATGTTATTGCAATAATGAAATCATGTAATCTGGTCATTTGATATTAACAAAGTAACAAATACTTCGAACACTAAAATTAAAGAAAATATATAATATAATTTGAGAAAAAATACGCTCGGTTCCTCGGGCCCTGCTTTACACAATTCATTAGGCTGAAGTAGATCAATTTTTAAAAAAAAATTCTTATCTTAATTATTTATTTATTCATTATATAATTGGATCATTAATGAAGAATGTCTCTTCTTCAAAATTGAGAATCAAAGCTATTTCCGCAGTCTAATAATATTTATGTATATATTAGTATTTATATTGTTTAAGAGAGTCCCATTCAAAGCAAATGATTCAGGAAAGAATTACAAGAATGCGTAGTAGATCCTTTTTAGACATCTTTATCTCGGTTCTTAAGGACAAATCTTAAAAAATTAACATTATTTTTTGTCAAGACTAGTCAACCTTAATTTGTTATTTCAAGATATACTAGAGATAAGTGATTTAAATTTAAACGGGAATTGATTTATTGAAAATTGGGTCTCTTCCTTCGAATGCAGATTAAACCAAGCGATTTGAAGGTTTTAAACATAATGTTCAATGAAAAAGAGATCTGATTAACTATTTTTTTCCAACATTGTCATCGCCACCATCATAAAATAATCACTCCTAGGATCTGATTTGACGCTACTACTCGCCTCTATTTAATCTTTCCATGCCATTTCTTTCCCTTCTCAAAAATTATATATATCCTTCATTATCTGGAAAAATACCTCAATTTAGATCTCCCTAGAAATCACACTGATAAACTATATTAGAATGAATCGGTTCAGCACTTTCCCAATTTGATAGTGAAAGATTGTTGAGGAGCGTCGCCAATTAGTCTGATTTGAATTGCATCCAGGGTGGCAAAAGAATGCTTGGAGGCCTCTCTCCAAAGATATTGGAGAAAGAGGCGAAATTTAACGTTGTAGAGACTTATCAGAAATCTTCAGGGTGTTCAATCAAAAGAGAATAAATATATGGACAAAATTACATCTTAACGACTAAAAATTTAACAACATTCACTATTTGTTGCGTTAAAGTTAACTAAATTTTGAGAAACCCATTGTTCTTGTGAGCTATCAGCTATAATTGAAGAAGTAACAGTGCTGTGATTATTCTGAATTTAATTCAGTTTATTAGGAACAAATCAAAGAGGATATCATCAAATCAAAAGGTATTATACTTTTAATTATGCTAAAGTAATGGAATAAAAGTATTAATTTAAATAAAATTTTAAAAGATATTTTATATTAGATTTTCGTCGCTTTACATTTAAATATACTGTATAAAAGATTTAGGAGGTATGTCCCCTGACACATGCTTGACTGTACGCATATTACTTGCAATCAAGATTAAATTTATATAATTCATCATTCTGATTGTCTACTTCATTTAGTAATATCATCAAACAGTCAAAATCTGCTTAGATTTCAAGAAAAATTCTAAGAGAAAAATCACTTCCTGATGGACTGAGATTTGGAAGGCTAAAAGGCAGCATTTCTTCTTCTAGCCGGTCACCCTACCCAAAAACTAACCACTCTCAATTCTCAAAATCTATAGGAATTAAAAGCTTTCAACATGACAAGACCGTCTAGAATCTTTGAGAAAACTTTGTAATTGTAAATTGTGTAATATTTCATTTTATTTTTTATTTTAAATTAATTCAAAGGTAAAAAAATGTGAACGATTGTTACCTTGAACTCTTGCCTGACTCTGCCCTGAAATGTGAGATACATTCCACATTACGAAAGTAGAAGCGATAGAAATTTAATCTCTCGAATAGTGTATCCATAAACGAGAAATAAAAATCTATAATAAATCATGAAAGGAGCCAAATGTTGATGAACGTTTAAATCTCGATGAAGAAATTTTCAAAAAGTTCTCTCATTCCGCAAGAAAACAAAAAATTAATTTTGTCATCATCCACTTAGCACAAATTTCTGAACAATCCTATTTCGAGATTTATCGATGATTTATTTCGATAGCCGCCGCGTTGGTCTTGACTCTTGAGCAAGTCATGCTGTTGGTTCATTTGGAAACTCTGCTCAAATGATAGATGGATGGCAACGGAATGACTGGCCACATTTCGGCCAATTAACTATTTATTAATAAACTGAAATTATCCATCTATTAACCTGGTCTATTTGTGGATGGCAGAGGTTCGCTCGCGAATGAGTTCGATTCCTTAAGGACACGAATTTCTTTGGTTATCCGAACAGGAGAGAATAATTAGTTTTTCATTTTTCTTATTCTTTTTATTTATTGGCTTCATCATGTTCTCCATGCGATGATAAATGGTGTATGGCTGGAGTGGGAACTGACTAAGTCCTTTGTGCGGGTTGAGAGGCCCAACCAACATTCAGCCCATTTAAATTACAAATTTATCAATTTTGAACCAGACATTTCTAAAGAACCGACAGATGGATTGTCAAGAACAATTTCTCGCCTGGCATTTTTTATAAAGAATTTCCAATTCCCCATTAGGCCTTCGAACCACGGTTGTTTTATTGACACATGGCATAATTATATTATGTCCCAATAACAAATTGTATTAAAAATAAGTCTCTATATTCGTTACTTTACTGCTCAGATGAATTGTTTTCATGGTGGATGATGGTTTTCAAATCGAACAATAGACGTAAACATGTAGCTTTTCAGTAGATTTCAAAGAGAAGGCAATTTCCAGAGCAGATCGGTATTGTATCGTTTTCTCACAAACCCAAAAAAACAATGACCAAACAAAGAAAAAAAAACATTTTGCAAGTCCACCCTGAGGAAAATCTACTTTAGGTACTCACTTAAAAACAATTCTGCAGAGATTTGAAATAAATAGAATAATGTGCTGTGGTTTAGACGACTCTCATTTATCACTTCATTTTATAATAAATAAATTTAAATAATTCGTTTAAAAATTTTAAATTCAAGTTAACTATATTCTTATTCGTGAAAATTTAAGTTGATGAGAATGATGAAAAAAATTTGCAAATTATATTGAAAATAATAACCAAACTTTACTGTCTATTGTTAGGTACACACTTAGGACCGGTTATATGTCACAAAGTAAATGCTTTTACCACTAACCAAGGGTAGATGGTAAATGGAGGGATGGGATGGCCAATCAGATGAAAGGAACTTTCCTGCCATCTGATTGGCCATCCTACTCCCTCCATTTACCATCTACCATCAGTTATGGTAAAGAGCATTTACTTGAGACATACAACTGACCCTAAATGTTGTGAAACACTTGTGTAACACCACCAACTCCAACCTAATATAATATACTTAATAAAGAGAAACTGTGTATGTTTATTTGCATCAAGCAGAAGACAACCTCTTTGTTTCTCTTTATGAATCAACAACTCTGCTACTCTCGGAAAAATAAAATCTTTTCAATTACTACTCACTTAACTTAAAATTTATTTTTAAATTCTCTTAGTAAAATGTAAAAGATTGACATTATTATTAATTAAGAGAATTTAATCTTGATTTTACAATACTGACTGACAATGTCATCAAATCCGCCAAAATTAGAAAGAAAAAAAAACATCATATCAGTGGCGCAACCAGGATTTTGTCCTGGGAGGGGCTATATATATATATATATTATGTTGCAGTAAAAACTCATTTTTAGTAGTAAAAAACGGTTTCGCTGAATACCTTATATGACACCTAAAGCTTACTGATGTTGGTTGAGAGTTGGTTCAAAGGTCTAGAATCTTCATTTTTGACATTCTGCCTCATTTCATGTATTTATTTTTTAAATTTTTTAAACGAAAATGTCAAAAATTAGAAGAAAGGTTGTAGAGGATGTAATTTTTGACAGACGAAATGAGGCGGAAGGCCAAAAATGAAGCTTCAGACCTTTGAACCAAACTCAACCAACATCAGTAAACTCTAATTGCCATAAAGGTATTCAGCCAAACGAGTTTTACTGCAACTTATATATACACATATATATACTTATATATATTTGTAATATTCCAAAAATAATGTTTTGACAATTTTAAAGTTAAATAATTTAATTTAATATTATATTTCAAAGTCTTGTCTTTAAGTTATTAAACTCTTAAATTTTACTTTTACTTTCATTTTTTTCCTTGTTCTGGAGGAGGGAGGCTTCAGCCCCTTAGCCCACCCATGGTTGCGCCACTGCATCATATCAATAACTCATTTTATATCCTGATAATGGCAAGAGTAGAATTGTCGAAACGTTGACTGTAAGTCTAATACTTGCAATCAAGATTCAATTTATATAATTCATCATTCTGTTTGTCTCAATCGTTTTAGTAAGTTATCACTTAAACAGTCAAAATCTCTTAGAATAAAAAAAAAAATGGAGAAAAAAGTGAACCACTATCGACAAATTTTAGTGATTTGGCAATTTTTTGTGAGAAGCTGTTTTAGCTACAAAATTAAAATTTATTGCACAGATGAAATTTATTAATAAATTTACAAAAAGTTTGCTCAATTTCAGCTCCTTAGTGATATTCTTTTCAATTAAATTGAAAGTTTTGCCGAGAGTAGCAGAATTTTTATATATTGAAGGAGACAATAAAGAGTGTGTCTTCTGCTGGAATTATAAATTTTATTTATTTATAACGAGACTATAGTTTCGAGGGCTTTGCCCTCTTCATCAGTCTATTACAATGTATTCACAGGAATTAATTTAATTTAATTTAATTAATTCCTGTGAATACATTGTAATAGACGTGAAAGGGCAAAGCCTCAGCTATGATCTCGTTATAAATAAATAAAATTTATAATTCCAGCAGAAAACACACTCTTTATTGTCTCCTTCAAATATTCTTTTCATAGCATTCCTGCTAATTCGATTTATATTTTATATTTTTGAACTAGAAGTTATGATGCTAGAAAGCCCTAAATCTAATCAGCTCTTCGTTATAGAAATACAAACATTTTGGCACCAGGATGAACTTTCTACAAGCACTGACTCCGAAGCGTAGCGAAGTAATAGAAAAAAAATATTGAAAAATAAAATAAAAACAGAAATTGAGAAAAAACACCGAAATGTCCGGTTCACTTAGAAACTCAAAAATCTAATTTTTAATCCACTACAATACTTCAACGTAATGTGTAAGTGAAAGTAAAATTTGTAAATAGTGTATGCTTTAATTATGTAACCCAGTGGTGTCCAAATTTTAGGCCTACACGAGCCACATTTTAAAAAATAAAATTGTCTCGGGCCGCAGATATATACTAATTATATTGATATTTATTAATCAAAAAAAGAAAGTTGTAGAATAATGATATCCACCATGACAAACAAGAAAATGGCATAGCATAACAATCTTTGAGTTCTTTTCCTTCAGGATTTTGTTTTTAAATCAATTACCACATGAAAAAGTTTTAATTACTGAACTAATAAATACGAGTATTTTAGTAACTGAAAATATAGAGATGAAGAATAATTTTTAAATATTCGAAACTTCATTATTTTTATACCTGATTTTGCTTTTAGTGAATTTAATTCTTGAAAATACCTTCACGTACGTATATATAAATACATATTTCTAAAAGGAGATAAATATTGTGAAGACAGGAGTATTTATTTCTGGGTAGATAATTTTTGTAAAAATTTAATAAAAGATATTTTTAAATTTTTCTTTCAATTCTATGTCTGATTGCAGTTCCATAAAAAATATGGTCAAATTGTATCAGATATGTTTTCCACGAGGGGTGAACCGCGACCTAAAATCGTGTACACCTACTTCCACTTCCACTTTCATTTCCAAGTAAAGAAGACAATAGAATACAATAGATTATCTAATGAATTCCAAAATAATTCCAAAGACGGTGTACACCTAATTCCAAACGCGGTTCAGCCCTCGGTTTTCCAGTAAATACATAAAAATCTTTAAGGAAGCTTATAATTGAACCCGTCATTTCAGAAAAGAGCACAAGTCCAGCATGAAAACTTTTCAGGATCAACAAAAAATTGTTTTTTATAAAAAAGTCTAGGGTGATAAAGAAATTGAACATAGAAGTAGATAAATACTATACATAAATTATTTTTTTGAGGTTTATTTGTTTATAAAAAAGTATTTATGATACAGATATATAAAATGGCACCAAAAAGCTATTTTGAAAAAGTGTGACTCGTGCCCTTTTCGAAATGACGGGTTCAATTTTATGTCGGGCCGCATTCATTGTGAGTCGCGGGTTGGACAGCCCTGATGTAACCACTATAAATCATAATTATAGAGAAGAAAGCAAGTACAAAATAGTGCATATCACTAAAGGAGAGCTAAGAAAAAAATCCAAATTCGACAAAATAAGCAATCAAAGCAATTTGGATTTGGTTGATCTTTTACATTTTCATTATTCTACATTTACACGATGTTAGAATTTGCTTTGTCGTTGTTGTTGTAGATTGGCGTGAAAAAAATCGAATTCTGAAAGTTTCCTTCATCGCATATCGACCGTGAATAGTCGTTCTTGGGATGATATTTGTTAAAATTAAATTCGGTGAAGGACAAAATTTATTTCACTAGACAAACAGGGATCTGGAAAGGATGTGAATTTGATTAAATTTTCTAAATTCAATTAAACCATAAAATCAAGAAATATCTCTTTATTAAAAAGATTCATAGAAGTCAGTATCAGAGATCTAATGAGATTTGTATGGTTGCATGTTGAAAGAGCTATGGTCACCTCGGAAACAGAACCCAAGTCAGGTTCGCAATCGAGGCAATTGACTCAGCTGGCATTTGAGTTCGAGGGGACGATAGCTCATTTCAACATAATAATCAAACATATTTAATTAGTTCTTTGATATAGCCTTTATAAAGCTTTTAGCAGATTATATAGATTCTGGGATGTTTTGAATTTTGATTAGATTGTCATCAAAAGAATGGCATGTTAGGAATATCTAGAAACTCGCTTGATTATGAGTACTATAGTTATATAGTATATATTTTTACTTTCACTTATATAGAATAAATGAAGTATGGACTTTTTGAAATCTTTTAAATCCATTATTTATAAATCTGACTATCAATTTTCGAATTCTATTTGAAATTCTGCGAAACCACTTAATTAAATTTCCAAAAAATTCTCGTTTTGGGAAATCCAGAGTAAAAAAAAATGTTTCAAAATCCATTGGTAAAATAACTCGAAAACGTCAAGTCGTTAGGAAAAAAAATTCCAAACTTAAGGACGTTCCCTAATATAGCTCAGATGCAGTTCGCTCTTCCCCCTACTCTCTATTACGCAGAAAGGCAAAAATATTTTCACTGCGTCGTTTCTCGGATTTGGCAACATTGCATTCTTACCGACGCTAAAATACAATGAATAAAAAAAACACTTCATGAAACAGCTCAATGCGAAATTCCGAATGAGAACAGTATAGTTAGGTTGAGAGAATTAGCTAAAAATTTCAAATTCACCAGCTGTAGAAGTTTTTTATATATGGAAAAATTGAGTGATTTTAGTGCGACGTTGCCAAGTCACGATCTCTCACTTGCCATGCCATGGAAGAAAAATGAAAACCATCAAAAGTACGTAACTTTTATCATTTTTCATACAAAACGAATACCGCTTGATACAATTATTTTATCAGAAAAATATTTGTTATATCTTCAGTTAATGATTGTCAGTTTTTCAAAATAATTTCAAGAAAATTACGATTGTTATTTAATGAAACAGTCGCTTTAAAATCAATCGGGATAGGGTTGGCTTGTTAAATATCCAAATTTCAATGGTCAATATTTATAAATTTAGTGCCGCAAGGACTATTGAAAAAAATTTCTACGTACAAAGGACACATATAAATATGTGTATTCGAATTTTTAAAAGGGTTGCAAGAAAATCGATTTATTAGGGAACGCCCTTAAGTTAAATGTCGACTTGCTGAGTAGATATCGTAGCAAGGATTTGGCCTAAATCGGTCAACTAGAACTAGCCCTTTACTTTCAATGTTTAAAAAGGATTTATCGATTTTTTGTAAATTTCTGTCTTTATCAAGAATCAAATGTTATTTGTTATCTATCATTTTTATAAAATTCATATGTCTGTGTGAAAAGTTGCATAAGTTTATATATTTTAGGATATTTTAAATCTGTTCACATCCCGGACACTGCATTTTTTTCATCTGAATTCATCAAAAACAAAATGAATATTAATAATTTCATTTTAATTTACTTGTAATATTACTTTTGATTATTTCATTTTAATGTTGTTTTCTTATTAATAAGTGAGGTGAAAGTCATGTGGAATAAACTAAATAAACACGCCACAAGATATTTAAGATAATTCACTATCAAATCGAAAAACAATTTCGATATAGGTTCATATACACTATACACTTGTCTGACCACTACTCTTTATATTTTTAATCGACTTCGAGAAAAGTAGGAGGTTATCATTTCAGCGGAATGTCGGATTTTTTTTTGTGTTTGAACATTTATTTCTCTTTACCATGTCGACCGATTTTGATGATTTTTTTTGCATTGGTTTCAGTCTAGTTTCCGATTGATCCCGTTTAAATTTCATTGGTATTGGACCTTTTTTGTTATGTATGTTTATGCATAACTTCTTTGTTTATAGACCGATTTCGATGATTCTATTCGAAAGAGGATAGCTTAGGGGTGGTCTCATATTAATTTGGTCAAGTTCTAATGATATGATCAATGACAAAATAACAGAAATCTCCAATTCTTATGAGCAAATAATGGAAATTATAAAAATACAATCTTTTATAAAAAGAAAAACAATCTTAAAACGTTCATTTAAAACCCGCTAACGTTTCGAGATAATTTCTATATTTATGAATTGAATTTTATTATCAATTTCTGATTCCTTCGCCCGAATCTTTCTCTTACCAAATGCATGCAAGTTATTAACTGAAAATATATACGGTAGTGTCAGACAATTCTTGAGGGGAGCTCCTCAATCACTTCAGCCTCTTCACCCTGGATACGCGCTTCAATACATAACTTACATATTATAATAGTTAAAGCATGCGATGTTCATTTCATTTCATATAATAAATTATAATAAAAAACATATCATATTATTTGTTTATTATATATCTGTCTTTCTTTCTTTTTGATTCAGGGTAATATTTCTTTCACTTTAATGGACGGTGAAAATCTATTCATCCTGCTTGATGTTGATCCTTTTTTCTGATTATATACATAGGTATATAGGTAAATCAATTTATAAAAATAGACTGTGACCATCATGAAATGAAAACACTACGATTGTTGTTGAGAATTTACAATCATAAAGTTTCAATCGAATCGAAATTGCTAATAAATTTATTTTTTATCTGGGGGTCAGAGGTAGCCCTAGTTATGTTCGGTTCGAGCGGACGAGTAAGCACAACAGCTTAGCACTATCTTTTCTAGAAGCAACTGAGCAACAAGACATTTTGTAGTTTTGAAGGCTTGAATGAACTTCATCTTCACTTTTTTGTTTATAGATATTTTATTTGTTTTGTTTTCTTTTGAATAAAGATTCATTTCTAAGAGTAAGTTGGGTTTTTCATATTTAACGAATACTCTATTTGTTTGCAACAAGCAGGAGACATCCTCTTTAATTTACTCTTATATTTGGTTTGTCTGATGAGTTTTTTCGTCTTGTCATCTGATTGTATGTATAATTTTTAAAAATAAAATGATAAGAACTCAAAAATAAAATAAAATGCACTAAAAGGTATAAAATAATTATCTAATTTAGTTACAATTAAACGACGATATATTAACATGAAATCACTTTTTGAAGTTGGTGCCAAAAATATACATTTTATGAATCGAACTCGACGGATCTTACTTAGTACATTTGGCGGGCACGCTCACTATATATAGTTTGTTTAGCACCGACTTCAAAAAGTGATTTAATGTTAATATTTCGTCGTTTAGTTGTAACTAAATTAGATAATTATTTTATACCTTTTAGTCCATTTTATTTTATTTTTGAGTTCTTATAATTTCATTTGTTGCATTTAGTTTTTTTGAAGTCGGTTTTCTTTTTTTTTATAAAAATTATTATTATTTTTCTCTTTTTAGTGATGTTATTAATAGTGACATAATATAATGCCTTGCAATCAACTCATAAGAGAAAGCGTCGGGCGAATAAATCAGAAAATGATAATAAAATTCAATTCATAAATAGAGAAATTATTTTATTTACCTTATTTAATCATTGATCATATCATCAGAATTTGACCAAATTAATATGGGACCACCCTAAAGTACCCCTTTTGCAATAAAAAAAGAATCATCAAAATCCGGTCCACGTGGCAAAAGTTCTCGCTGAACATACATAAAATAAATAAATAGTTAGGTATCTTAACTATCTTGGAGCTGATACTGATCCAAACGCAGAAAGAATGATTAAAATCGGTTAATAAACAAAGAAGTTATGCCTGAACAAACATAACAAAAAAGGTTCAATACCAATGAAATTTATATGTTTACTAATCAGAAACTAGACTGAATCCAATACAAAAAAAAATCATCAAAATCGGTTCACAATTAGCCACGATATCAGATAACATACACACAAATAAAAATTCAGTCGAATTGAGAACTTCCTCCTTTTTGAAGTCGGTTAAAAATTTTTAAATTATTTTTTTAATGTATAATTAAAGTTTTGAGCATCTTTTTTGAAAATAGTTGGTAGTTTTTTCAAAAAATCATTTTTTTAATGTTATGTTATTTGTTCTATATATTTTTGCATATTATTATTGTTAGTTTTATGACTTCACTGATTTTGATGTTCAAGAAATTTTCAAAATAATCAAAAGTGTTCATGGAGTTAAAAAAAGGTTAAGACCCACTTCTGTTTTCACACATGTTTAAGTTAATGTATTTGTTTTAATAGGGAAGGAAAATAATCGACATATAAAAACATAGAATTTATTATTAGCCCTAGGCTGTTTTTGCTTTTATTTTTCAATTGGTATCATGTGAAAAGCATCATGATGAATTATTATTTATTCGAAAGGACCAATATTTTTTTCAGGTTTGTCGAGTTTGGTGGCATGAAGTCGACCACAACCACCCCCAAGTCAAAATGAGCCCCGTTTTAAAAAGAATGTAGACTTGAGTGAGAAGATCCCGAATAACATTAAAAAGAAGTCTTCTCTTTTATTATGAGGTATGCAAGAGAAGAGGAGGAGGTCAGGCACAAGAAATATGTATATGTAGAGGTAAGAACCTAGCTCACTTTTCAGTTCATGTGGACAAAAGGGCCGTGTCATTCCTCGGGGCTCAGCCTGATAAATGGCCTGAAGGGCTAGAACCCGATGCTGCATTGACCTCGAGGCCCAGCCCAATGGGGGGCCCACATACCACCTAATAGACCTACGCGAACCTCGAGTACGTTTGTTGAACATTCAATTAATGGATGATTGGATCGGATTAGAATACAAAACATCATCTTCGCTTAAAGAAAAATCACAATATACAAACGATTATTATCTTAATCAAATTTTACCTTGATGGGGGAGTATTATCTTAGATTCACTCTTAGTTTCACTCAGCAGTTTTATATTGGAATTTTAATTTTAATAATGGAATAATTAAGGTTGTATGAATATTGTTAGAGTTCGTGGCTGTGATGAAACTGTATTAGATGGAGTAGGAGGTATCAGCCAAAGATGGAATCACTGGGTTCAATAAAACACCTTTAATAAAACCTTTCGGCCTGAATTTATTTGGCCATCTTCAGTTAATTAGGAGTTATACACAAAATGCGGTATACATATGTGATTGAACCAAGCCTTGTCAAAAATAAAATTTTTAGCTTCATGTAAATTTATAACGTGCCTGGACTCATCATTCTGAAACTTTTGAGTCCAGGCACGTTATAAATTACATGAAGAAAATTTTATTTTTGACAAGGCTTGGTTCGATCACATATGTATACCACATTTTGTATAACTCTAATTAACTGAGATACAAATTGATTCAGCCAGGCACTTTTATTAAAGGTGTTTTATTGAACCAGTGATTCATCTTTGGCTGATACCTCTATTCCATCAATATAATTAAGGTTGTTATGGTAGGACCGTGATAAATAAAATAAATACATATAATTTCAATGCTATAAAAAATATATATTATTTACCATTCTTAATGAGAATTTATAGCCAATAGTTACAGTGGTGAAGCCAAAGGGGTTAGTCCAGGGGTTCCCAAACTTTTCCGAGTCGCGATGCTTTTTTTCAATTAAAATTTTTCCATGGCGCCCTATTATATAATATTTAATTTGGCCGCACAGGAAGGAGCCTCCTCTTACAACTGATAAGAAGTTTACAAAATTTAGTCTAAACATTGGTGGCAATATTTACATTTCTCTCTCTCTCCCTCTCTATTTACAGTAGTAGCATTTATCTTAGTATTCTATACATATGTTAAAAAATATTTTTGATAAAAACAATAAAAAACTAAAAATATTTACGAAAATAAAAAGAATGAACACAAAAATACGAACAAAAAAAAGTAAAAGTACAAATTTATTCGCTTATATATCAAAACAAATACCGTATTTGGTCTCTCTAAATACTCTTGTATTAGAATCGATAAAAATATCTTGAGAATTAATAGTTTATTTTTCTATGAAAATCAAAAATTCAGACCACAGGGAGGACCCTTTGTATACATTTCAGATTTTTTCGAGGGTGTCAAAGTTAAATTTTTCGGTTTATAGTATGTCTAATCGTAAGTAAGAGATAAAAATGAATAATAAATAAATTTTTAGCTTCTCACTTTGTTTTTGTCTAGATAGGCCAAATGTCTTGCTTCAATTAATTATTAAGCTTCGCGGCCCCCCTAGGCCGCCGCGGCGCACACGTTTGGGAACTTCTGGGTTCGTCATTTAACTCCCCCCCCTTTCATTATACGTTATCATTATTTGTTTAAAAATTTATTTCATTTCATTTTTTATGTTTTTAAGCTGTAAATATTTTAAATATATCAAGTACGGGAAATTCGAACCCCCACTGACCCCAGGTGTCAGTTTTTGAAAGAAACTTTTTTTATTCGAACTCACTAGTCTAAAATTCTCATCTTGAGTGTTTAAGCTCCTAAACAATCTGTTTCCTATAATTGAGGTAAAACAATTAATATTTTAATCAGAAAAATGTGTTTAAAAAATAATACATATTTGGTACTCCGACTTCCCCACTTCACTTTAATATCTGGTAATTAGACCACGTTTAATAAAGCGTGATGATAGATCAAGAATGTACCCAGGGGATAGCCCCCCCCCTCCCGAAATGAATTGGCACAAGAAAATATGTATATTTAATCAATATCCCTTCAAAAACATGTTAGTTACTTTCAAACTGATAATCCCTAACAATATTTTCGAATAATTATAGCTATTCCACTTTTGGATGATTCGATTGGCCAACTAAAAAATAGGTTCATAAACCACACAAGAGAGTGCTACTTGATGCCAAGGGTTTGCTGTGACAAATCAGTAAACAAAGACAAAATGGTAATATACAAAAATCAACTGGTGTGTTCACCACACGACTTTCACATTTTCATTTATTTGAAATCATGCGACACTGCTAATTTACAGCCCCCTTCCTTTATTTCGTTTTTTTTTTATTTTCTCAAAAAAAGTTAATTTCATTTAGTAACTTCTAGGTCGAAGGAATCGATGCCTTAATAGCTGGAAACCGGATTTGGGACATAAAAACTGGATATTGTGGTCCCCAGAGGACAAAAAGGGGCCAAAAATCCATTGCTCAGTGCGTAGGTATGTATAGTATGTAGAGTGTGCGCCGCGACACTCCTACTTTACACACCCCTCTTTTAATTCAATCGGATTAAAAATTTGATACAACTAATAACTCATGACACTTGATACATACACTAATTTTTTAAAAAAATCGTTAGAGCCGTTTTTGAGAAAATCAAAAAAAATGAAAAATCTTTCATTTAAATGTCCACTTTCGGTTTTCCGATTTCAACCAAATGCTTGCTGTACTCCTTCTAGCCTATATCGAGCTTAAGTTTCGTATTTCATAGCTCTGAGACTTATGATTGCGAAACGCAGGGGGAGTACATACGTACGCACCGACCAATAGATTTTTGGCCTCTTTTTGGCCTCTGGGGACCACAATATCCGGTTTTATGTACCAAATCCGGTTTCCAACTATTAAAGGCATCGATTCCTTCCATCTAGAAGTTAGAAAATTAAATTAACTTTTTTCATATCTGAGATACAAGCTCTCAAAGAGTCAGCACCCAGACACCGCATCGCAATATATCCACATTATATTCTATGGATATAAATGTGAAATTAATAAAGATGTGCTGAAATTTGGCAAAAAAAGTTTGAATTAATTTTTTGCTTTGTTTAGCTCAAACTGTTCGCTGCCAAAAAAAAATTACCAAATAACTAAAGAGCAGTGCCGAATCATAATTATTCCCTTTTCCTTTCAAGTTATTTTTTAATTTAAACAGTCAAGGAGATCTGACACCAAAAACCTTGACATGTTGAAATTACTGGTTTCCAAATGATCACCGAAAAGAAGCGACATATAGCACGGTTAGTTCTTAGATAAGAGTTGATTGGAAGTGGAGTTGGCCTCTCCTGGTGATGTTCCAACTTCGTCCTCTTCACTCTTCAACCAACCAGAGATTCATTTTCGATTACCATACAATTGATGTTATCTCACACCTAAATATTTGCAGCCGTCTCGAAAGTCAGGCTGGACCTTTCTATCCCTTCTGGTAAAACAGATGCGAGTGGATGCGCAATGTGATAGCTGTTTTAAAAAACTCGTATAATAAGGATATTTAATAAAGATACTTTTAAAAATAAAAAAGCTTTTTATTTCAAATTTATAAAGGGGAAGACCTAGATTGGAGTGTTTTCCCTAGATAATGAAAAAGATATGGTGTGTGGGACATTTAGGGCCAGTTATATGTCGGTTAGTAAAGTCTTTGTAAAAGTTGACGAAGGATAAAACCTTAGAATTCACCTTGTGCCCGGCCGGATGGCCAATCAGATGACACAATCTTCATCTGATTGGCCATCCCGTCGGGCACACGGCGAATTCTAGGATTTTACTCTTTGTCAACTTTTACAAAGACTTTACCAACCGACATACAACTGGGCCTTAGAGAACTGAAAGAGTTGATATCGGATGGGTTGAGGCAGGTGGTTACGTCAAACCAGTCTTATGACTTTATACTAGATGAAGAATGTCATGATGATGTCAAGTGGTTAAATAATAGATTGTCATCGCAAATAGATATGGGTACAACATTCAAAGCAAATCGGCTCAGTAGAAGGGGGTCAAAATTCAATTACAAGAATCTCTATTTCTCTTTGAAATATTTCCTTCGGCGTACAGTGGGAAACTCAATCAAATGTTGACAATCTTGAATTTCTTGTAATGAGTGCATTTACACAGGGATGCGCCAAGTCCTTTTGCGCCGTCGTGCTAAATACTGATTGGCGCCTTTACATGCACTGAGCCCAAATTACTGGGGCCACAACTTTTTTCACGTTTCAAGGTTTTTTTTACAAAAAGATCTAATAGGGCGAATAAACAATAGTTTCAGCCGTTTTGTTAGATATTTCGAAAATAACAATACAAAACAAAAAAAAAACTTTTTAATGCTCGATTTCATCATTCCTCATATATTATGGGGTAATGTAATAAGAGTAAATTTAAAAGAGGTTGAAAATGTGAATATTATAAAAAACGCTTGTAGGTGAATTCAAATTATCTAAATTTTAAAAATAAATTTGTTCCTTATTTATTTTCTTTTGGTCATTTAATAGTTCCAGCTCTTTTCATGGGACCCCCTGCTTTATAGACAACCAAATTGGCAGATCAGTTAAGGGTATGTCTACGCTCCACAAAAAAAGGCGCAAGCCATTTCTCCATTCTTAATTTATCCAATGCGAAGCAGATAAAGCTTTTTTCCGACGCGTCGCTATTGCGGACGATTGCCAAAGCGCAGACTTTTCAATCGGATTAAAATTTATACACGACTAGTTACTCGTGACACTTGATAAGTACACCCATTTAAAAAAAAAATCGTTAGTGCCGTTTTTGAGGAAATAAAAAAAAACGAAAAATCATTTATGTAAATGTCAACTTCCGCTATTCCGGTTTCAACCAAAAGCTTGCTGCTGTACTCCTTCTAGCATATATCGAGCTTAAGTTTCGAATTTCGTAGCTCTGAGATTTATGGTTGCGAAATGCAGGAGTACGTACATACGCACTGACCAAAGGATTTTTGGCCCCTTTTTGGCAAACGTTATCCGGTTTTACGTCCTAAATCCGGTTTCCATCTATTAATTCTATAGAATATAAATGTGAAATTAAAAAGTTGTACTGATGTAGTATATTTGAAAAAATTTTAATTGCCTTATCCCTGAGAATCTTATTGAATTTGTAAACAAAATCATCTATAACATCTCAGATTAAGAAGACGACAAACTCTTTGATTTGATTTTACGAACAGATAAACTAACAGAGAAACCAAGTTAAAGAAAAGCATGTAAAAAAAAATCGTTTGCTAAGGAAAAGCGCTGGAATGGTTTGTAAGCTGGCATGTTGTTATTGGTTGCGCTACCGCTGCTCATGACCGGTTTTCACGATATTTTCTTTCTACGAAATGACTCACTCGAAGAATCCCTTCAGAAATTAATTGACCCCGGTACACACCAAAATCCTATTTGATTGATATCCAAATTATTTAGATGCGCATCGAAGACGGGGAGGATGAGCTTCTCTTTTGGAAGGGAACTAGAATTGCACCCCTCGTAGTTGTTTTCACCCCCGCCTGTGTTCTGCTGGTGACATTGTCACCCCCCAGTCCTCCACCTCTTTCATCTCTTGACAATGTAATTATTTCACTGAACTGCGCAGCCCCTTTTCTACCTTAATTTCCAAGACCTACAGATCTAATGAAAACTTATTATCTCTTACATGCGTTTGTTTTCGATTACGAGAACTATCTAGGAAACACTTAAACAAGACAGAATCTCGACGGTTCACAAATTGAATTCATTCGAAAATGTTCATGTTTAAATTATCGTGCATTCAGTTATAGACTGAAATATGGAGAATTATTTTCAAGTATGATGTTTTCATGGCTATCTCTGTGTCTGGATACCCATGATAACTATAGAGCACATCGTCGTAGAAAGTTCGATTATATGTTTGTATTTCTAAAATAAAACTGTGATTAGATTATGAGTAGAGACCGGATTTTTATGTAGTAAAAATTGCGAAAATATGCCATAAAATATGCAGTTAAAAAGGCTGAAATATGCAAATATATGCAGTAAAAATTGGGAAAATAAATTTTTTTATTCACTAAAAAATTAAAATTGAAGACAAAAAGACTTTATATTTGAAGGAGTGCTATGAAAGAAATAAAATGATAAAGTAAACTATGGACACCAAGTGTCAAATATGTAATTTTATTGAGTAAAAAATTTCACAAAATTCTTATTATATTTAATATATTAAAAAATATTTGTACTCAACTAAATAATAGGTGCTCTTGAATAAAATCAACATAATAGATGTAATAATGTTTCAAAAAATGTGATCGAAAAAATACGTGAGGGGGGGAGATTTTTATTTACCAGACACGATTGTATTGTATTGCTTTTATTTTTGTATATTAACAAGCTTTTCTTATTGACGTACAAATAATAAACTGATAAAATAATGCAAATATTTGTCCGTCTATAATCTGATTACTACACTAATTTAGTCCCGCTTTCACACACACACACACACGAACACTCAATGGCCAAAATTGGCTATAGTTACCGAAGGCCATTAAAAAAATAATAATAAAGAAATAATTAACAAAGGATCTCAAAAATAATTAAAATTTGATTGTAATTGTGAATAATTTATGTTTACAAGTATTTTTCTAAATTATCTTCAGATTATTATGTCTACGGTCACTTAAAATTGATTTATACAATGAAAAGGAGCGCTCCACATCCTCAGATGTAATGGGGGCAAATTTAAAGGAACTTTATATATATATATTTCTTCATTTTTTTTCATTCTTTCTCCGAAAATTTACTTTTAAAAAATCTGTATTTGGCGCGAAATAGGAAATATTTGACAAAAATCCTTCAAATATGTATTTTTATGCAATATTACTCAAATATGCAAAAATGTGCAGTATAAAATTTAACCCACAGTATCCTAGATGCATGATTCGGATAGATAATTGATCCCCTGGGTTCTACGTCTCGGCAAACAAAATATGCAATTGCATAGAAATCCGGTCTCTAATTATGAGTTTTCTAGCTTCAAAACGTACTATTCAAAAATCTCCAAACTCAGAAAAAAATGAATTGTTAAATATAGGAAATATAGGACGGTTTTAAATTGTTGAAATTTGACACAAATATTTGAATTACTAAACTGCATTGTGATAAGCTTCCAATTCTAACCGTTCGCTGAAAAAAATGTCTAAATAATTAAAATTTGCGAATAGCATATTAAGTTTTTAAAAAGTCTTCACTTTTTATTTTATTTTATTTTGCTATGAAGCGCATCGCCATCGCCTTGTTTGGGCAGGCATATTATATTATTATTATTTACACAAATAAACATCAATCGCTAATGTACCACAAAAACTAAATTTGTTCTGGTCAACAAGGCCATAAAATAAAGAAAAAAAATAGTGTTCTTAAGTTCGGATTTCAAAATTAAGAAGGAATTCTTCTAATTCTTCTTTCTCTCGAGGTTCCGAGTTCACTTATTTGTATTTTTTATATATTTATTTATTTATTTTATTATTAAATTGAATTTTTGCCAAATTCTTAATAAAACATGTCAGTAAAAGCCACCAGGTGTAGCCGACTAGTAATTAATCAAATTCAAAAAAAAAAGAAAATATAAAATAATCAAGATAAGTATAGAATATAAAAAAATTACATATACTCAAATATATATATTCATGTTTAGTTTTTTGTTAGGCCATGCTATCTAAACAACTGATGACTGATTATATAATAGCAGGTAACAGGTAAGTATCTATCCTTTTCTCCAAATCATTCAACTTACTTTTTAATAAATATAAATATACTAAAATTTTATAATAATTTAAGGAAAAAAATGAAAAAAATTTCAAGATACACTTTCCACAAATTTCAGCGATTTGGATCTCTCTCATCTGCAAGTATATATAAATAATAATAAATAAATAAAAAAACATAAGAAATTGAAAATTCAACATGTCACAAGTCAAAGTTGCATATAATTTTAATTTTTAATTTTTTTTCTAGGCTTTTTAAATAAACTACCCTTTAAAATGCAAATATCCTAATAATAATAATTTGGCATAAAAGAAAATAACATAGAGATATGAAATTTCAATAAATTTAGTTGACTTTTCTTTATCGTACACTTCTGGTTGAGTTTGGTCCAAGGGCCTAGATTTTCATTTTTTGACCCCCCCCCCTTCCCATTTTGGGTGGTTTGTTTTTGCATTTTTATTTGTTCTGGGGCCCACTGATTATGTATACAAAATATGGTTGAGTTTGCTCAAATAGCCTAGATTTTTATTTTTTGACCTCTCCCCCCCCCCTGATTTTGGCACCAGAAAAAAAATATTTTCGTTATTATAGGTTCATTTTATAGTATATTTCATTTTTTTTCTTTTTTTAGTTTGAAAATATTATAATTTTAATTTTTAACCCCCTCCCCCTCCACCCCCTTAATTTTGGGTCGATATGCTCCAAAACAGCTCTTAATCTCAATGCATCAAAACTGCGTGTGAAATTTGGTTTTGATATTCACACTAGTTTTTGAGCTAGATCGTCCATAAAAATTTGGTAACGCACAGACTAATAACCAGACTAACAGACATTTTGACAAAACAGTTATTATCTCAAAAAATATAATTTTTTTCGATATTCACTTATTAGAGCTTTTTTGTAGACCTAAATGCTATGGTTTCGCCCAATTTTTTTAATCAAAATAGTTTCACCCGTTTTTTAGATATTTCGAAAAAAAGAAGCAAAAAAACCACTTTTTTCATGCACGATTACAATACTTGACCATACCCTGTATGGTAAAGTAAAAAAGAATAGAATATGGGGATTTCTTCTCAACCCGCTGCCTGAGAGAAGAAACTAGATGTTTTCATAATTTCATTTCCTTTTTGTCTCATGATGGAAATCTATGGTCATTTGGTCATTTTATTTGTTAATGAGCATACATTTCTATTTTTTTATTTTTTTTTTATTATTTGTTAAATTGTTGTAGTTGATATGATTGATATTTGTTAATTTGTTGTAATTAGAATGTATTGATTTTTGGAGGACCTATATAATTATATATACTCATTACTTCTCTCTTCTCCGTATTCACATATATCGCTTAACGGCTAGAGAAGTTATACTTTCAAAGAGCATCACATAAATCATTAATTTTTTTATGCTTATTCGTTTTTAGATGTGTATGCAAAATAACGGAATTTTTGCCGAGATGGTAACGAGTGTTAAAAAAAGTTTTTCCTATTAAAGGTGTTTTCGAAAAAACAAAACAAATAAAAACATTTTCTACTGAATTTATTGAAACATTGTATACGCCTCAATTAAGATTTAATCTAGACATCGTCAAAATTTCATGGTGCCTAGACTTGCTTAAATCGAAATATAAACCTTCGAAATTTAAACTTTTAACACCTTATAGAGGCGAACTGCTGTGAGTGACATTTTAATCAATTATATTAGAAATTAAAATAGAAAAACGATTCTATATAACATTTATAATATATAATCATATTTTTATAGTAAATGAAACTTTGGACCACTCTGTATAATTATATATTTAAATAGCAAATGAATTTTCGGACCACCCTGCGTATTCATATTTTTTAGTAAATAAAACATACTCTGTATAATTATATATTTATAGTAAATGAATTTTCGACCATCCTGTATAATCATTATTTTATGCCAAATGAATTTTTGAGATACCCTGTATAATGATATTTTTATAGTAAATGAATTTTTAGACCACCATGTATTTTGAATTTTTGACCACTCTGTATATTCATATTTTTATAATAAATGAAGTTTGGACCAGCCTGTTTATTCATACACTCGTAGCACAATGTTATATAGTAACTATATAGTGCCTATATAGATTCCCGAAGTTTAAACTTCCCGAAATCTAAATAGGCACTATGTAGTTACTATATGGTGTGAAACATTGTGCTACTAGGAGTATTTTTATAGTAAATGAAGTCTGGACCACCCTTTATATTTATTTTTTATAGTAAATGGATTTTTGACTATCCTGTATATTCCTATTTTTATAGCAAATGAAGGCTGGACCACTCCTTTATATTCATTTTTTTATAGTAAATGGATTTTTGACTAACCTGTATATTCTTATTTTTATAGTAAATGAAGTTTAAACTACCTTGGATATACATATATTTATAGTGAATGAAGTTTGGACTTTCCTGTATATTCATATTTGTATAGTAAATGAATTTTTGACCACCCTGTATATTCTTATTTTTATAGTAAATAAAGTTTAGACCACCCTTTATATAATAATAATAAAAAATATTTCACCTAGAACCAACACCTATCTCCTTAAAAGTTATTCACCTCTTTATATACTTATTTTTATAGCGAAGTTTGGACCACCCTGTATAGTATATATTGTTCATTATAATATGTAATCAATTAATTAAATAAGCAGTTAGGTCAAGAGAAATTATGTTTTAGGGATCTAGAAAGTACCTTAATGACGTTTGGCTTACCTTTGGCTGGCTGGCTGGCAACAAGCTCTTCTCCCTTTGCCTGTCTAGTATTAACTGAGGCTTCAATCAAGGAAACGAACCAGCCAGCTTTTTATCAATTTCCTTGAATTTCGATAAATAATTTTTTAAGGAAATTTTCAAATAAATATTTCTATTCATTTTTACTTTATCCAATGCAAAGCATGGGTAAAGTATTGTAATCGCTCTCGGGGCAAGCGTGGCTTCAAAGGGTCCTCAGGTAAAAACTACGGAACCCATGGACTCAATTAAAGTCACAAATTGTAGTATTCAATTAGGTTGAATTTTAGCACGTGACGGTTTTGCCAAAAATTACAAGGGTCTCGTCGAGAGGCCAAAAAGTGCGATTTTTCATTTAGTGCGTGCGTATGGATGGATGTATGTATGTTATCGCTTTTTTGGCCCACGATTTTTTCCACACCGTTGGACGGATTGAAATGAAATTGAAAACCTACCATTAGTTTAGCAAAATGAAGCGCTGATTAGTTTTTGGTACATATCGGCCCACAAACATTAGTACTTTATTTCAGTACTTTTTTAGTTTTTTCTAAATATCTTGAAAATGACTTAACCAATTTTGATGAAATTTAATATCCTAATTAAGTACCTTGGGGACCACAAAAAAGGTTAAATAAAGTTTTTATTAAAATTATATTTTAAAGTACTTTACTTTAGAACATATTAATATTTCAAATGAATTTGGATAAAGTTTAGCAACGATCCGTTGCAGTTTATTTTACCTATAATGCTACACACGGAAGATGGGGCAGAACAGTAGGAGGTAATCAGATTGGTTTTTTTGGTGAGGAGGGGGGTGCCCGATTGATTTTTTTTTTTATTTTGAAAATAAAACTAATTCCAATATCTTTGATAATTCGAAAATGAAAAATCGTAGAAAGTCATTCTGATGTCAAAATGTTTGTATTTCTAAAATCCATAACTGAAAAAATTTTGAGTTTTCTAGTTTAAGATTTGGTTCAAAAGTTCAAAAAAAAAATATCGCTTGCTCCATGGAATAGACATAAGAAAGCAAACAGGTGTTACAAAAAATAAATTTTTATTATATTATTTTTTATAAGGAAATATTATATTTGTAAATTTTTGAACTAATATACTAGATAAGGATTTTTAGCTTTAGCAAGAAGTGGCAACGATGCAACTTGCTGGAATTTATTCATATGGTAATTGTTTGCATTTCTCACATAAAACAAATAGAATTCTTTATTAAATCTCCCTGAACCATTTTGTCGGACTATTTTTCTTTTTTTGAGTCTCGTATGAAAATTGGTTAGTATTTCATGTTTTAAGATGCCTCTTCAAATTTTAGCTAGATAAAAATTTTTTAATCACAAACTTAGTTGTTCTTGGAAGCTCCCCTCTTTTCTCGAGCCCACCATACCTCAGTCCTAGCTGGTGGTTTCTACGGTGATCATAAGAACAAGAAACATGTGTATTGTACTCCAGAAATACGCGCGCTCATCTATGTAATTTTTTTAAATCTATTATTTTATATGATTTGTTGTTAGATTTGTAATCATCCGTTTTTAATGTAAAATATGTAAACAGTTTATTTGCTTACAACATTCAAAAAATGTTTGTAAAGATTGTATTTCATTGATAGAGATTTTCTTTAGGAGACGGACTGGTATAAATATGCAATTGGATGTTGATGAAAGCAGTCCACGGTGGTTGTAAAAAAATAAGACTATAGAGGTTTTATTATTTTACATTTTACATTTCAATTATATAGACCCTGAAGAAGGAGAGAATAAATCTCCGAAACGTCGGTTTAACAAATAAATGTAAAATAATAAAACCTCTATAGTCTTATTTTTTTACAACCACCGTGGACTGCTTTCATCAACATCCAATTGTATTTCATCTTCAGAATAATTTTATAATTTTTACACAAGTTTACTTTTTTCAAATAAAATTAACAAATTAATAGGTGTTTTGGACAAATTTTATATTTTATTAATTTTTGCACAACGTTTCGTCCGTTTCCGGACTTTATCAAGTGCTCAATCAATTAACAAATTAAACGTACATAAAATAGTGAGACCATCCAGAAAACAATTTAAAAAATTTAAGTTATCAATCTTGAGTTAACATAAAAATAAATAAATTTTTATGTAAGGGTTTCTTAATTATAATTAAATATGTATGTAAACTTTCCGATATCCCGTATAGTGCAATGTTAAAGAGCCTGAAAAACTCGATTTTTGAAATTTAATATTTCCGGAACTGTATTGTTCATAAATTTCGTTTTGGCACCAATCGATGCAGAAGTATTTAAATAATAATCTCTATAAATTTCAAAAATCCTAAGAAAACGCATTTGGCGGAACAATTACCTTAAGAGCATTTTCAACACAACACCCTATTATGTACAAATAACCACATTAAAATCGAACCTTCTTTTTAAGGGTTAATTAAATAACCATACACAGCATACATTCAAGCAAACATTGAACATCATTATTTTTAACAGGGGTTTAAAAAATCAATTTATTTATATAAGGGCGGGGGCGGGCTTGCCATAAGATGTAGATATGGGTCCTGGGTAAGCCCTTGGCACTCCTGCATAAGGCAATGGACATGTGCACATCTCAGCGATACCTGTTGCATTTTCAGGTATGCTCAATTATTGCTCAAGTCTGTTCTTTTCCTATTTCTATGGGTGAAATATATATATATATATATATATATATATATATATATATATATATATATATATATATATATATATATATAGTTTCATTCACACGGAACAAAACCGCACTTGGGACTTGAGAATTTCAACATTTGTTTTTTCAATAGATTTGTTAAAGACCAAAGAAAGATCAAAAGAACAATATTATTATTAAATGGAATAATTTTTTGTCATGCACAAAATATTCAAATTATTATTTATTAAAAAAAATAATAATATACATATAATTATAAAACATAAATCAGGATTCAAGAAATGTACTCGGTGAGGGGGTCATATATACTCCTCCGAAATTACAAGAGACTATATTATATAAATGTAAATCATCCAAAATTATAATAAAGTGTGGCCCAGTATTAACAAAAAAATTGCTCACCATTTCGAAAACCTTCAACTGCTATACTTTATAAATATCATTTAGAAAGATGGAAAATAGTTTTGTACCAGTGTGCGCAGGGTCGTGCGGAAGATTTTCTCAGTATGATCCAAGTCTTCGAAATACCGTTTCTTTAATGTTTTTTCTTTCAAATAATCTTAGATTATGATTAAAAAAAATGCACAAATGTACGAATACTATTTTTATTTTGTAAAATAAAAACTACTTTGATTTACCTTAATAATAACTAGCCCAACACATCTTTGTACGCTCAAGATCAAAAAAACTGGATACTCGAAAATTTTCAAATAAAACGAATAAATAAAATTTTTTGAATACATCCCTGTTGCCAGTAGGACTTTATTATAATTTTGGATGATTTACATTTACATACACGTATAAACGTTTCGGGAGAAATTCTAACTTTTTCAATGAAGCTTTTTTAACCTGTTGTTTTTTAAAAAATTATTTTGAATTTTAAAAATGTTTCATTGCAAAAAAGGATTTCTTCCGAAATGTTTATATAAATGTAAATCTTCCAAAAAATTTTCATTTGCTAGAATATCGAATATGGCTATTTTATAGTCAACAGTTTCGAAATAAGGCGCAATTAAAAAAAGTTATGTTTTTGCCACCATATATTAAATATGCATTTAGCTTATTATTATAAGTAGCTTAATGAAGAAAAAAACACTCGAAATTTTTTTTTATATTCTGATTTTTTTTCTAAAATTTTAAACCCCTCAGAAAAATTATCAGGCATATGCCTGCTAAAATCATTATTCATCAGAGAAACTGATTTCTACTTCAAATGTTGAATGATGAAGTTTGTTCTATACAAAACGTTAAACAAATCGACTTCGAGGACACAACAAAACAAGGAAAAAAGTACAAAAAGAATAACAAAGGTACAAAACAAAACAACAACAAAAAACAATCGACATGAAAAAATCTTCTATACTTGCCCAGATTTCGAAATTAGAATGAATGGAAAGCATTTGAAAGGCTGAGCATCCGTCATTTTGTATTTTGAAATCTAGACACCACTAATCAATAAATGCAAACAAACGAAATGTTTGGAAAAAAATTTAAATGAATTATTTCAATAAATTCAAATATATAATTCCCATAATTTTGGGGGAGACCTACGCTCTTAGGGGCCTTGTTCAATAAAAATAGTGTAAATTTTTCTTTTAAGTTAAGGTAGTTGTTTCGCGACAATACTAGCAAAAAGTTAATGCTAAAGTATATAGAACAGACAATAAGGATTCATAATTCATAAGCCCAAAACTTTTTGCTGTTTATATACCATCTGGCAACACTGTCCGAGCTTTTATATATTTTATCACAGAAATGTCAGATAAAGTACATTATTAAGGAAGATTTATCAAATAAAAAGTTCCTAATAAGCGATCGAAAGCTGTTGCGACAACGGCTGAAGCGAAAAAAACGTCAAAAAAGTACTAAAGTTAACCCACTTTTTAGGTTAAATAAATGCGTTGTTGCCAGCTTGTTTTTAGTGTAAATTTTTCAGTATTTATTCATTATTATCTTAGAAACTGTGTTGTAACTATGAATTAAAATTTTCTTAAATAATGTACTTATTAGTTATTGTTTAATGTTGGTTTAGATTTTTATAACAATGGTAAGAAGAGTTTCTTAATTATAATAAAATATGTATATAAACTTTCCGATATTCCGTATACTGCAATTTATAAGAGTCTGAAAAACTCTATCTTTGGAATTTAATATCTCCGGAACTATATTATTCATAAATTTTGTTTTGCCACCAATCGATGCAGAAGTATTTAAATAATAATCTTTCTAAATTTCGAAAAAAATCCTAAGAAAACCCATATGGTGAAACAACTACCTTAATATGTATATTTTTACTACAAATCAAATAGTGTAATTATGTACACATGAGCCAAAATAGTGAATTCATTCTAAAATGTTTCATTATCTTTTTTTTATTCTGATTTAAAAATATCCCAAAGGTGAAGAAATATAATTCTCAAACATGATTTTTTGACGTAGAATACTTCTTTGCTCGCGAGAAGGTACCTATAAGGTGTGGATCGTTAAAATTCATTACTTGCTATTAGTGAACAGAAACCTAAGTCAGTCTGAACAAAAATAATATTCAAACTTATGTCTAATTCTTTGATTCAGCCTGTGAACTCTTGAGCCAGTGTCGGAGAGTCACCAATAGACCTCGTGAGGAAACCATGAAGAGGCGAGCCGTTGTTATTTTTCTTCTCGTTTCTAAGCTATCCATGTCAAAAAGTTTCAGCAAGTCTCCCTAAGAGATATCAAAGGTGTATTTATTAAATATCCCCCCATAAAACAGAGACATAAGAAACATTTTTTGAATCTTTTCATTTTTTTTTTTTTTTTTAATGATATTGATGTGAGAAGGAGATACATCAGAAGGTGGATCCCCTAAAGGCCTGTATGGGCTGGCCCCTCCATCGTGAAAAGAACAGAGTAGAAGGAAAAGAAGCTGGGATCACAAGCCAATCTCAGAAACTTAGATACAATTCTATATCCAATTTTACTAAGGTTTTAGGGGCTTCGAGCAGTGGTAAATTCGGTTAAATTTATCTCCCACTTAATTTTTCTTACCAGACCCTATACTTACAGAAAAAATGTCTGGGTATAGCCGGGAATCAAACCCGAGACCTCCGGGTTGCCAGTTATTCTAACCATTACACCACGGAGGCGGACAGTGCATTGTATTTGTATTTCTTCTTCAAGTGATGGTCCCTCCAATGCTTCCCTAATCTCCCCCTGCGTTCCTGATGTGCTCCAACTAGAAGAACCGCTTTCTTCTGATAACCTCAATTCTTCTTTTGAATATAAGTTAGAAAATACCGTACTTCTCTCCTCTTGAAACATGATGCAGATATCCAACCTTACTGCTCGGATTTGAAGGAGACACTCTTTTATTCATCATCATCATCATCATCATCATTGAGTACACAGTCCTAAGACTGGTTTGACGAAACCACCCGTCTCCACTCGGCTCTGTCCCCCGCCAGCTGTTTGACCTCTCTAAATGTCTCGCATCCCATATCCCCAATTATTTGGTTGAAATATTTTGATCTGGGCCTTCCCCTTTTCTCCCCCCCCATCCAAGATATCCCTAAGCAATCCCCCATGTCTCAGTGTGTGCCCCATCATCTGACCTCTTCTCTTCCTCAGACTCTTCCACAAGGTTCTTCATTTTCCGATCCTTCCAAGAACTTCTTCATTTGATTTATATATGAATAATAATACTGTAGACATTGTCTGGATTCCCGCATACCAGGGAATCATAGGCAACACAATCGCTGATTATGAGGCCAAGCAAGCCAGTAAACTTCCTACAACATCATATTAAAAAAGTATATCGTCTGACTTCCTAGTAGTCCAAAAATGTAAAACATTGAAATTATGGCAAGAAACGTGGGAAAAGGATAACAAAGGTCGACATTTATATAAGATTAAACCTACGGTGTCCCTGTTACCATGGTTTAAAACAATTAACATTACACGCAAAGCTATTACATCAATTTCAAGAATGAGGACTGGACACTCATCACTGAAGTTACACCTGCATCGAATTGGAGTGGTGGAGTCCCCATTGTGTAGGTGTGAACTTACCAGTGAGGGGCTCAATCATGTGCTTCTTGAATGTGATCTAAACAAAAAGTGGACACAAATGCTATACTGTGAAATCAACGAAAGTGTGAAATTCCCAATAAATAGTGATTATCTATTGTGCTTGTGTGAGTGCAGTGAAAAAGTTGTTATGGCTCTTCAGAGATTTGTACTAAGGGCTAGTGTAAATATTTAAAATTGTATATACTCATGTACTAAATCTACATTATATTTATAATTAATTAACATTAAGTTATAATGAAAATGTATACATACTTAACTAGATAAAATAATACAACGTAAGTGATTGGCTAAATGGTTCAGACCAAAAGCCAGGAAGGGAAAAAAAACTTCTTCATTTATAATTCTAACCATCCATTTGATATTCATCATTCTTCTGTAGCACCACATTTCGAAAGCTTGCAATCTTTTTCTCTCCTCTTCTCCAATTGTCCAGGTTTCACACCCGTACATGGCTATGCTCCAAACATATGTCTTCAATAGCATCTTTCTTTTTTCTAAGCTGATTGAAGAGGAACATAGCAGTTTTTGTTTTGAATTAAACCCCATTTTTGCTTGGGCAATTCTTGATTTAATTTCTCCTCCCATCCTACTCTTTTATTGTCTCCTTCAATTTATAAAAATTCTGCTGCTCTCAGGAAAAAAGAAGCTTTCAATTTAATTTGCTTTAATGGAGGTTCAATTTTCACTCTTCTCAAAACCTTCGAGTTCAAGACCCGGTCGACCCCAGATATTGGGAGCATACGTCGAAGTGTCAACACCTTGAAGACCTCCAGTCGATCTCATTGAGTCCATGTCTAATTTGAGTTTGATTATTTCAAATTAACATCGCAAATTCTAAGTGAGGTCTCACATATATGTCTTATAAAGGAGATATGGGTGCTAGAAATTTAAGAAACTCTCAAATTATTAATGGCTTTTTTAATTAAAAATCTGGATATATATTTGATATGCACTATCTGATCAATTGATAGGTACCTATCTCCCAGACGTTTCTTCTGATTCGAATCCTTGAAATTTCGATGGAAAATATCAATGTAGCTGTAAAGTGTCTCTCTGGAGTCTGACCTCTAATGAAATACCAACGTTATTTCTATAGTAAAATTTACTACATGTAAGCTGAATTTTTATACGAGTCCAATTTCATATTCCAGTCCCCATAAAACACCTTAAAGCAAAATGCATGAATTTCAAATATAAATTACAGCAGCACGTTCAATTTAGATACAAATGAATAAAATTATTCTCAAATTCGTTTTTCTCTATGACTTCTACTTGACTGGAAATTCCTTTTCACTTTCATCTTTCCCGTGATATACAATCTTCATTCGTTCATTCAAGCCTCAGATACCTTCGATTCAAACCTAACCGCTAAAATTTATTTCTATTTGATGTGCAAGTCAACGCTGGCTCATAAAAAGTGCATTTCTTGCATCTTTTTGAAAAAACAAAAAATATTCTATATTTTAAGGAAACTAAAAAAAACTCACAAAGTTAGTGAAGAAATGTAAGAAACATTAATTTTATTAGTTTTTTTTTATGATCTCGAGAACGGTCAGGTCCCAAGTGAAAACTATTTTTATTTTTTTAAATGTATGTGTTTTGTGAGTGGGGAAGTTGGTATATGGGTCAGAATATAACCGGTCAAATTTTTTGCAGTGATCCGGGTTTGATACATATACGTACTATATATAGTTAAACATCTCTCAATTAATTAATCATAGTAACCTAAGCTGGAAATTTTTTTTTTTCATATACGATAAACATGGGATTCGGGGACTTGTAGCTCATTTGGTTTGAACTTCCCCCTGAATACGTGTAGTTCCGGAGTCAAGCCCCTGTTGATCCTTTTGTTTATAATTTTTACTTTACCATACAGGGTATGGTCAAGTATTGTAATCGTGCATGAAAAAAGTGTTTTTTTTTCTTTTTTTTTCAAAATATCTCAAAAACGGCTGAAACTATTTTGATAAAAAAAATTGGGCGAAACCATGGCATTTCGGTCAACAAAAAAGCTCTAATAAGTGAACATCGAAAAAATTATATTTTTCAAGGTAATAACTGTTTTGTCAAGATGTCTGTTAGTGTGTTAGTCTGTGCGTTAGCAAATTTTGTGGATGAGCTAGCTCAAAAACTAGTGTGAATATCAAAACCAAATGTCACACGTAGTTTTGGTGCAATGAGATTAAGAGCTGATTAGATTTTGGTGCAAACCGGCCCAAAATTAAGGGTGGGAGGGGGTGGGGGTTCAAATTTAAAATATTAATATTTTCAAACTAAAAAAATAAGAAAAATGAAAGATACTATAAAATGAATCTATAATAACGAAAATATTTTTTTTTCTGGCCCCAAAATTAGGGGGAGGGTCAAAAATTAAAATCTAAGCCATTTGAACAAACTCAACCAAATTTTCTATACATAATCAGTGGGCCCCTAAAAAACTAAAAATGCCAAAACAAACCCCTAAAATGGGGGAGGGGCAAAAAAATGAAAATCTAGGCCCTTCTATCAAACTCAACGAGAAATGTATGGTAAAGTCAAGTGGGTGGCCACATCAGAACGTGTCAATTTATTTTTTTCGTAACATGATTTAGATATATATTTGAATGATTTTTAGTTGTATCACTTTTACTATTAATAGAGAGAAATTACCATATAAAAATATTTATTTTATCACCGAAATTAAGCACCACAAATAGCGCGACAAATACTTGAATAGAAATAAGATTAATCTTATTTATTCTTGTCTTACTACAATCGAAAATTTAAAGTCAGTACTAATGTGGTTGAATTCCACTTGAAATGATTGAGAGAGAAAGCAGAACGTGTGACCCTTAGAAATGCAATGGATATTTTTTTTAATAGCAATGCCGGTATAATAAAAAAGTTGTTCAATAAATATTGGGATTTTATTTTCAATTTAACAATAAAGATCAAATCTTGTACAGAATGGTTGGTCGAAACTGAAACAAACCCTTTTCAAATTATTGTTACTATGCTATACAATATATTTTAGTTAAATGTCACTTGTTTCTGTTTTTTTTTTCTACCCACAAAACTTAACATTTATCAAACAATTTGGTATCTGAATAGAAAGAATCGCTAAGAAACAAATAGAAAGCACAAAAGGCCAAAGTGAAAAGGCCCCCCTCAAAAGTACATTTTCAAAGAAATCTCCACTCGGACAATTGACTCTTGTTCAGATCTCTTTCTAAAATTTGTAAAGGGAATGAGAGAGCCTGGCAAAATGAACTTTTTTTTTGAACAACAGGATCCATCGCTGCATCTCCCACATCGCAAGTGAAATCTGAACAGAAGAGCCAATAATCATTTCTCAGAAATTCCATTTTCGGCGTTTTTTTCTTCGATACGTTAGAACGTATACAATAGCTAACATTTATATCAATGGATAAAGAAATTCCACAATTAATCTATTTAAATTTGAAGCTGCAAATTTTGGAATAAAACAGAGTATTTTCAATAACATCGATTTAAATTAACAATAAATATGAAAGGTATCCTTGTAGACTCTCAATAAAATGTAAGTAGTTTAAAAAAAATTGTAAATAAGATTCTATATAAAAGTGAATTAAATAAATCAAGATGAATATGTTGATTACTTATTTAAATTAATTTAAGGAATTCGGTGTTGATTCTAGGTAAAATATAACAATTTAGTATGAAGATAGGAAGTATATGAAAATTTATTTTAAATTTTAAGAGCAAAGTTTTTAATGTAGATATTGAAAATAAACATGTGCATTTTAATGAAATACCTAATTCAGATAGTTATTAAGACTATATTAGGTATATGAAATTAGAGAAATGAAAAATGCGTGGGCTCATTTCTTTAATTGAAAAGTTTTTATTTTGCCGAGAGTAGCAGAGTTGTTGAATCATAGAGAGAAACAAAGAGGATGTCCTCTTGCTTGATGTAAATAAACATACACACATATATAGTCAAATATATACATATATGTATATTGTATATATTATTTATTTGTTTGTGTGTATGTTTATTTGAACAAGCAGAGGACAACCTCTTTGTTTCGCTTTAATAAAATCTTAAATTTCTCCTAATTCTACTGCTATAAGCAAGCTATGACTTGCCTATGTCACTCTTAGTTATTTCTGATCTTATATATTGAGAATTCTTAGAAATCGATTAGTCCAAAGATTCTCGAATCATCTTTATTTATTCCTTTTTTGTATTATTTCTATTTTAATAGTTCCTCAGCGAGAACAATTTTTATTCAACTTTGAGACTAATTTTGAAGGCTTGGCCTTCATCGTCAGTCTTTTTTTTAATTATAAATATAATAAGTCAGTATTGCATGGATATTGAAAATTTTTGTTCTTACTTAGCCGAAAAGTCAGTTAGACATGTTAGAATAATAACTATATGAATTATTTAACAATAGGTATATTATGGAGTGTAGTTTCACAAACATAAAAAAAAAGTTTATACTTTGAGCTTTGGCATGTTAAAAGCACCTGAATCCTCGACATTGAAGTTGATTAAGATAAAGCCTTACGTCATCAAATGTTTTTGTAAAGATAAAAGAAAAACGATAGATTACTCTCAAATTACTTGAAATATCAAAATAGTTTTATTTGTCGCTCCCAAGCGAAGAATGGACGTATTCCTAGAATTTTTTCATAATTTTACGCTCATTGGTTTAGAAATTTCATTAAGGTAGTTGTTTCGCGACAATACTAGGAAAAGTTAATGCTAGAGTATATAGAACAGTCAATAAGGATTCATAATTCATAAGCCCAAACTTTTTGCTGTTTATGTACCACTACTAGCCAATCCCGATGTCTCGTTTGACAAATCTGGCAACACTGTCCGAGCTTGTATATATTTTATCATAGAAATATCAGATAAAGTACATTACATTATAAAGGAAGATTTATAAAAGAAAAAGTTTCTAATAAGCGATCGAAAGCTGTTGCGACAATGGCTGAAGAGAAAAACGTCAAAAAAGTACTAAAGTTAACCCACTTTTTAGGTTAAATAAATGCGTTGTTGCCAGCTTGTTTTTAGTGTATATTTTTCATTATGCATTTTTTATTATTTATTAATAATTATTTCTGGAAACTGTGGTTGTAACTATGAATTAAAATTTTCTATAAAAATGTATTAGTTATTGTTTAATCTTGGTTTAGTTTTTTATAAAATGGTAAGAAGAGTTTCTTAATTATAATTAAATATGTATGTAAACTTTCCGGTATTCCGTATACTGCAATGTACCATATAAGAGTCTGAAAAACTCTATCTTTGGAATTTAATATCTCCGGAAATATATTGTTCATAGATTTCGTTTTGCCACCAATCGATGCAGAAGTATTTAAATAATAATCTATCTAAATTTCAAAAAAACCCATACGGTGAAACAACTACCTTAAGTATAAAAATTGCGTAAAGCGCCCTCCTAAGTCGTCATTTTAAAGGGAATTAAATTTTAAATAATTCAGCCCAATTCTACTTAATTAGATTTTTGCATAAATTCCTCAGATCTTAGGATAAAATAATTGTCAAAATAAATAAATTTAACTGAAAATTTTCAAATTTGTAACATATTTAGTTTGCAGCAATTGCTTTGACAGTTCAACAGACAGGCAAACATTATATCGACACTAATAGGGTTCCGCTTTTCGTAAGTACGGGACCCCAAAAAATGCTAAAATCGCGATTTAATTTATAGTTTTTCTTTAGTATTTCTGTTTTTAGTAGAGTACAAATTTTGACTTATTTGAATCTCGATTTAAATTTTGAATCGTTTATTTATATATGTCCAAGTTGGAGTTAAAGAGATAAAATTATTAGGTGTCAATTTTTTTTTTACTGTCTCTCTAGTCCTGTTACAGTCAAAAGAAGAGGCGCCATACTAGTATTTGGACCAGAGCGCTCGACAACTTGAAGCCAAAAATCGAATCCTTGTTCAATTGAGCTGAAGATGTTTGGGTTGGGGATTCGGACGACATGGAGGAGGTGTATACCTGAGCTTTCTAAAGAGATGATTTTTTAAAATACTCGCCTATTGTATGATGTTTATTATTATGCTCTTAGGAAAACTCAAATTCACGAATACTTTTTTTTAGTTATTTTTAACCGACTTCAAAAAATGAGGAGGTTCTCTATTCCACTGATTTTTTTTTTTTTTTTTTTTGTGCCTATGTTACCTCATATCTCCGCCAATTGTGAACCGATTTTGAAATTTTTTTTGCATTGGGTCAAGTCTGCCTTCCGATTGGTCACATTTTTTTTTATGGGTATTAGACCTTTTTTGTTAGGTTTGTCCAGGACTAACTTCTTTGTTTATGAACCGATTTCGATGATTCTTTTTTATTGGAAAGGGGGTATCTTAGGGATAGTGCCATATTAATTTGGTCATGTTCTGATGATATGATCACTATTAATAACATCACTAAAGAGAAAAATAAAAATAATTTTTAAGAAAAAAATAAAACCGACTTCAAAAATTAAATGCAACAAATAAAATACACTAAAAGGTATAAAATAATTATTATCTTATTTAGTTACAACTAAACTACGAAATATTAACATGAAATTACTTTTTTTAAGTCGGTGCCAAACAGATACCTTTTATGAATCGCACTCGACCGATCTTAATACGTTTAGTTGGTACGCTAGCTTATAGGTATAGATTGTTTGGCACCGACTTCAAAAAGTAATTTCATGTTAATATTTCGTAGTTTAGTTGTAACTAAATAAGATAATAATTATTTTATACGTTTTAGTGTATTTTATTTGTTGCATTTAATTTTTTGAAGTCGGTTTTATTTTTTTCTTAAAAATTTTTTTTGTTGATATCTCTTCAGCATATATGTTATGATGTTCATATCATTTATTATTAATTTCAGAAGTTAATATTTCCGTATATCCCTGATTCAAGATTGTGAACCAGAAAAAAATTTATTGAATTTTCTCGTCAAAATATACAATAAGTCCATGCCAAATTCTGGAGTTGTTTTCAAATGTTTTTCTGAATTTTTTTTGGAAATGACATTAGATCGAAACGATGGGATCCATAAAAATATCAGATTTAGTTGCTGGTTTCAGACGAAATTTTTAAAACTATAAAAAAATTCATCTTATTTTTATTTATATTATTCGTGATTTATTATAGTGTGTTCGAAAATTTTAATTTTCTTAATCCTTATTTTTATTTTAGATAAATTTTTATTATTCAAAAAAGTCATGGATTCCACTGGAATAGTTTTGATCGAGGGGTGAACTGCGATTGGAATTAGGTGTACAGGTTTTTGGGATTATGTGGAATTATTTTGGAATTCATTAGGTAATGCCCCTTGGAAATGAAAGTGGAAGTAGGTGTACACGATATTAGGTCGCGGTTCACCCCGCGGGTTTGATTAAATCTCTATGAAATCTTTTTTATTTTATTTTTTTTCTACAAAAGATGTACATTACAGAGAAAAATAATTATGAAATTAATATACATTATTGATGAGCTAAAAAAAGAAATTATTTCGTTATTATAGGTTCATTTTATAGTATTTCATTTTTCTTGTTTTTTTAGTTTGAAAATATTATAATTTTAAATTGTAACCCCCTCTCCACCTCTTAATTTTGGGTCGATATGCACAAAAAGCTAATCAGCTCTTAATCTCAATGCACCAAAACTACGTGTAAAATTTGGTTTTGATATTCACACTAGTTTTTGAGCTACCTCGCTACAAAATTTGGTAACGCACAGACTAACAGACTAACAACCTAACAGAATAACATACTAACAACCTAACAGAATAACAGACATTTTGACAAAACAGTTATTTTCTCGAAAAATATAATTTTTTCGATGTTCACTTATGAGAGCTTTTTTGTAGACCGAAATTCATGGCAACTTCCAATTTTTTTTATCAAAATAGTTTCAGCCGTTTTTGAGATATTTCGAAAAAAGAAGCCAAAAAAACACTTTTTTCATCCACAATTACAATACTATCTTGAACTTACCCTGTATCAAGCAGAGGACAACCTCTTTGTTTCTCTTTATGATAAAGTGGGTGTTCCTGCACTCTTACCGAAATATGACCTCCCTAGAAAAAACTCTAGATACCCCCATGTAAACGATTTTTTTTTTAATACTTGCAAATATTAATTTATATGTAATTATTTGAAATTACTTTAAAAGTAATATCTTGAATCTAAGCAAAGGAGCGATATAATTGTACCTATTACAAAAGTCCATTAATTGAAAATGACTCAAAACTTTGCTATTTAAAATTTAATTGCTTTGTTCTTGCTGGCTGTTTGATAGATTAGGAAGATATGATATTGAAAAAAACCCAGCGGTGAGCTGACACAGGAATTTGACAGGGTGTTTCAGACACGTTCTTTTGATTCCTTCGCCGGGGGATCTTGACTTTCCTGAATTAATTTCGTTTTGCTGATCATATCACTTTTCAAATTCACTTGTTATTGCTCTACAAAACGAGTTGCACATTGCAAGTATATCTTGTTATATTTAGGGATTTAAGAATCTAAATGAGTATAAATTATGTACGTTAGAATATTTATATTTACAATGAAATGACCTGTCTAAAGACACTTATAATAAACTGACACGTTCTGATGTGGCCATCCACTTGACTTTACCATACACTCTGGCCCCTCTCTTATATTTAATATTTAATAAAATTATTTATAATCATGTAGGGGGGGG